>OY755251.1:56873441-57473441 GCA_963576725.1 Azorinus chamasolen
CACAAAAAGTGTACTAACTGTATAAAACTGGTACATGTACCGAATATAAGCTAAGACTTTGTGCTTTTGTTTTAAGGCTATACATAGGAATAACCTTATTTGCATACACATGAATATTAATGAGAACAATAAAAATGTAGTAAAAACAGAAATAACGTAAACCTCTCACTCTTTATCCTACCAATGACATAAACAACTTCAACTGTAGTTTAAATTGATGAAAAAATACTCAGAAAGCAAAGTATCTAGATTGATAACCTAACAATAAACTGTAAGTAACATTGTAACTATTTCCATGGTAACCGACCATTTCACACATTTTGGAAAATTGACATCTACCTGTAATACTCCGCAAGATCTCAGTCAATTTTTATGATTCATGAAATCAATTTTTACATAGAGATGGTCACAGTATAGGGTTTGGTGGAGAAATGATGATGTTAGTATTTCAGTACGCACCTTTATCTGTAGCTCTGTTTACAGCTTCTGTTATGGCTAAAATTATTGTGATATAATACAAGAATACAATCTGATCTGTAAATAAACCTGTATTTTATAACTTGAAACTTGAAACTTAATCACTTGGTTAAACGCCTATTTTTGCAAATAATGCATTCAATGGCGTTGTACATTGACATAAATAAAATCAGAGACAAATAAAAATCGATAGAGGATATATAATACACGAATATACATTTAAGAAAGCATAAAAACTAAAATCCATAAAACGATGGTTAAAAAACTGTTATAATATACTAAAACCCAGACTTTATATAATGTACTTTATGCATCTAAAACACACGGACAGTTTCTACGAAATATTAAAAAGTGAATCAAAGTGTCTGAAATAATGCGTTTTTAACTTTCTTTTAAAAGATTCAACATTTTCTGCTCTTTTAATCTTGCTATGAAGCCCGTTCCAAAGTCTGGGACCTACTGTCCCAAAACTTCTATCACTAAAGGTCTTTCTCTTGTTGAAGGGCACAGCATACATCTCTTGGGCTTTGTCTGCCGATCTCAGGCAGCGTGTTGGTGCTGGCTTTACGAGAAGTTCTGTCAGATAAACGGGAGCGTGGTTGAGAGAGCAATTGTACAGTATATGTAGGTATAACAGATAGTTTACCGGGATTGCAATTGTTTATTTACCATACTACATATAATTAGGAACTCCCTACATTCGACGCGTTTCAAAAATACCTAAAATATACAAAACTCATTTGTTAATATGCTGAAACGTAGTATGTCGCTAGAAAACATATCCAATAAACGTTGAAAATGACAAAACAGCCATGTGTTTGATACCGTCGATCCCGGTTTTATTCCCCGATGTTTCAGTTTCATTTGGGTTGGGTTTAAGTTTCGTATTTGTTCGGGCTATTCGCGTCTCTCCGACCACTTCGGGAAAACGCTGTTACGTGAACAATGGAGGGATCGGGTGATCATAGGCAAAATGCGGAATAATTGAACGGAAAATGCCGATAATATTTTGTTGTAGAACAAAAATTATAAGTATTGATGAACTCGGTTTATTTTTGTATCACAGGGGCATTTTTCGATACAAGTTCAAATAGACAATCTTCAAAATAGTGATTGAGCATAACAAATACCAATTTTTATGACATTATTGAAAATATGTGTTCATTGTAGGGACTTCCTCTTTAAGCTGTTTTTCAGAAAATGTAAAAGATTATATTCTTCCTTCGAGATTTCTGCAATCACATATCGCCATGTAAATGATAGAGAGTTGTACTGAACATGTCCTGAATGTGCAGCTAGGACCTTCTGCTGCCAATACATCGATGATATATACTAGTACGTGATTGCGGACATGTCAAAGAAAGTCGAATGTAACATAATTCTAATATGATCTACTGTGAATGAAATGAATATCCATGTATATTTCCAGGTTTTAAAAATGTTTGACACTACACATATGACGTTGAAGAGTGTATTTTTGTCATTGTCATAGACACTACGCTAAATGTTTTAGCCGTATCTTAACCCTTGTCGTCTGTTGGTCACATTTTCGTCTGTTTCAAGCTTAGGGGGGGGGGGGAGGGGCTTGTCCAATCCAGGATTTCAGATTTCAGGGCGGCGTAGATTTTAAAAAGTTAGATGACATCACTAAAAGAGTAACTGAGCGAACAGGGGAATAAAACAAACTTGTTTTATTTATTTTTATTAGATATAAATGTAATAAAATTACTTAAAAAAGATTGTTTGGGCAACTTTAGGGGCGTACGCCGGCTCCGTCCCTCTAAATCCGCGCCTGCAAACGGTTTGCATATGATATCACTGACCCGTCTTCACTGAAGGGGTTAGGTAAATGTACCTATATTTATATACACACAAAAGAGAAGTATCAAATTAATATTGTATTGTAACTGTAAGCATACATAAACACTATCATATAACTAGACACTTCTAATTTTGAATAAAGACTTAATCTTTAGCCTGTTGAGTAAATTATTGTTAGTAGAAAATATCACTACTTCAGTTATCAAACTTAGTTCACCTTGTATTTCGTTTCAAAAACACCATCAGAGTGTCAAACAATCTAGATCCTGATGAGACAACATGTTACTCGACGGCGTCTCAACTTGATCCAAACTGTTTGAAGAGGTAGTCCCGGAATCGCTTATATCAGGCTAAAGGTTAAACATAGGACTTGCTCTATACAGATGAACTTCGATATCCAACTCGAAATTGGGTTAACTCGAAGTAAAAGTCCGGTCCTTCAAAAATTCACATTACATACTTATTATGTCTCCCCCCATATTTATATGGGGGAGACATATTGTTTTTGTGAGAGTTGTCTGTCTGTCCGTCTGTCCGTCTGTCCGTCCGTCCGTCTGTCCGTCTGTCCGTCTGTCCGTCACACTTTTTGTCCGGACGATAACTTAAATATGCCTGATGCCAGTTGATTGAAACTTCATATATGGAAAGAGCATAATGAGAGGAAGTGTCATGCACAAGGTCCATAACTCTGGCTTCACTAATATAGGAGTTATTGCCCCTTGTAAAAAAAATTCATACTTTTTTGTCCGGACGATAACTCCTATATGGCTCATGCCATTGGATTGAAACTTCATATATGGAAAGATCATGACGAGAAAAAGTGTCATGCACAAGGTCCATAACTCTGGCTTCACTAATATAGGAGTTATTGCCCTTTGTAAAAAATAACACAATTTTTTGTCCGGACAATAACTTCAATATGCCTGATGCCATTGGATTGAAACTTCATATATGGAAAGAGCATGATGAGAGGAAGTGTCATGCACAAGGTCCATAACTCTGGCTTCACTAATATAGGAGTTATTGCCCTTTGTAAAAATATTCACACTTTTTTGTCCGGAAGATAACTTCTATATGGCTCATGCCATTGGATTGAAACTTCATATATGGAAAGATCATAACTAGAGAAAGTGTCATGCACAAGGTCCATAACTCTGGCTTCACTAATATTGGAGTTATTGCCCTTTGTAAAAAAATCACACTTTTTTGTCTGGATGATAACTCCTATGTGACACACGCCATTGGAGTGAAACTTCATACATGGAAAGATCATGATAAGAGAAAGTGTCATGCATAAGATCCTTAACTCGAGCTTCAATAAATTTAGAGTTATTGCCCCTTGTACATTTGTTTAATGCTTTCTTGTCCGGACGATAACTCCTACATGGCTCTTGCCATCGTATTGAAACTTCATACATGGAAAGAGCATGATGAGAGAAAGTGTCATGAACAAGGGCCATAACTCTGGCTTCAATACTTTTGGAGTTATTGCCCTTTGTTACATTTTTTGGCCGATCAATAACTCCTGTTCGACTAATGCTATTGGAATGACATTTTATTTTTGGAAAGAGCATGATGAAAGTAAGTGTCATGCACAAGGGCCATAAATCTGGTATCAGTATTTTTGGAGTTATTAGCTGTTATCATTTTCTTCTTGAAAAATGTGGTGTGGAAATCGCATAATAAGGGGAAGTATCATTCATCAAGACCATAACATTTTTAGTGATTTCCCTTTACATATTGTTTTTATTAGAGGGGAGACATCCGTTTTTGTGACAAAAACCTCTAGTTCTAAAATGTATCACTGCGGATATCTAGAAGCACATGTGACAGCTTAATGCATGTCGAAAGTAATGCTGAAAGCGCCTAAAGTAGCTTTAGTATTTAGTTTTTTAGACCTGCATTAAGTAAGACATATCGAATAACTCGAACCTCGGGTATCTCGAAGTAATTTGTTTGGTCCCTTAAAGTTCGAGATATCGAAATTCAACTGTATATGACACACGTAGTCCTTCTAACATTCGCTACATATTAGAATGTACACTTCTGAAATATATAAACACTTTGATACAGTGAACCCTCATACCGGCATTCGTTACAATGGCACCCTCGTTATACCGGCAGTATGCATTGAAACAAAATCAACGGTAATTCTTTGAAACAACCACTGAATAAATAGGTGCAATGCCAATAAGACAGGTGATCGCTTAATGCAGAACACAACAAGTGTTTGGGAGCTTTTTGCACTTGTTGTGTTATGCATTAAGCGTGCACCTGTTGGTACTAGTTTAAAACTGGCCCTATGGTTCCTTTCATATTTAAACTCGTTATAACGGCAACCTCGTTATACGAGCAAAATGTTTGGAAACAAACACCTCCGTTGTAACGAGGGTTCACTGTATCTGTTTTCTCATCTGATTATAATTATACCGATCTCGATCTGTCTGGCATTTGCAAACACTGAATCCAGATTAGACGCCGATGAACTTGATACCCCATGCTGGTCAAAGCTGTCTGACACTCGGTCAATAATTTCTAAAATGCTTGTACGAATCAGAAGTAAGTGCAAATGCTTTAGCAGTACGGTGATTAACCCTTTATTCAATGAATGTTCATGTAAGAAATGAAGCCTTCGTGATAATTTGATTAGATTAATTTTTAAGATGGCAAATTAAAACATAATTTTTTTTGTCAAAGCAGAAACTGTATAACCATAAGCAAACAGAGTATGTCCTATATGAGCCGTCTGATCTGCGTCTACTTTGTTTGCAAAGGGGTAGGAGGGCGTATTAATGGAGGAATTGGTTAAAGCGATAGTCTCTACCGTCCCTACAATAAATGCATATTTGTAATCTACATTTACATCTTTAGTCCTGTCAACATTGACATTTGCACTACGGTGCGCAAGAAAAAGAAGTTAATAAAGAGATAAAGGTAGGACAGTAAGAAAGAACCATTCAAGAATAATCGGTGCAGATGTGATAGGTAAAAGGTAAAATTTGGTCCTACTTTGTAACTGAGTTAGAAAGCCCCTTGGCATTGCTATTTTGTTTTCGAATGATCACCCACTTTCAAAATATTTGCAGATGTCAGTGGAGGCGGGGATGATGTAAGAACCGGGTACTGTGAGATGATCTGGGCAGTGTCTTAGCTGGTCTTACGTATATCGATAGATCAATGTCAACTAGGTCGTTAACAATTTTGTACAACATGGTCAATTGCATCTTCTGACGCTTTGCTTCGAGGGACTCCCAGTTCAAGTCATCATGTCCGATACACTGCTGGTGTTTCGGTATTTGTTGGTGACAAATCTACGCTGTACCATCTCTAGCCTATGGATACGGGTCTTGTGATGGGGATTCCAGACGGTGCAACAATAATCCAAGCTGGAGCGAACCGAGGAAGTGTAAGCGCTGGTCTTCGTCTCCTTGCTGGTGGTGTGAAGATTGCGTCTGATGAAGTCTAGCATGTTGTTTGCTTTCTTGCTGATCCTGTCGATATGAGTGTTCCAGCTGAGGTCTGCCTGAATTTCCACTCAGAGATATCTGGTGGATGGTTCGGCTGGCAGGATGATGCATTTGAGGGTGAGTCCTGGATACGAGGGGATCTAGACCTGCTGATCCTGAGGACACTGCACTTTTTGGGGAGGAAATCCATCCCCATTTCTCTTCCCATTTGGCTAGGGTGTTCAGATCCTCTTGCAGTTGTTGCTAGTCAAGGTTGGACCGTATCTATCAGTAGAGAATGCAGTCATCTGCAAAAAATCGTGTCTGTGAAGAAAGGCCCTCCGGTAGATCGTTAATGTACAGCAGAAACAACAGCGGGCCCAGGACTTATCCTTGAGGTACTCCACTGACGACAGAGGCGACTTCGGATGACTGACCATAGACCAACACATTCTGCTTCGGCTACACAGGAACGACTGTATCCACAAGAAGGTCTGACCTCTAATTTCATAGTGGTGGATCTTGTTGAGCAGGCGCTGATGGCGTATCCTATCAAAGGCCTTGTGAAATCCAGTATAATCTTATATGTCTGGAAGCCCTTGTCAAGTGATGACCCCAAATCGTGTACGAGTGTCAAAAGCTCACAGCTTCGCTTCGCTCTGAAGCCATGCTGGCAGTCATGTAGGACATTGAACTGAGCTAGATGTTTAAGGGTCTTGCTGACGATATGATCCAGAATCTTATAGCAAAGACTGGTTAGTGATACTGGTCGGTAGTTAGCCAGATCTTGACGAGCGCCTTTCTTGTAAATGGATGTCACATTTGTCTTCCTCCAGTCGCCTGGAACGATGCCTTCATTTAATGATTGCTGGAATATCATGGTCAGTATATGAGCTAGCTCATCAGTACATTCCTTCAGGATCCTGGTCGATATGTTATCCGGTCCTGCATATTTCCTTGGGTTCATATTGCTCAAGAGCTTCACAAACCCCTCTTTTTGGATCACAATACGGCTCATAGCGAGATAAGATGTCCTAGATGGTTCGGGGATGGTGGCCTCCTTCTCGTTTGTAAAGACGGACTGGTACTGTTGGTTTAGTATATTGACATTGTCTTTAGGAGAGTTGAAAAGGAGCCCTTTGTCCTTAAATGGTGAGATGCCCGTATTGTCCTTGCGCAGAGATTTGATGACGCTCCAGAATCTCTTCTGCTTTGGTGGCCTGTCCGTGTCGGGGTCTTCAACTCATTTGATTGACATAACGATTGAAGGCTCGTATCTCCATCTTTTGTGTAGAGGATTTACATTTCCTGTAAGCTGATATGTCACTGTCCTGCTGGTTCTTTTCATTCTGGCATATAGCTTGGCTTTCATCCTTAGGACAGACTTAACTATACGGTTTATCTACGGCTTACTGCGGCTACCCTCTTGGGAATGTAACATTCCATCAAAAATGAGAGCGAGTCCCTGAATCTTACCCATAGTGAATTGGTCGAAGCATTCCGTGTGTTAATCAGTTCGGATTGCAGCTTATGTATCCCTTCCTTGAGTCCATCATAGTTGGCCTTCCTGTAGGCGAATACCTTCCGTTTGAGAACGTGAGCCATATAAGGGCGTAGACTAGCTTCGACGTAAACAGTTTCATGATCCGAGATACCTGGGATGATCTCAACAGTGTTGATGAGTGAGGGGTTGTTTGTGTCCAGTGTATTACTTGAATGCCCCGTTATTCTTGTCGGGCTAATGACTTGCTGTTCAAGAAATATGTTACATGCTATATCAAGGAGCTGATGATAGATAGCCGATTTCGAAGCTGATGGGTTTACACTGTATTTCCCAGTTGATATCTCCCAGATTAAATCCCCTCCAAGCCAGGTGTTTCCAGAGATCAGTGCTGTTAGCCAAGATTCCGAACCGATGACGATGTCTGCACCTGTACTGTTACACAGGACCTCCAGTGATGACTCTTTTCCCAACAATAGACTGGTTGTTGATCACTAGCACCTTTAGCGGAAAGTAACTTCTCAGTTTCTTACTAATGTGGATAGCCTGTAAATCATATGAGGTTGCTGAGATACTAGGGATGATCATATTTGCCTCATTAATGGTGTTCAGTCATGAAGAGTCACTTGGCAGGTGTCTACGAGTACAGGGTCTATGGTGTGGTGATGAGGTCGCCCTTGGATGCTCAAAACTAATATCACAATCTCTGGAGATCATGCTAGTATCTTCATGCAGGGTATCAAAACGTTCACGGACTCGTATATGGTTAGGTCGAACAGCCATGAGGAAAAGTTGGGGAGTCCTCATTTCAGACAATCCCATGAGACGTTCTTAAGGGCAGAGTATATCTGGTCATCCATTCCCATGCAGTCTTGATGGTACCAAAGTTTGCTTGTATCGCATTGTACTCCTGGTGTGGACCATTTGACGGCTTTGTGGCTGACACCACAGGGGAATTTGGGAGGTCTAGGACCAGAGTTTGGTTCAGGGGTATAGGATTCCTATGTAGGAACATGTATAAATATAACAGAACGAGGTTTTCCCGGCAGACAGGTCCCTTTTGTTTGGACGTGGATGTCTGCGTCGTCAGTATAAGCTGCACAAAGGGGAATAAATAAACGTCCATGGGTTGAAAAAATCCAAAACGAGGCTGAAGTTCAATGTCCGTAAGAAAGCATTTCTGTTAAAGATTCAAGACAGACTATTTTGTGTTTCAGTTCTTGATATATAGAGGATCTTACATGAGTGTTCATTACACATTGTTTTTATGAAACGAGTTTACTATAATACTATGACACGAGCTTTAGTGAGTGTCATATTCATTATAGTAAACGAGTTTCATGAAAACAATGTGTAATGAACACGAATGTAAGATTCTTTTTTATCCCATAGCATTGAACATGCCATATAAAATGAAACAGGCTTTAGCTGATGGCTGTTTCGGCCATTGCTTTCAAACAGTGTAGTAATACAATGGACGACGCACATTTAGCGCTTAAATGGCTAACGCTTAAATGAGCGCTTCGATTGGCTAACCATTGCTAATTTGCATAAAAATGCACTAGTGCATTTTCGCGATTTACGGCACTCTGTTACGGCACTCTCACAAGGCAGATTATGTGATAAAAACATTTTATACCCTTACCTACCTTTTGTGACTTCTAAGAGTCAAGGGACAAGAGGGAATTGAAGATAAAAGAAATTTAGAGGAATCAGAAAAAGTGACACTGGCGCGTACAGAATCGGAAGTTATAACCTCATTAAACATGATGTTGGTTATGTTCAATTATATTTATGAAAATTGTCAATTTGACTCATCCCCTGTGATACAAAAATCCCGTTTTCGTCGAAACTTATACTTTTTTTGCTTTACATCAAAATATTATTGGCTTATTTAAAATAGTTACGAAACTAAAACGTAACCCGAAAAAAAACCCAATACATTGGCCAATAACATTGGGTTTTAGATATCAAACACATAAGAGTGTTGTTTCCTTCCTCGTTTATTCAATCGGTTTTCTTGCAATATACTTATATTCAGCTTTAAAAATGATTTATGGAATTTGTAGAGCTTTGCATGTATAGATTATCGCTTAAAGTAAAACTGCACCAGTTAGGATTTTAAACATATACAATGTAGCACATTCACAGCGGGATAATTTTAACATTATACTTCCGGGTTTAGTTCACTATCTACAAACTATCAAAATGACGACTAGTAACGAAACTGGGGATTTACGTTTAGGACAAGAGTCGGAAACAGTAAAGGTATTGTGTATAATGTGATACTTTATTATGAAAGAAGGATACAGTAAAACCCCTCTAATGCGACCTCCAAAAACAGGTATACGTCCGAGTGGTAGTGGCAGGTGGTAGCTTAATGCAGGACCTTTTGACCTGCATTAAGCAACTACCTACTTATAAAGACAGTCATGCTTACTCAACAAGTGGTCACATTAGACGGGTTCTACTCTATGTTATTACCTGTTGTCTGCGACTTTTAGTTCTGCACTGTTTTGCTGTAAAATACAAATACTCTATTTACATTTTGTATACACTGCTTGTTTTGTGGTGACAATATAGATAGGCCATGAGCAAGTACTCCCTCCCCACCCCTCTCCAGACTTTCACGCTCTCGAAATAAGAGATAGAAATTATAATGTAGAATATGCAGATAATTAGTAACCCTTTCCTTCATATAAACGTGTTTTCACGCATTTGCAAACAGAGTAGACCCACATCAGACAGGCGTCTCATCAGGGTCCAAATTTGTTTTACCCCCTGATTGCAGTTTGTAAATAAATATAATACTCGTACTTTTTTTGGGGAGGGGGTGAAAAGAACGAAAATGCGTCCAATAAAACATCAAGTTGCACATTCTTTGCAGACAGGGTACAGTAAACCCCGTTAAATCGGACGGTTCAATGTTGGTCTGTAAGAGAGATGGGGTCCTAATGCAGGGTAAAAGTCATGCAGAAAGCTCCTTAAGGAGCTTTCTGCGTGACGTGTATCCTGCATTAAGCAGCCACCTGCCTAATAAAGGCTTAACTCTGCTTTACTAAAATTCTGGTTTGAGGGTTTGACCCCAGATAAGACAGCTTCTGTACGAAGTGTTTGAGTAGGGTATGTTTGTGTTTATATGCTGCAGTTCCGATACTTAATGTTTGTCATGTCAATTAGTTTGCTCGTTTTGTACCTTTACAACAATAATTAGATAAATCAATATTCTGAATAGGCAGAATCTCGTATGACTAGTTATCAAGTCAAAGTGTCGCCAATTCCTATAGAGATATCGCATCAGTTGAAATGAAATGGACATAAAAGAAAAAAATGCACATTCGACATGCCGCAAACAGTGTATACCCTTACCAACCGCCATGCCACCAATATTTTTTCATATCTTTATTATCAGCATGTATTCATTATTCAAAGGCATGCGCATGCTTGAAAATGGTGGACCTTTATTTTTTTCTATGGGAATAAAATATTGTAAACATGTGAACATTGCGGTATGCATGGATACATTTGACTATTTTAAGCAACGAGATTATGGATATTTGTGTGTATTGCTTGTGTATTTATGGCTTTAGTAAATTTGGCTCATGCAGTTTGACAGTTTGTTGCACTGAATGCAAAATGTCTTTGTGATCATCGCTCTTATCCATTTTATATCTGCCTGAAGTTTTTGATATGTGACGGAAACATCTTTATAACATAACTCGTGGCTTCAGCGTGACGTAACACTATCATTTATTTTTTGATAATCACGGGCATATATTCACTAGTGAATAACATTCGAACGACCGAACTGTATTCATACGCGCTGTCAAAACAAACAAACTGACGGACGGTGACCTACCTGTCAACGATTGAGTCACGATAGATGGCAAAGGACTGTTGGCACTTGCGCCTTAATTTCGATAAAATAATACAAATTGTAATCGCTGTCAGTAATTATATACAAAATGTATGCCAAAAAAGACCTACCAGCTACTCTGACCCATACAATCCATTCTACATAGAAAATGCCTCCACAACTTTGCATTTTCTTCACCGCATCTCCTTTTGTTTATGCAGATATCTACTCATAAAAATATCTCGTCAATCAACAACTATAGTCATCTGAATCCAGCACAGCACAACATATTTCAAATATGCTATACTTAGCTGATCGCGAAACTCTTCCTCCTGTTCCAACACATTTTATGCAGCGGTTCGCTACTGAATCTTTTGTCCATTTCAAACTTTTTCACTGAACTTGAATCGAGATTTTTTTCTCGGTGGAAATGTCCATGTCCATGTGTATACCACACTAATGAAGGGCTAATATACCAAAAACGAAGGCGCATTTCGAATCCCATTTACAGTGAGTGTCAGACGTGTTGGCGACTGTATGTGGGTCTTCATGTAAATGGCGCACTTTACATAGACACATGTTGTGTACAATGACGTCATAATGTGACGTGTTGGTAACTATGTATGTCAAAACTGTAACTCAAAATTTATTTTGACGTGTTTCTGTATGTTTTTGTATCATAAACTATCACAGTTAAATTGAATACCAGAGAGGTCTGAATTAGATCCTGGTTGATATGACAGTAAGTAAAAAAAAAGTTGGAAAATTTGGACCTACTTTGTCCCAGTTACCTAGCGAACCTAATAACACCTTTCATTCATCATTTCTATATGTAAGGAGAATTTATAACAATCCACGTTACTGCTGAAATATTGGCTGCAAATAACATGTGTGTGTGTTATGTTATAAATAGGATCTTGCATTCGTGTTCATGATTATTGGATTTATTAAATTCGTCTTTTTAAAACGATAAAAAAAACTCGCTAAAGCTCGTTTTTTATCGTTTTAAAAAGACTCGTTTAATAAATCCAATAATCAAGAACACTCATGTAAGATCCTCTATCTATTATACGTATATTCTTAGGGAAGAGCAAGTCTTACCTGTTACCAGAAATCAGTGCTGTTCAGTTTAGTCCTCGTCGCTCTTAGCGAATTGGTGTTTCTGTTGATAAAATGGTTCAACCTTGGAAATTCCACGTTGAGTCCTATCCAACAGACTATCTGCGTTCCCATGGAAACCGTTCAAGAATGTCCAGGAAACTTAAATGAGGAAGTTGGGAATGCACAGTGCTGCAACGAAGTCAGTATGATCCTGGATAGGCTTATTGATAAGGTACATTATGTTAACCCTTTACTCCATAGATATTCATGTAAGAAGTATAAGAAGTAATGCCATAATGAATATTATTTAGATTAATTGTTATGATGGTGCATGTACACGGGCATTTTTGGCCATGACAGAAGCTGTAGAATTATATCTATATTATTTTATAAGCAAAAATAGCATAGTGTAGGAGCCGTCTGATCTGGGTCTCCTGTGCTGAATGATCAACGTAACGAAGTCTCACTGTCATGAATGTGTGCTTTCGCAGTGCATACCAGCCATGCGTGTATAATAAGACAGAGATAATTCTGGGTCCATGCTTATAAAACTTTTAGTTGAGTCTGAGTTCGTTCTCAAGTTTTTGATTGGTCAGATTTGAGCCTTTGGCTCAAAAGCTTGAGAACTCAAATCTGACCAATCAAAAGCTTGAGAACAAAACTCAGACTCAACTAAAAGCTTTATAAGCATGGACCCTGAACGCTCGGAAGAACGGAATTAACCACTATAGGGAGGGACGTGATAAAACATTCGAATACAGTAGAACCTGTATTAAGCGGTCATAAAAATATGTGTATCTTATTGTGTGCTGTAAGATAGGCTGTAGCTTAATGCTGGGCAAAAAGTAATGCAGAAAGCTCCTATAGGAGCTTTCTGCATTACTTTTGTCCTGCATTAACCAACTGTTTTAAGACTCATAATTATATTCAATAAATGAATGAACGCTTAAAACATGTTCTATTGTATACAAGTAGTAGAAGCAGATCTTTATTCGTGGAGCGCTATATATATACACATACGTATAAGACAATCACATACACACGGAAAAAGCAAAATTGAACGAAACAAGACTTACCCTTCTCTTGCTGAATTTTGAATACATTTCTCCTTCTTTACCCATGCCCTGTTGTATAATAAATATATCTTCACTGTGTACAAGTATGTCGATATTATCATTATCATCATCATTATTATCAGCAGCATTACTATGTCCACACATACCAATACAATTAACTTGTTATTAACCAGGTCATGTTTACAAAATAAACTATTATATCTGTCATATTATAGTATTACAGAAGTGAAACACCTTTTGCAAAATTCTGTAGGCCAGCCACTAGATCAATGAGAAATAACATAACATAGATAGCTATACAGTAAAACCCCTCTAATGTGACCACCAAAAAGGGGCATAAGTCACAATGGCAAAGACAGGGGGTTGCTTAATGCAACCACCTGCTTATGAAGACATCCATGTTTGTTCATTAAGTGGTTGCATTAGAGGGGTTATGGTTATACTATATGCTCTTTGTACACACTAATTGGAGACAAGCTGTTACCAAAAGCCAATGGTGTTGTGGCTATTGAGCTACCATGTCTCTCACACATATATGTCTTTATCCTCCTTGCATGTTACTTGAAGTATGATTATAGAAAAAAATAAAGCTACGTTTAAGATAAACTATAAAAACAAGTCACGTGTTGAGCAGGTGAAATTTTACTCATCTTGATAAGGACTGAACGTAATTTTCAGTTTGTGTAAGACAAAAGCAATTCAGTTTGTTTGTTCTCTTTTGTGTTTCCAGAACATGAAAGAAAACTTTGAATGGCGAATAGCATCTAGTAAGTATACTATATACACCCAGTTCATTGTGCGTTCAGATGTGACTCACATTCCAGAAAAACTCTCTGTCGTTTGGATGATATATAGAACTTTATTTGTAAAATTAATTCTTCAAAGTAGGGAGAAACGGAAGAGTGTAAACACACTTACGTAACGAACTCATGAGTAAATCTTCCATACTCTATATATAATAGCAAAGTGATGACAATCATTGAAACAGTTTATATCATAAATATGCAGTTGAAATTCGATGTCTCGACTCGAATAAGTCGAACCTCCAGATAACTCGAACTAAACGTTCAGTCCTTCTAAAACTTAATATACAGAATTGTTCTAAAATATATTACTATGCATATCTAGAAACACGTGTGACAGCTTAATGCAGGTCTAAAGAAAAAAGAAAAAAGCTCATACAGAAGCTTTCAGCATTACTTTAGACCTACATTAAGCTGGGAACTTAAAAATGTGTGCAGATCAGAAACCGGATAACCGGAACTTCTGTTATCTCGAACTAATTTGTATGGTCCCTTAACGTTCGAGATATCGGAGCTTAATTGTATATATACATGTATAAGTGCCGTGTCAATAACATGTTGTACCTGTCTGAATCATGAATTCTTGGCACCAATTCGAGTCAAAAAGAGCTTGTATATACAGTTTGACGTTTATCTATAGTGGTGCTCGCAGACAGAAAGTGTGACCTAGAAGAGGAACCAGTGGCTGCAACACTTTGTGGGGTAAACCCCAGGAACATGCAAAAACACGGTAGGTATTCGTAAGATGTGATGCGTGTTCCGGGAACATGAATAAATTGGTAATAAACTGTATACAAGCACAGTAATCCCTCTCCCTAAAGTGGCCATGGAAAAGAGGTCTACTCCCGGCTGACAGAGGCGAGTGGTCGCTAAATGCAGGCGAACTTTATACAGAAGATCTTTACTTATTTACAGAGGAGCGTACTAATAGCGGCTTTCTGTGTTACATTCGTCCTGCATTTAGCAAGCATTTCTTTATAGATACTCCAGCTGATTTTATCAGGTGGTTCACTGTATAACGGAGTGAATTAGCTACAACAGCATTCTAGGAGTACGGTAAGCTTCAGTACGTGTTAGTTCAGATATGCTGCATTGAAACCCGAAGAACGTTGATAGGGCGGTATTTCCTACAATGTTAACCCTTTACTCCATAAATACGCCTTTCTACGCCTTGACAAACAGAGTAGACCCAGATCAGACGGCTCCTATAGGAGCCGTCTGATCAGTGTCTGCTCTGTTTGCTTATGATATAATATAGCTACTATTCTACTGTTTCTGCCATTGTCAGGAATTTATGTGTCCATGTACAATTATAATAACTAAGCTAATTAATATTCATGGTGTCCTTATTTCTTTCATGAATATTCATAGAGTAAAGTGTTGAATGCGGTACTGTAAGAATGTATATGGTGTTTTGTAACCCCAGAAACATTAGAAATGTCAGTATGTATCAGCAGAAACAAGCTGTATTGGAACACTATGAACATGAGGTAAACAGTTGGTACGTTTAAGAGATATACGATGTTTTATAACCACAAGAACATTAGAAATGTCAGTAAGTGTTAGTTGAGACGTGCTGCACTGGAACATCTGGAAAATAAGAAAGGCCAATAAGTAACGATAGTGTCATGTTGCATTGGAAATCCGTGAGCAACAGAACAGTCTTATATTTATTAATATTGCATTTGAACCCATGGAACAAGTAAAAGGCCAGTTAGTATCAGTAGAGACATGCTGACGTGTTGGAACCTTGGAAACATATAAAACGACAGCACAATATATCAGTAGATACATGGCGCATTGGAATCATGGAAACATATAAAACGATAGAATGTATCAGTACTAACATGACACATTGGAACCATGGGAACATGTAAACAGTAGTATATATCAGTAGAGACCTTTTGTATTGAAAACAAAGGAACATATACAAATGTATCAGTAGAGACATGCTGCACTAGAACCGTATGAACGTTGGCAAAGTCGGTATGTATCAGTAGAGACAAGCTGCACTAGAACCCCTGAAACATTGATAAGGTCAGTATGTATTAGTAGAGACAAGCTGCACTAGAACCCTAGGAACTTTGGCAAGGTCAGTATGTATCAGTAGAGACATGCTGCACTAGAACCCTAGGAACTTTGACAAGGTCGGTATGTATTAGTAGAGACAAGCTGCACTAGAACCCTAGGAACTTTGGCAAGGTCAGTATGTATCAGTAGAGACATGCTGCACTAGAACCCTAGGAACTTTGACAAGGTCAGTATGTATCAGTAGAGACATGCTGCACTAGAACCCTTGGAACTTTGACAAGGTCAGTATGTATCAGTAGAGACATGCTGCACTAGAACCCTAGGAACTTTGGCAAGGTCAGTATGTATCAGTAGAGACATGCTGCACTAGAACCCTAGGAACTTTGGCAAGGTCAGTATGTATCAGTAAAAACAAGCTGCACTAGAACCCTAGGATCTTTGGCAAGGTCAGTATGTATCAGTAGAGACATGCTGCACTAGAACTCTAGGAATTTTGGCAAAGTCGGTATGTATCAATAGAGACAATCTGCACTGAACCCCCTTAAAAATTAATAAGGTCAGTATGTATCAGTAGAGTCATGTTACACTGAACCGTTTGGAACATAAAATATGAGAAAAGCTGATAATTATGTTTCGGCAGTTATACGTATACTAAAGTTAAACACCAGGGATAAACTGTTTCCTTGTTCCTGTTTTTATTGATATCAGCCAGACCTTCAAGGTAAATGTTCTACTAAAGTATCGACAAAAATATGGATGGAAATTATGTATACAATTTATTAATCAAATCATTTACATTGGATAATTTTTTAACAAATAGAAACACTATCTTTCTTCTTAATTTAAGAGGACAAAGGTGTTGTACTCTGGAAAGAAAACACAGATATGTCTGTTCGCCAACATGTAGGGCATAAACATGGCCGACTCAAAATCCAACATTCTGGATACTATTATGTTTACGTCCAGACCAAAGTTCGTCTTCGACGGCACGTCAACATTGAAACCAGTCTAGAGGATTCACTCGACTACGATTATTATAAACGAACTGTTCAACATCGTTTGTATCGAAACTCGAGAAAAACCCATTCAAAAGAACTTCTACTAGAATGGTCAGAAAGTGAATGCGACACGTTCTCCGGAAATGACGTCATGTCAGTTTCCACTGAGGCAGCGTTCCACCTAGACCATGGTGACGAGCTATTCGTGCAAATTTCGCATGCAGATTCGTTGCTCCACTCTGATAATGAAAACATTTTTGGAGTGTATAAGATTTGAAATGTCATATTCTGGGCAAGATTTGAAAAGTCATTTTTGTAAAATAACTGTACATTTACCAATGCAACTCTTTCGCTGCCAATGTCATATCTGTAATTTCCTATGCAAACAGTTTGGATCCAGATGAGACGCCGTGTAACTCAGTGTCTCATCACGTTTCCAAACTGTTTGTTAGTGTGACTATTTTCAAATAAAAAATGAAGAAAAATAAAACAAAATGAAAATTGTAGCAGAAGACGAATTTTGCAGACGACAAATTTCGGCAGCGAAAGAGTTAACCTTTATCGTACGACGGGCGCATGCGTGTTAACACATTACCCCCTAGTGACGCATTTTTGCGCCTCTATAAAATTCACATTGTGAAACCATTGTGATAAATAGAGCATTTGCTCCTATAGGAAATAAAAACTATTTAATCTCAATATTTGGTACATATGAGTGTAATTTTTTGCAGCTTTTGTCTCACTTTTATATTTACGCGGAATATATACAACGAGGATCTCTCTCTCTCTCTCTCTCTCTCTCTCTCTCTCTCTCTCTCTCTCTCTCTCTCTCTCTCTCTCTCTCTCTCTCTCTCTCTCTCTCTCTCTCTCTCTCTCTCTCTCCTCTCTCTCTCTCTCTCTATCTCTCTCTCTCTCTGCGATATATTATTTGGGTTTATCCGCACTGATTCTGTTTTAAGTTCATTATCATATTTGCACGTACTCTTAAAACTAATAGACCGATTCCGGATCTTTTTCGATATACAGTAGTAAACTTTTCCAATGCAACCACTTAATGAATAAACAAGGGTGTCTTCATAAGCAGGTGGTGGCTTAACCCTTTACCCAATAGCTTATTTCTAGTTTTGAAGACAGGTGACCACTTAAAGCAGGTTGAAAGTAAAGCAGAATGCGCCTTAATGCGCATTCTGCTTTACTTTCAGCCTGCTTTAAGCTACCACCTCCTAGAATATAGAAACTATTTATGATGCTATATGTTCATTATTTTAAAAATTGGAACTATTTTCTTCAGCGGAGGAATATATTAAACTCGCTTAAAGCCGCTTCTATCAGGTAAATGGTTAATGCATGACAAATGTATTGCAGAAAGCTCCTCTAGGAGCTTTCTGCATTACTTTTGTCCTGCATTAAGCTACTACGTGCATCTAGCACCCATTATACCTCTTTTAGGTGGTCGCATTAGCGGAGTTTTACTGGTAGTGCCATTTGGACTAGCTGCTTCAGCTCAACAGCATCGTGTTTGAGTTCCTATAAGTATTTATATCACAAAGTCAGCTACCTGTGGATAGTATTCAAATCATTTCTCTACCCACTGAATGTTGTGACTGCATTATAGAATCGTTCCCAAGAGAAGATGCCAAAACTGGTCACAATATAGGGTTTGGTATAGAAACGTAGTTACTACTCTTGAAAAGTTTTTCTTTCACGAATCGTACCAATTCCACTCTCAGTTCGATTTTAAGATTCACTTCAGCAAAATAAAACATTCGTACATAAATTCCTCTCCGAATATAAAGTGAGAGATTGAGTAGAAAATATAAATATCATCGTTAAAATTAGTCGTTTGACTGTTTTATTTGTTTAAGACATATATATTGTTATCATCTAACTATAAGTAAATATTATAATAAAAACTTAATAAAGTTAAAGGTTGCATTACAATGTTTGTTAGTCTTGTATTTCAGACGCACATCGATAATATGGAGTTTAAATCTAACCCTTTACTCCTTAAATATTTACAAATGGGTTAATGTATGGATATTAATTAGATTAGTATTCATTATAGCAAGAAAAGTTTTGACCCTGGCGGTAACTAAAGAACTACATCTATATTATTTGATCTGGGTCTTCTCTATTAGTAGAGTCGTAAAAAACATAAACGATGTGAATGGTTAAAGGTGTGTTTTCTGCAAAATTCCGATATAACCAGGTGTTTTCTTCCCTTTGCTTCAATTATTAGTTATCAGCTAATACGACTCCATTTGTATGAGTGTAGAAATTGTCGCAGCGGTTGGCAAACTGTGGGGTATTTACAGTAAAACCCCTCTAGAGTGACCACCAGGAATGGTTCTAATTTAATTAAGGCAGGTGGTAGCTTAATGGAGGACGAAAGTTATGCAGAAAGTTCCTGCAGGAGCTTTCTGCATTACTTTAATCTTGCATTAAGCTACCACCTGCTTTTAAATACAGACATGTTTATTTATTAAGTAGTAGGTTTAGAATGGTCTTACTGTTTTTATGATTCATGCAAATTAAAAGTCGAATGTTATCAGACAAAAATCCATTTCTTAAATGAAAGTTGTTCGAGATTTTAACACATTCCCTCCTTGTGATGCATTTCGCGCCTCTGTAATAGTCACATTTTGAAAACACGGTTTCAAAACTAAAATTTCTAAAACAAAAATCCTTTTCTATAGTTTACCACAGTTCAACGGAACTTGTTGAAACACATCTGATGAAGAATCCGATTTCAAATACTACACTTCTTAGATTGTAGCAAGTCGTCCACAGACTACTATAATATATAACTCCTAATCCCCTGGTTAGATAAAACCCACGGCATGGTGATTTGATTGACCGGGTCGATACATAAAACCAACATTAACAAATCAAAGTCTACGTTATCTTGTCAGTTTTATACACAGAGTATCTTACATGAGTGTTCATTACTTTTTTTTATGAAACGTGTTTACATATAATAATATGACACGAGCCCTAACGAGTGTAATATTCATTATAGTAAACGAATATAAGATTCTCCTCAAAAAGTGCCATAGAAAGTGAAACAGGCTATGTCTGACGGCTGTGTCGGCCATTGTTTACAGCATAATACAGCCGGGTTCAAACTGCCCATTTGCATAAAAAATACACTAATGTATTTCCGCGATTTACGGCACTCTGTTTCGGCACCCCCACACGGCAGATTATGTGATGATTATTTTGTTCATTTCTCCACAAAAGCTAGTAACTGTCTATGCTTTAATGGACGACTTGGTCGAAAATTTGATCAGACCAAACGAAGTGCAAAGTATGTTATCTTACCTCCTACTAAATTCTAGTCATTCCATTTGTCAATTGGGGTCACGAGAAAACCCCATAGATTCCATATGGGGGTTACTAAAATCCTTATCATGGCTTTACAAGAGTTACTTCCCTTACTTGACAGCCATATGCTTTTTTTTCTTATAATAATCATTTTATGTTTATCCTTGCAGTTTTAAAAAATGCATACATATAATTTATGCTTTAATTGGAGTTGAAATATAAACATCAATTAGTTTTACAATGATAAAAAAGAATAAACAAAATATATAAACGAGATTTGAGGCAAATGCAAACATGGGTGTAAATACTTGAAATTAAAGGTAGTCGGTAAGATAAAGGTAATCGGTGCTTAGTGTCCCTAATATGGACTATACACTGCCAGCAAATATTCATATGGGACGAGGCGAAGGGACACTAAACACTGCATAACTAATATTATCCGATTGTTTTATTTCAATAGTATATCAATATTTGTCATCTCATATCATAGTCTCTGTATAGTTAGACTTTAACTGCCTTAAACGCATGCATATTGCCTTGTCTAATATAATGATCTTGAATATTGAATAAAAGCAATGGACTGTGGACGAGGTCACACGCACAGACACAATGCCGTAGACGACAAATACGGCAGTTTTACAACAAATCAAAACATTCGTATTGAGATTATCTATAGACTTTTTTCTCAACCGTTTTTGCAATCTAGGGGGATAGTGCTCTAAGTGAGTGCATGCGTGCGTGTGAACGTTCGAATGTGATGTGACATGGCGCGGCGTGTGCGCACACATGCACGCTCGTATGAGAAGTGGCGAGGGAGTCACATGCAGAAGAGTCGTCTTTATACTCCCTTTGCTTTTTAACCCTTTCGGCGCCAAATTTCTAATTGTCGTCTGCAATCCAAGTTTGTTTAATTATTCAGTAAAATAAGGAAATGAGATAAATATGTGCAAATTTCAAAGCACATATATAGAAATAGAGATTGAGACAAATAGTGAAGTCCCTTGAAAAGCCGGCGTCTGATCTGGGACTGCACTATTTGTCGTGGTGCATTTATGCGACTGCGGCGGTGAAAGGGTTAAGAATCACCAGGCTATGTGTCACAATGTGTAGGTTTGTCATCACTTGTACGGCCTTGCTGTACAAGCGCGCTTTTATGGCGACGTGGTAGAGTGCATGACTGTGAACCTGGCGACCCGGGTTCGATCCCGGGTCTGAGTGGGTATGTTTCTTCATGAGAACACCCGGTTACATTTGGGCGCCATTTGGGTGTTCTTATAAAGAAACATATATCAAACCCGGGTCGCCAGGCCGTACAAGTAATGATAAACCTACACACTGTGACATATGCATTTTGCCATTCAAAATTATCCATCAAAATTGACCCTTCTATACTGAATGGACTTTAGACAGACACTGATGACAGACACCTTCCAGTTGTGATCGTCCTATGCTAGAACTTACGATGATTTTAGTTGTACGATATTCAGTAAAACAGACCCCAAGTCGGAACATCTCAACGATGTCGGCTAAGTTACACTTGCCATGCGATCGGTAGTAAAATACGCATTATGTGACGTTATTTACAGCTCTAAAAACATTTTGGACCGGTTTGTAGACTAACTACGAAACTAATAAGAAATAACATAAGGTTACATAGAGTTATATACTCTTGGTATGTGATAAAACATTGTATACAGATCAGTGACAAGACTGGTTGCAACCGTAGTCGCCGCCACAACTGAAGTCACCACCGTCTGCCATATATACTCCTGTCATTAAAACAATGTTGTCTCCCTTTGTTAGATTATCATAAGTTCTAACGTACGACGAAAGCAACTTCCAGTTTTAGTTTAGTTGTACGATATTTAATAAAACGGGTCCAGGGTCCATGCTTATAAAGCTTTTACTTGAGTCTGAGTTTCGTTCTCAAGCTTTTGATTGGTCAGATTTGAGTTCTCAAGCTTTTGATTGGTCAGATTTGAGCCAAAGGCTCAAATCTGACCAATCAAAAACTTGAGAACGATCTCAGACTCAACTAAAAGTTTTATAAGCATGGACCCAGGTCGGCACTTTCACCAATCGGAACACCTCAACGATGTCGGCTAAGCTACACATGCCATGTGTTTGGTGGTAAAATATCCATTGGAACCGGGTTGTAGGCTAGCTACAAGATTTATGATACATAACATCAGGCTAGTAACTACATAGAGTTATACACTGATGCTATGTGATAAAAACAATGCATAAAAATCAGTGACAATTCTTTAGTTGCAACCGTAGTCGCCGCCACTACTGAAGTGACCATTGTCAGTCATATATGCTTCTGTCATTAAAACAAAGTACCGTCTCCCTTGATAGTGAACATGATGTGGGAATTTGTGAAAGTTTGTCACAACTTCAAAAGGTGTTAGCTACTTCTTTCGCAAGTATAACTCCATTTTCAAAGTATGTTGGTATGCTGCGTCAAAGTGATAGTTTCTACTTGCAACGTGTTTTAAAAAAGACTAACAATTATTTATGTATTTGCTGAAAAGAAGTATATCACAAGACAAGCAGTCGAATAAACGCTTTCACTTGTTTGATATCGACAACCCGATGTATTCGGAAATGCATTAGCATATTTTGGCTCATGTTTTAGTTTCGTTAACTGTTCGACCAAGGCCGATAATATTTTGTAGTAGAACAAAAAGTATAAGTATCGATAAAAACGGTTTATTTTGGTATCACGGGGGCATTTTTCGATATAAGTTCAAATGCACAATCTTCATAATAATGGTTGAACATAGCAAGTACTAATATTCTGAAAATGGGAGATCTTTCGAAAGCAAAAGTAGCAATGCGAAAACTAATGACCCCGAAGGACCAGAAAATATAACAACAACAACACCGAGAATGTTCACAGTTTGTTGCCGGCTATTTTTTATCTATTCGTTTTTATCTACTCTAATTTTCTTTTTGATCTATTCTTTTTAAAGTTTTACCATGCTATTCAAAACATGCATTTATTGTAGGGACTCTCACTTTACAATGGGCTGTAGTTTTATATTACAGTGCTCCCTCTCTTCAACGACACCCTTTGGGATACGAAGATTGTATGTGTTGTTCAGAGGGAGTTGTTATAGGGAGGGAAAATCAAACATAATTAGCTTGCAGATCCCCAAATAAGGTGTATGTCTAGAACTAAAACTGTTATGCCTCAATCAACCCTATGTTGTGACCACTCTTTAGAATTGTCACAAAGTGACGATTCTAAAAAATAGTCACAACATAGGGTTTGATGGAGGCATAAAGAAAATACGATGGAAAACAGTTGTTTCAAGGAGTAGTATATAAAACAGGGGTTCTGGTGCACCCCTAATAGACCTCTATACTTCAAACTAACCGCTATAACAATATAAAAATGGTTAGTTAAGGGGCATATGGGATTTCTTGTTTTATGGGTCTATTCGAATTATAACTCGCTATATAAATTTGTTTACTTTTAAGCACCTTCAGCTTACACTTTATCGCCACTTCATAATCAGCCCCGCACCCCACCCCTCCCCGGGGCGGGGCTGATAATTCTATGACAGCAAATATCCAAACAGACGATAAGTCTTTAATTTATAACCCCGTGTTTACCTCTTGTAAACAGTTGAGAGTTTAAGAGTTACGCTGACTGACAAATTACTTCCTCCTTCATAATCCTCAAAATATGTAACAGGATTATTACTTAAAAATGTCGTCTGTTGTCATAGAACGATCAGCCATAAAATAAGAAATCCCATAGGCCCCTTAACTAACCATTTTTATATTGTTATAGCGGTTAGTTTGAAGTATAGAGGACTATTAGGGGTGCGCCAGAACCCCTGTTTTATATACTACTCTAAGGCCTTGTTGTTTCGGAAACAGTTAGTATAGGTTAGAGCTTATAAACTGTAGTCTTCGAAAATAAGACGGCCGATAACGCGAGCGAAGCGAAGCGTTTTAGGCCGTCTTATTTTCGAAGACTGCAGTTTATAAGCTCTAACCGATTTAGTGATTGCCCTACTTTTCATCAGGCTGAGTTTATAAGCCCCGCCCACTGAGCAATGGCAAACTTGTATATAGTCACGTGATTATGGTCCACCAAAAAAGCCACACTCGTTTATGCAAAATAACCAGAAACCCACCAATCAAACAAACGTCGTCTTTGTTAATATTCTCACGTGTTTATGTTTTGAAAATCCAACACAGTGAAACTGGTTTCGCGCCTTTTTCTTGTAAACATTGCCTAATTTGGCTGTGCCACGTTATCAAATATTCCCCAGCTGTGTGTAAAACATTTTTACGCACTTTTCTGCACAGGGGTCTGGACTGCTTCATTGGGGTCTATATGTACTATATAATAACGTTATTATATAGTAAATATAGACCCCAATGAAGCGGTCCAGACCCCTGTGCTTTTCCGTAGCCCAAATAATGGCCGACAGCTATCTACATGTATACGTATCCCCAAAACTGTGAAAAAATAATTCTTGTGAAAGACGAACGCAAAATCGCAATGGATATTTAAATGATAACCCTTTACCTTGTAGTAAGTGACGCCTTTTGACCGCTTTGCAAGCCGAGAAGACCCAGATTAGACAGCACCTATGCTGTCTGATCAGGATCTACTCGGTTTGCACAAATTTAAATATTCGCTGCTACCGAAACCCCATATAAAAATACAGCTTATTAAATTAAACATTCATTATGGGCAGAATACTGAAATAAGAATAAACAGGTAAAGGCTTAAAAAAGATTACAGGTCTGATCGTTAGCGTTTTGTTGAAAGAATTAGTTTTAAATACAGGTTTTTCATATTTCCTGAATCATTTGCTTATTTACATTAGTCTTTTCAATAATCATGCTTCAACAGGTGGGATGTTTAGTGATTTATTTGTCCATTTTAGTCCACGACAGCCCAATTACTGAATCTATATGTCTGCCTCTCAGTTGTTTGCATAGTCTTCCTCCCCACGTTTTACACACGTGAACACTTGTATACACTCGTTCGCGTGTCGATAACGTCACAAGTTCAAAACATAGCAACTCCTGTGTTTTTTTCTAGTCGTGGGCGGAGCTTTATTGCACATGCGCACTGGAAGGTTCGTCTTCGAAAGTTAGATTTTATAAAATTTATGAGAATTAGAGTCTGAAAAACATGAAGAATGCGGCTCGCTGATTGGATGGAAAAGTAGGGCAACCACTAACATGCGTTGTTGTAAGGAGGGAATCGTTATTGAGAAGGCCGTTGTAGGGAGGGAGCACTGTATCGCAAACATGCGTTCATTGTTGGGACTTCCTCTTTAACCCTTTCGGTGCCAAATTTCTAATTGTTGTCTGCAATCCAAATTTGTTAAATAGTTCAGTAAAATAAGGAAATGAGATAAATAAATGAAATTTTCAAAGGAATAAAGCACAGATATAGAAATAGAGATTGAGACAAAAAGCGAAGTTCCTGATCAGACGCCGCCTTGAAAAGGCGGCGTCTGATCTGGGACTACACTATTTGTCGTGGTGCATTTATGCGACATTGGCGGTGAAAGGGTTAATAAGTCCTTATTTTCGTTTTAATCCGTTTATTGGTATTTTTAATCCGGCGAACATAAAATGAAACATTGTCCCACTAGATCTGATTGGCTGAATGTAATTACACAGGAATGTCCGATTACATTTTCACAAATTAACCAATTCGCTTTAAACTTGTGTTATGTAAAGGGTAGAACCCTTTGTATTGGTGCACGTGGATATGTAAAGTCAACACCAGACATATTTTCAATGTCTTCATCCATTGATGCACATACAGGGAGAGGGGTGATGGATACTACATCCATTCCATCAACCCAGATCCTCTCTATGGAAATTTTGGTATTTAATATTCTTATTCACGTGACTTTCATATTTAAATGTAAAGTTTCGTTTCAATTTTGTTAAGGATGTGTGATTAACCGTTTCAACCCTGAACTTTCAGAGTAGAATAAGCTATCAGTTTATTAACTACACAGACCACTCAGTATGAAAAACTTAATTTTGCTAGAGAATTTTGAATGACAAACTGTGCAGACCCTAATCAGACGGTCCCTAGAGGCTCTACATTTTGTTTGCAAATGGCAGTACATGCCTCCAGTCTACCGTTAACCCCGCACAAATTTGATATGAGTGGCAGCTGTTAATACTTCCTTATTCACGATACGACACAAAAAACCTGTGTTTGTGTATGCATGTATTATTATTGCGCAGAGGTTCAGTTTGTACGGGACAGGTTTATACACCCACCAAAATGGAGATAGTGTTGATTGTTTGTATCTTCAGTACGTCCGTTTGCTCGATAACAGTGGCGTTTTCGTTTTTACTCATGATGAGAAAGATGCCGAATCTGCCACAGGAAGGGAATACAGATGAGATTTGCCTGCCAGAACCCCTTCCCGGTAACATGTACGGTGATATACGATGTCAGAAACGGACAGAAGGACTCGCACAATATTTAAAGGCTGTAAGTATAGTATTGTGTTAGTAGTGAGGTACAGTAAAATCATATATTATATTATATTATATTATATTATATCATTTTATATTATATTATATCATTTTATATCATTTTATATTATATTATATTATTATATTACATTATTATATTATATTGTGTTATATTATTATAGTATAGTATAGTGTAGTGTAGTGTAGTATAGTATAGTGTAGTGTAGTGTAGTGTAGTGTAGTGTAGTGTAGTGTAGTGTAGTGTAGTGTAGTGTAGTGTAGTGTAGTGTAGTGTAGTGTAGTGTAGTGTAGTGTAGTGTAGTGTAGTGTAGTGTAGTGTAGTGTAGTGTAGTGTAGTGTAGTATAGTATAGTATAGTATAGTATAGTATAGTATAGTATAGTATAGTATAGTATAGTATAGTATAGTATAGTATAGTATAGTATAGTATAGTATAGTATAGTATAGTATAGTATATCATATTATATCATATTATATCATATATTATATTATATCATATTATATTATATCATATTATATTATATTATTATAATATAATATATTATTATAGTATAGTACAGTATAGTATATTATTATATCATATTACATCTGCTCTGTTACATTGCCTGTATTAGTTTCTACCTGCAAAGAATGAAAACGTTATACATATACATATAAAGGGGCATTATTCACAGAGCGGCTATATTTTAAATACGTTTGAATTGAAATTGATTTTAATATCATTCAAGGGTAGAAAATAAATTGTATACCACCACTCAAATGGTTCAGTGTGTAACAAAGATCGAAACTTGCCAAAGACGATCGAGTTGCCATTGTGCATTTATTTAGCCCATTTGCACCCAATATCCCATATATGGGACGTAGGCAAACAGTGTAGACTCTGACCAGACGCCGCATAATGCAGCGTCTAATCAGAGTCTACACTGTTTGCTGATTGGAAATTCAATATAAAACAAAACAAAAATGAAAATTTAGACCAGACATTCCTTAGATAAAAAAATGGACGAATCCAATATAGAAGCATGGAATAATCCATTGGGTGCAACTGGGTTAACCCTTAATGCGGGGGTGACCGAGTTATATGACATTTGCAAACAACGTAGAACCAGATCAAAGGGCTCCTGGGGGAGTCCTTTGATCAGGATCTGCGTAGTTTGACATGCAAATCATTTTCTTCTGTGAAAAACATTGATACAGGTTCTTGTTTGTTTAATATTCAGAAAAGAAAGGGTCAGTATTTCTTATTCATCAAATTAAGACTGACCTCGGACTGTTTTCCTTAACCATATACGAGTTTTCATTTTACGTCTATCGCCAACCAAAGACAATATGTATATTTAATATGTTAATTTCATCCATATACAAATTTGTTTCTGAATTGGAAACACGAGTCTTCATGTTTATGAGCAAATGCTCTGTTTATCACAATGGTTTCTAAACTACACAATCCTTATTTCTTTTCTTTTCTCTCGTAAATGCTTTTCATCAGATTTATAGAGCAGTAGATAGCGTATCCTCTGTCAGTATCTCTATGTATGATTCACGTACACGCGATGTAAGTACTATTGCAATAACAGAAGACACTGGAGTATATACGTTTTAATGTAATAACCGGATTTTAACTCCTTCGCCGCCATAGGCGAACCCGTGATGACTTCTGCAATTAGTGTGGATCCAGATCAGACGTATTAGGAAACCGCTTGAATCCAGATGAGAAGTCATATTCCTAGAGACAAGTCACTTGCAAATGCTGGTCAGGTTATGTTGATCAACTCTTTGGGTGCCATTGCCGAATCTGTGATTACCTTTGCAAACAGTTCCGATCCAGATGAGACGCCGAGCAGCTCGGCACCTCGTCAGGATCCAAACTATTTGACGTTGTGATTATGTGCTTTGAAAGAAAATGGAAATATTTTTTAACAAAAAATTACAAGTATAGCAGACATCAAATTTTGCAGATTACTCCACGGTGTAGCAAACGAGTTTACTCTTTCGCTGCCGAATTTTGTCGCCTGCAAACGCAGTCGTATGCTACAATTTTCATTTTTTTTTTATAATTTTCTTCATTTTTTATTAAAAAGAATAAGTCATAATAACATGCAGTTTGGATCCTGATATACGCCGACTTACTCGACGTCCCATCTGGATCCAAACTGTTTGCATAGGTAAACACAGGTGCGACATTGGCAATGTAAGTGTGAAATCTGTTTTGAACATTTAAACTTTGGTATGTTTGTTTTAAAGATATGATATGGACATAATTTGATTTGAATGTATAATTAACGATATATTATATGTATACGTTACTAACAAACTACGTCTATGTCTTAACGAGTATATGAAAAAGTTTGAATCAAGATATGACACCAGCAATATAACATTTATGACATTTTGTAAAAGCAATGGTAGAAAAGAAACACTTTTAGAATAACCGTAGACTAGTGTAAAGCTTCTTTGCTAGGGCCAAGGGTCTGAGACCATATGTGGGCGTGGCTAAATGCCCCATTTGACCAATGCTAGTGAAGGATAGTACAGCAATATATTCTAGTGACAGAGGTCCAGATAAGATGTGTAAATTGAAACATTTTCAAGAATAACTCCTTTATTTCTCCACCAAACCCTATACTGGGATCACCCTTTAGATGCTTCTCGAAGAGACGATTCTAAAGAGTGGTCTCAGTAAAGGGTTTTGTGGAGAAATGACGATTTTAGTATTAGGGTACGCGTTATCTGTAGCTCTGTAATAAAAGTGGAGAAATGACGATTTTAGTATTAGGGTACGCGTTATCTGTAGCTCTGTAATGACACACAATACCATCTTTGTTTACTTAGACGACATACGTGTATAGATAAACAAACTAGGTCTGGCAGTTACGTCAGCACAATAACAAAACTAAAAATAGAAGGGTTTCTTCAATATATGATGTGAATAGGATAATTTATAAAATAAACACCAAGGGATATCCGATTCCGTGGTCTAAAGGACGCATATGCGGCGTTGCATGCGCGCTATCGGAGTTCGAAACTCAGTTTACTCACCGGCGTTTACACTTTTATTTCTTTGTTGTTTTAATATTTTAAATAATTTTGTCAGTACATTTTCTCTACAGGATCTATTCTCTTTTATCTTTTTTCTGTTCTTGTTTGGTCCTGCTTTCTATTTTTTGTTTACATATATGTTGTTGAGGCAAACAAGAAAAGGAAAAAAAAGATTTGACTTATGTGTGTTTCGAACCAGGTGCAGTTTGATTCGGATGACAGCGCCTTTATCCACTCGGCTACAGACTCCACGTGCATACCATCATAATCAAATAGTCACATTCTTCTCTTTTAAGAAATAACATGTCATATGAATATCCAAGTAAACGATTTCTAGACAACTCGGCACCTAATTACTATTTATAATAACGATCTGGATCCAACTTATATGTCCATATATTGACTGATTGGCGGGGGAAATGTACACTATATAACAATGTTTAACGTCAATAAATAAGTGCCGAAGAGGGTATAGTATAATCACATTCATTGTTCCTAATTATATTTAAAAATAACGATCTGGATCCAACAGTAGTTAATGAAAAAATAAATAGGTGCCGAATCGTCTAGGGTAAAATTTTGGGAGGGGCCGAGTTGACCATGGTGCCGAATCGTCTAGGGGCCGAATTGTCTAGGGGCCGAGTTGGTTTGGTGCCGAGTCGTCCAGAAACCAAGTAAACTAATAATGACGTAACTGTCAGGAATTCCCTGTCGGACTATACTAGATATTTCCAATGGTGGAAGGGAGATAATTGTGATTTAACTTGTCCAAAAACAAGGTATTGCCGTCATTGACTGGCATCTTATCAGCAAATAAAAGCGGATTTGTTCCTGATCTGTACGGTTTACCTTCATCAACATCTGCAATAATTTTAGGGACCTTGCAAGCTGAACAGCTGTGGCATATGATCATGGTCTTCAGTATTTGCAGTCGTACAATACCCTATAATGACATGCTCTAAACCCCACTAAATCACCTAGTATATTATTACATTTATCTTTCAGAAAGCGGAACTATCATACGAATCATGTCTGGAAAACCATGGAAATGGTTTGAAAGAGGATGGCAAGTAACATAATACGATATTCTGAGTTACACTTAACCCTGCTAATAGCGACCTTATCCTACATGCAAACAATTGGGATCCTGATGAGACGCTAAAATACCCACTTCTTCTTCTTCTTCTTCTTCTTCTTCTTCTTCTTCTTCTTCTTCTTCTTCTTCTTCTCTTCTTCTTCTTCTTCTTCTTCTCCTCCTCTTCTTCCTTTTCTTTTTCCTTTTCTTCCTTTTCTTCTTCTTCTTCTTCTTCTTCTCCTCTTCTTCTTCTTCTTCTTCTTCTCCTCCTCTTCCTCTTCTTCCTTTTCTTCTTCTTCTTCTTCTTCTTCTTCTTCTTCTTCTTCTTCTTCTTCCTTCTTCTTCTTCTTCTTCTTCTTCTTCTTCTTCTTCTTCTTCTTCTTCTTCTTCTTCTTCTTCTTCTTCTTCTTCTTCTTCTTTCTTCTTCTTCTTCTTCTTCTTCTTCTTCTTCTTCTTCTTCTTCTTCTTCTTCTTCTTCTCCTCTTCCTCTTCTTTCTCTTCTTCCTCTTCTTCTTCTTTTTCTTTTTCTTTTTCTTCTTCTTCTTCTTCTTCTTCTTCTTCTTCTTCTTCTTCTTCTTTTTCTTCTCCCTACAGGGGCCGTCTTTCCGTTTGAGAAGGCGCTTTATGGAATAAATGGTTAAACGATGTGCATGAGAAACACAACGGAAGAAGGCCAAACTTCACTGTCGGCAGCTCTCACAGATAGAAGACAGAGACAGTTGACAGGTGATCATGCTGTAATGATATAATAAACAAAACAAATGAAATATTAGACAGTCGATACAATGTCAGTGGTGTTGTTGACCTTTAAATTGATAGTTTATATTTGCAGCGTGTTTTTAAAATGGCTAACAATTGCTTACATCATTTGTTTATATGCTGAAAAGAAGTATCGCAAGAAAACCGGTCGAATAAACGCCGAAGAAGACACAACTTCCATGTGTTTGACACCGAAGACCCGATTTATTCGGCTCGCATTTTAGTTAATATATGACTGAAATAACAAATACCAAGTTTTATGATATTATTGAAAAAAAATACGTTCATTCTAAGTACTTCCTCTGTAGTTACATGTATATAGGTGATAAACAAGATGATACTGCGCATTATTACTTTGTATCTCTGTATTGTACCGTAAGTCACACAGATCGATAGATAAGATGAGAAAAGATAAGATAAGATACGATACGATGCGATACGATAAGATAAGATTATAATAGAATAGAATAGAATAGAATAGATAGATAGATAGAATCTCAATATTTTTGCTTACCTGTGAATGTAGGGCATGCATGTACTGTCATTTGCAAACAGTGTAGAACCAGATCAGATGGTTTCTAGTGGAGCGGTGTTTACACTGTGAGTCGTTCAAAATTTTAGGTATTTCATACTAAATGACGTGTGTTGCCATTTGCAAACAGTGTAGACCCAGATCTGGGTCTACACTGTTTGTTGTTAAAAATTGTTTAATTAGTGTAAGAAGTTCATACTGATTGGACTCTGTAGTTGAACACTTATGGGATATTCGATTCTGATAAAACGGGATTGAGAGGGTTTATCAAGGGTCTACAGTTTTCATTTGCAACAAGCTGATATCAACATTCCTCGCGATACACATGTCGGGAATAGGGGTGATTGCCGTGCGTTCTTCCGAAGAGTGATTAAAAGCATTTAAGATGCTTGTGATACATTTTTCTCGTGTCAACATTATTTAGTTGGTATGTTTTACATAACAACGATTTATAATGCGTCAGTCTTCAGGTGGTTTATACAGGCCTATATACTCAGCAGGATGTATACCTTCACCAGAGGTCTCTCATACGTTATATACAGTAAAACCTCTCTATAACAACCACTAAATTACATCAAGTATTTTGTGTTAAAGGCAGGTGGCTGCTTAAAGCAAGGTGAAAGTAAAACAGAACGCTCCTATAGGAGCGTTCTGTTTTACTTTCATCTTGCTTTAAGCAACCACCTGCCCTGAATGCCAACTAATTAACACAATTTAGTGACCGTTATAGAGAGGTTTTACTGTACACTCAAAATTCAGCCTGGGAATAGAGAAGTTATACAGCAGAACCTGTCTTAAGCGGTCATTCATTTATTGAATATATGCGTCTTAAAAGGCAGGTGATTGCTTAATGCACGGTAAAAGTAATGCAGGGAGCTTTCTGTATTACTTTTGACCTGCATAAAGCCACCAATTGTCATACATACCCATAATAAGATACCTTTTTGATGGTCGCTTAAGACGGGTTCTACTGTATATAATTTTATTCCTCCACCTAGAAAACAGTACATAACTACCTACATCTGATTATTTATTGTTAAAAATGCATTGTTCTAGACGGAGCTTTCCAATAACATTTAGATTTTCTGTACTTCAGAGTCACACATTGAGTTGAAATTCTACCGTCCGAATCGTATCACAGACATGAAGCCCCGGGCACGACTTGTCGCCAAGCGGTCACCAAATGATATAGGCATGTGATGTATTCTTGTTAAACTATACTTATGAGATAATGCAAACACTTGTGTAATCATTTCCTTTATATAAACGCCTTTTGCAAACATAGTTGACCCAGATCAGACGGCTCCTATAGGAGCCGTCTGACCAGGGTCTGCTCTGTTTGCTTATGGTATAATATAGATCTGATTTTACACTTTCTGTCTGAGACACAATGTCATGTGTCAATATGTCATTATAAAAAAATAATCTAATTAATATTTATGATGATATTATTTCTTACATATGATTAAATGGAAAGGTTAAATGTATATCGTGGGCATAAGTGAAGTCCCGGGTAAAAAAAATAACAAATAATATAGGCATTTCTGTATTAATCTTCATCATGATGATCAAATAGTTAATACACACTTTTCTCTCTCACTTAACCCGTTCCCTCATAGGTTAATTTCAGCTCCATCCTCTTTCAATAAATCTACTGAAAATGAGCATTTACTAGAAACAATTGTGTAGTTTTGAAACCACCCTGATAAATAAAACATTTGCTCCTGTGTAGAAAATGCTCTATTTATCACGATGGTTTCCAAATATGACTCCTATAGAGACGTGAAAAGGCGTCAATATAGGGAAATGGATTAAACCCTCAATCTGTTGTTTTATTTAAAGTGACACCTGTCTCTCTGATTATTAATTTTTCAAAATGTATTATTGAAGAAAATGATTGTTATAACAAACAGTGCAGACATTGGCTTTCTTTCAGGTGAGGGAGAAGAGAAGGGACAAACCATCCCCTTCTGTAAAAAGTGATTTTTGAAACTATTGTGATAAATAGAGCATTTGCTCCAAAGGAGCAAATGCTCTATTTATCACAAAGTTTTCAAAACTACAATTTTCCTTTTTGCTAGTAAATGCTCCTTTTCGGTAGATTTATTCGAAGAAGTTTGATCTAAAATAGCATATTTGAGGTAATGGTTAATGGGGTGGAATCAATTACAGATTTTAAACTTCTACAGTGTTTAGTGTGTTCATTTCCTGTTCTTTTATATACAGTAAAATCTTGATAGTTCGAAATAAAACTAGAGAAGAATTAGATACTTTTTGGCAGATGGTTGTTTATTTCAGAATGAAAGTCATGCAGAAAGCCAGAGGAGCTTTCTGCATAACTTTAACCCTGTATTAAGCTGCCGACTGTCTTAAATATCAATATTTAGTGCTAAAATAATTTGTTTTACAGTATATATACATGTTTATACTAATCCTTATTGTAGAAGACAAAAGTTCAGAGTTAACTCCCTTTAAAAACTGGTACCAGGGCCGAAGACTGTCGACACACGGTGGCTTCAGACAATACGGGATCCAAATTCGAAATGGCCGCCTTGTGGTTCCCGTTGCCGGACTGTATGAACTGTATTCCTTCTTTGTGTTCCACGAGCCATGCAAGCCAGAAACTGGGGAACCAGACATTCGGTTATTGCACGAGCCAATAAAACACTCGATTTTCAAGTTTGACATTACTGAAGGGCACGAGACGGAGATAGTCTCGGGCATACAACCCCATACAATATCTAAGAGCCTGCACTATAACTCATACAGCAGCTACATTTCGTCTGTGGTCAGTCTCAAGGCAGGAGACCAGCTAGCAGTCAAAGTCAGTAATATTACATATGTGTTACAGTCTTTAAGAAACTTTTTCGGTATCACTATGCTATAGCCAAGTCAGGCACTTATGTCGGCATATGTTTATGCCGATAACAAGTGCCAAGTAATTCAAATGGTCTAGCAATTTTACTACGCTAATATGTAGCGGTCTTATTAGTGGTATAGCGGCCGCCTCCCGGAGAGGTTGTAAGTTCGAACCTCAGCGGAGTCGCACCTAATCCACTGCTGTATTCAGTGTGATACCTGGATTATTGACGGCGTGTTTGCCCAGTAACAGTAGACCTGTCCAGCGATGTCTGTATATGTACAGCAACTGGCTGTGTCGCCTACGGAACAGTGAGATGCATTGACTCCATAGGTATTGATACAGAAGCGTATTTGACCCTTTACTCAATGAATATTCATGTAATAACGACATTATGAATAATAATTAAATGATGTTTTAAAATGCTGCAGGAATTTTTGGCCATTGAAGAAAATGTAGAATCAGGGTCCATGCTTATAAAGCTTTTAGTTGAGTCTGAGTTTTGTTCTCAAGCTTTTGATTGGTCAGATTTGAGTTCTCAAGCTTTTGATTGGTCAGATTTGAGCCAAATTAAGGTATATTAGTACATGTAAAACATTTGTTTTCAAAAACCTGTATGTTTGGGCTAAAATAATACAGAAAACAGTGAAGTCCCAGGTCAGATGCCGCCTTTTCAAGGGGACTTTTCCTGGGACTGCACTGTTTTCAATGATGCCAACAGGCGACATTGGCACCGAAAGAGTTGATACGTTGAAAGGTGAATGTATGGAGTAAAGGGTTAAGTCACTAGACTCTTGTCCTCAATACGATTCTAAAACCCTGGATTATCTGGTTTACTAGAGGGGTTGAAAAAAGAGTTAAATTTACGCAGTTATCAAAGCCTCTGATATATCTCACTGTCTAGCCACTGTCTATATGTCAGCTGTCGACATGCCTATTTGAATTCTTCAATCCTTGGAACAAACTTGTAAACCTCTCTGCTGCCACGTGATACGGCAGACTCTTGCACGTGATTCGGCAGACTCTTGAGGGTTTAAAACTGTTGTGTAACCTTCATGGGTACCAACGATGTTCGTTCTTTTGTAGCAAAGGATTTGTGCATTGTCTTTTACAGCTGTTAAGAAGGGATTGGGTTAAATCCCTCCTTGTGCCCCTGGAAGTTGTGATGGATAATGTACAGTATAACCTCTCTTAACCGGAATTCTAGTAGATAATAATTTAGATACTTTTAGGCAGGTGGCTGCTTAATGCAGGGTGAAAGTCATGCAGAAGCTTCTAGGAGCTTTCTGCATGACTTTCATCCTGCATTAAGCTGCCACCTGTCTCCAAGACCGATATTCATACTAAATTTAACTGCCGGTTAAGAGAGGTTTTACTGTGTTTGGTCTGACCGAATCCCTCACACAGTCCAGTGGCTTCATCACTTGGCCTTCAGGGCGAGTGTCAGTCTAATGTTACTAGATGTAAGTGAAGCCTGGTCGCATATCAGGGATTTGCGCTAGTAATTAGGAACGCTAAATAACCACGTGACCATCGATGTTCTAAAGAGAGGTATTCTATACCCGAAGAGATGGCACAAACGTCGCAGACATATACCTATCCCTGCCTAGTGCCTGGCAATGAGGTGCGGGATCGGGAGGCCCAAGGTTTATTCCCCGTCAGGGCTTGATCTGATATGATCGGTTGGTGAGTCACCAGCTACTTAAAGAATGGTTACCGATTACTTGCCTATCTGATGCCTTTCATTGAGAAGTGAGATCGGTAGACACTGTGTAAGATAACAGTGTGTCTCATAAGCCAAATGGGCTAGCCCTTCCAGCAGTGGTGACACTGTAATTAACCAACCCTTTGCCACGTCTATATGCAATAGCTAAGCAGCATACTATCATATTTTGCAAATAAAAAGGTATATATTTTCCAATACAGTAAAAAAAACCTCTAAACAGGACGATACATTTGGTTTAAATATCAGTCTTGGAGACAGGTGGCAGTTTAATGCTGAGTTAAAGTCATGCAGAAAGCTCCTCTAGGAGCTTTCTGCATGACTTTCACGCTGCATTAAGCAGCCATCTGCCAAACAGTATCTTAAATCTTCTCTACTAAAATCCCGGTTTAGAGGGTTTACTGTATAGATTTGTTTGCTTGACAATTAGGGACATGGAAGGGGTCTGCAACGTAACAATCTGCTGTGATATTTGTTAAATGAGTTTATGTATTGTAACGAATCGCCTTTTAACGGAGAGGTCTTCACGTGCCCCTTCTACAAAGGTGATATTATTTGTCTGGTTTTGTATGTTTGTTTTCTTTATTTTGTTTGCTATTTGTTGTCGTTGTTGTTTCTTTTTGCCTGATACTGTATAACTACCAATGTTCCAAGAATCTGTGATATTTATGCCCCCGTTGACGATAGTCAGGGGGCATTATGTTTTGCACATGTCCGTCCGTCCGTCTGTCTGTCCGTCTTTCTGTCCGTGTGCCACGCCTTTAGGTGCAGTTGGTTGTCACCGTTTTTCAAGTGTTATAACACATGAAACTTCACATACACATAAATTACCATCTGTGCTATCATTTGGCACCCACCCATGCTGCCCGCAAGCCCAAGGTCGAGGTCAAATGATTTGGAAATTTTACGTGCAGTTGGTTGTCACATTTACGTGCAGTTTTTTGTCACAGTTTTTTCATTGTCTTATATCTCCCTAACCACTGTAGCTATTGCCATGGAATTGCATATACACAATAAACACCATCCATACTTTCATTGCACACCCAGCCCATGCTGCCCGCAAACCCAAGGTCAAGGTCAAATGACTTGATAATTTTACGTGCAGCTAGGCAAGCACCTACACGGGGGCATCACTGTGTCTTACAGACACAATTTTCTAGTTTATTCTTAATATGCAATGTCCATTATATATATCATATAGATATATTTCTATTGTGTGTATATATATATATATATTCCATTGTAATATATTTCATTATGTATATCCTTTGTGTACATATTTCCATTGCATATACAGTAAAACTTCAGTAATTCGAGTATTTGTTTAAAAGAATTTAGACCTCTAGTGGCTTTCAAATGCGGGTTGTAAGTATTGTTGAGTGCTCCCAGAGGAGCTTTCTGTATGACTTTCATCCTGCATTAAGCTGGCACTTGTTTAGAAATGGATAATGATAGTTGTTTTAGTGTAATAATCGAATAATCGAAGTAATGTAATAATATGATAAATGAAAGTTTATTACATTTTCATTGTGTATACTGATATATTTCTGTTGTGTATCTATAGATGTGTATATATTTTCATTGTGAATGTATATACAGTTAAACTTTTCTTAGTTAAGCATAATTATATCTTTTTAGGCAGGTAGCTTCTTAACACAGGACGACAGCAAAGCGGAAAGCTCTTTAAGAGCTTTCGTCAAGATATTCACCCGGCTTCCATAATGTCTTACAGACCGGCATTGATGCTAAATTAACCCATTTGCTCCCACGATCCCATATATGGGACGTAGGCAAACAGTGTAGGCTCTGATCAGACGCCGCATAATGCGGCGTCTGATCAGAGTCTACACTGTTTGCTGATAGGAAATTCAATATAAAACAAAACAAAAATGAAAATTTAGACCAGACATCCCTTAGATAAAAGATACACGAATCCAATATATAAGCATGGAAGAATCCTCTGGGAGCAAATTGGTTAAACGTCCAGTTTACAGGGGGTACTTTTTGCATTGTGTATATATACGAGTAAAGTTATGGCGTGAATGTCGATTGAACACTGATAAAAAATTTGTGGAACAGTTGTCGTGGCCAGCAATTTTAACCCATTCCCTCATATGTTATTTTTAGACCCAGCCACTTTGGAAAATTCTACTGAAATGGAAGATTTACTAGAAACAAAGGAAACGTTTAGAATTGTGTAGTTTTGAAACTATTGTGATAAAAAAAGTATTTGCTTCTATGGGACAAATGTTCTATTTATCACAATGTTTTCCGTAATTGGCGTTTACAGAGGGATCAAAAGGCGTCAATATGAAGAAATGGCCAAGCCAGAATCTACAGATTCATATATACATGTATATTATGTATATTATTCTATAATCAAACAGATTTATGATTGATTTCTAAAGAGATATTTGGAATTACTTAACTATTTAATCGCTCTGTATTTCAATATCATCATAATTATCATCAGCAACAGCATGTTTATTATCATCATCGTCGTCATCATTATCATCACCACCATCATCATCATCATTATAAGTCGTTATACTCAGAACATAAATGTATATAAGTACGTACATGTATATTAATATACATGTGGTATTTTTATATCTATGATGTATATGTTTTAATTATACAAATCTAATTCTGACTTTTCTTTGGATTTGTTATTGCTTACAACAACAAACTTGATCTTAAATAAAGTAATCTTACGGGATTTGCTTGTCTTTAATGAAACTTGCGAACAAAAAGTAAAATCAGAGGTCCAATATAAGATGGGTAAATTTAAACAGTTTCAAGAATAACTCCTTTATTTCTCCACCAAAGCCTATACCGTGACCACTCTAAAGAGTGGTCACAGTATAGGCTTTGGTGGAGATATGACGAGTTTAGTATTTGAGTACGCACGTTTATCTGTAGCTCTGAGTTATGTCTAAAATTTAACCGTTTCAGTTGACCAGAACGTGAATATTCACAGGTTCATTAAGCGTTTAAAAAGATATTGGAGCACTGCACTGCGCACGTGTTCTTTAACGTGTCTCATAAAGGTCCTTTGTTGGGCTTTACGAACATGTTCTTTAACCCTTTCGGCGCCAAATTTCTAACTGTCGTATGCAATCCAAGTTTGTTAAATAATTCAGTAAAATAAGCAAATGAGCTTTCAATGGCATAAAGCACATATATAGAAATAGAGATTGAAAAGGCGGCGTCTGATTTGGGACTGCACTATTTGTCGTGGTGCATTTATGCGACTGCGGCGGTGAAAGGGTTTAAGCGTCTCAAGGTGCTTTGTAGCACTACGAACATGTTCTTGAAAACGTCTCATGGATATCCTTTGGGGCACTAGGAACATGTTCTTTAGGGTGTCTCATTAACATCGTGGAGCACTATGCTTAGGTTCTTCAGTGTCTCATATATGTCCTTTGGAGCATTACGCACATGTTCTGCAGAGTGTCTCATATATGTCCTTTGGAGCATTACGCACATGTTCTGCAGAGTGTCTCATATATGTCCTTTGGAGCATTGCGCACATGATCTGCAGAGTGTCTCATATATGCCCTTTGGAGCATTGCGCACATGTTCTGCAGAGTGTCTCATATATGTCCTTTGGAGCATTGCGCACATGTTCTGCAGAGTGTCTCATAAATATACTCTGGTGTATTATGCACAGGTTCCTTATAGTGTCTCATAAAGATCTTAAAGATATTGGAGCACTACGCATAGGTTCATTAGAGTGTAAAATAAAGATTTTTTGCGCAGTACGTTCAGGTTCTTAAGAGCGTCTCATAATTATCCTATGGAGTACTACGCAAAAATATTTAAGAAACTCTCATACAGACATCAGCTCACTATGCACAGCTTCTTCAGAGTGCCTCTTAAATTTTGTGCCCCATTGCTTTGGAGATTTACGCCCAGCTTCCAAGAGCATCTCATAAATGCCATTTAGAGTACTACGCAAAGGTCCTTTAGAGAGTCTCATAAATATATTGGAGCACTACGCACAGATTCTTCAGAGCCTCTCTTAAAGGTCATTTGGAGTACTACTCACATCCTCTTTAAAAGGACTCATAAATATCTTGGTACTACACACTGATTTTTTAAATTGTCTATGCCTTTGTAAACAGAGTACACCCAGAACGTGGTGCATTGTGCACATGTTCTTTAGAGAGTCTCTTCTAGGCGCATCATAAAAACTCCGGAACACTATGCCATGTTCTTTAGAGAGTCTCATAAACGTCATTTAGAGTACTATGTACATTTTCTTTTTATCCAGTCACCAGGCTTCTCTAGTGACATAATAAAGGGGGTGCAAATAAACTTAGGTTTATTAGGTTACTTCCGGTCGTAGAATGTTTATTAGGTTAGTAGATAGGCGGAATGATTCTATAACCATGGATCTATTTTAATTTCGGTTAATATGCATGAACATGTTGACGGAATAGATATATCAGAAAATTAACCAACATAATTATTCAAAGAAGAAAAAATAAAAAAATAAATGGCTATAGCTGGATTCGAACCCGCGCCTGATTCTACAAAAGCCAAGTCCAATCTCTCTAGAGACGTCGTGCTTACCGATTACGCCACTGAGGCCACATACAAAGCGACGTTGATTTATCAGTTTTATTAATTTAATTCACCGCTGGCGAAACGCGTTTTTGATAAAAAGCAAGTCAGGGAGCAAAGATTTACAGATAAATTGTAAATATTTTCTTTTCACTCTCATAATAATTTGATTGATAAGCTCTTACATGGGCGGTGATTGTCATAGACCTAAATATAGACTGTTCAGTTCCATCGATTTATGAGTGACGTTAGCCCTATCTAAAAATAGAAACCGAGACGACGGAACTCGAATTTGACCAGAGAGCCTCCGAGAGAATGTCTGTTTGAATTAACATATCGACTCTCGATTCAAATGATCTTATTTTTCAAATTCAACCACGTTTTCTCCTCTTGTAATGTAAGTATCGAAACTATTTTCCTCTGCGGTAGCTCATTATTTACGTCTCTGGAATGGAAATGAAAAGGGAGGGTCCGTTGATCGAAAAACCGCATTTTCAATGCAAATTATTTCAATATTCGTATGTTTTATGAGTCTATGAAAGCAGATATAACTAAATTGACTGGATAAATAGAATAATAGGTTAGTGCCGTAGATGGGACGCCTTTATCCGACTCGGAGAGAAAACAGTTAAGGCTCGGCAAGCCTCGCCTCAACGTTTTCTCCCCTCGTCGGATAAAGCGTCCCATCTACGGCACTAACCTATTATTCTCTATATCTCATAAAAGTCTTGAGGCAATACGTATAGGATCCCCAGGGCGCCTCATAAAGATCGTTTGGAGCAGTATGCATAGGCTCTATAGATCGTCTAATAAATATATTGGAACACTAGGCACATGCTCCTTAGAATGTTACATAAAGGGAATTTCGAGCACTATGCAAAGTTCTGCAGAGCGTCTCACAAACACATCATAGCATCTCATAAAATACATTGGAACACTATGCGCTTGTTGTTTGGATCGTCCCATAAAGACTTTTTAAGAGATACTTTCCATAGGTAATTTCCATCATCTCATAAAGACAATGGAACACTTCTCAGAAGTGTTTCAGAGTTTCTCATAAACATCTTAGAATTCTATACACAAGTGTTTCAGGGTGTCCCATAAATATTTTGAAGCACTACAAACAGGCGCTTCAGAATTTTTCATAAAGATATTGAAGCACTATGCACAGGTACATGTACTTCAGAGTGTTTCATAAAGACATTGAAGCACTACACACATGTACTTCAGTGCGTTTCATAAAGACATTGAAGCACTACACAAAGGTACTTCAGTGCGTTTCATAAAGACATTGGAGCACTACACACAGGTATTTCAGTGCGTTTCATGAAGACATTGAAGCACTACACACAGGTGCTTTAGAGCATTCAATAAAGACATTGGAGCACTACGCACATGTACTTTAGGGCGTTTAATAACGACATTGGAGTACTACACACAGGTACTTTAGAGTATTTAATATAGGCATTGAAGCACTACTCACAGGTACTTCAGAACGCTTAATAAAGACACTGAAGCACAATACACAAGTGCTTCAGATTGTCACGTAAAGACATTGGAGCACTACACACAGGTGGTTATTCAGTGTATTTAAAGACATTGGAGCACTACAGACATGTGCTACACAGAGGTTCTTCGGAGTGTTTCATAAATACACAGGATCACTACAAACATGTGTTTGAGAGAGCTTCATAACCTTAGAGACCTACACACAGGTTCTTCAGAGTGCCTCATTAAGACACTGGAACAGTACTACAAGCATGTAATTTACAGCGTCTCATAAGGACCATGGAGCACTACTCACATATGTTCGAGAGCGTCTAATAAAGACATTGGTTCGCTACACACAGCTTCTTCGAGTGCCTCATAAAGTCCTTTGAACACTGCACGCAAGTGTTTCAGGGTGGCTCATAAAGACATTGGAGCACTATACACAGGTGGTTATTCAGTGTATTTAAAGACATTGGAGCACTACAGACATGTGCTTCAGAGTATTGAAAAAAATTTGGACCTTTGGACGAGACCTTGGAGCACTTCATACAGATGCTTCGGGGTGTTTCATAAACGCCTTGGAACACTACACACAGGTGAATCAGAGTTTCTAATAAAGGATCTGGAGCACTATACGCAGGTGTGTAAGAATGTCTCATATATACCTTGGAGCACTACACACAGATGCTTCAGTGTGTCTCATAAAGATATTGGAGCACTACACACAAGTTCTTCAGAAGGTCTTATAATGACCTTAGAGCACTACACTCCGGTGGTTCAGAGCGTCTCATAAAACTTGCAGCAATTAATGATACGCTGTTATTCCAGTTTTGATGCAATAATCTAAAACCGTTCGATATTTTCTTTGAGTATGCTATTTAAAGTAGATCCTCTTTCAGGTGACCACTTAATCAATTAACATGGAGTAATTCAAAGAAGGTGATTGTTTAACCCTTTAGTCCATCAATACCCCTTTCTACGTCTTTGCAAACAGAGGAGACCCAGATCAGACGGCTCCTGTAGGAGCCGTCTGATCAAGGTCTCCTCTGTTTGCTTATGACATGATATAGATCCGATTCTACAGTTTTTTGCCAAAGAAAAATGCCCCGTGTTCATATGCCATTATAAATATTGATCTAATATTCATGGTATCATTATTTCTTACATGAATATCCATGGAGTAACGGGTTAATGCAGAATGAATGTAATGTAGAAAGCTGCTACAGGTCATTTTATTCCTACAAAATAACAGCAAACTACATGTAGATCTAGATTCAAAGTAAGCACAAAATACAAGTGATAACGCAACCATTTCCCTGTTCTATATTCATTCTATATTCATTCTAAATGTCAGTGCCTAAATACGAGTATTAAGGGACAAAATAGTTAATATGAAAGGTGGAACATTATCGCTATTTTAGAAAGCAAAACACCCCAGATATTTCAAATTCAACTGGCAAACCGAGCAGACCCTGATCTTGGTGTACTCTGTTTTCAATTCCGTGAAATAACGTTTGTACGAAGGCAATGGTTAACCCTTCGCTTGCTATTCACGTCAATATACCTACCTGTAAATAGTGAAGACCCAGATGAGACAGCTCCTGGTGGAGCTGTCTCACCAGGGTCTGCACTATTTACAAGTTGATTGTGCAACCAGTGCACTCCACAGCAAAGACTGCACAGCGAAATGCTTGTATACAGTGAAGATATATGTAATTATACAACAGGGCATGGGTAAAGAAGGAGAAATGTATTTTGAAATTCAGCAAGAGAACGGTTAATACACTAAACAAGACAGTACAAGGCAGAAGGCTCATGAAGGATTAATACACTGAACAAGGCAGTACAAAGCAGAAGGCGCATGAAGGATTAATACACTGAACAAGGCAGTACAAAGCAGAAGGCTCATGAAGGATTAATACACTGAACAAGGTTGTACAAAGCAGAAGACTCATGAAGAAGTTTTCTGCATCGCCTTAGAATTAATTTAGCAACCACTGGTATCGAAGACTCAAAGTTCCAATAGAGAGGTAATAATATATGTTTATATTTTCGCCATTTAAAATCTACAACAAAAACGACATCAACTTATGTCGCCATTATCTATATATTAACTTAGATACATATAGAAAAATATGAACCCATTATTTTAATCCTTTGCCGCACATAAACGCTTTTTCACGCATTTGCAAACAAAATAGAACCAGGCCAGATGGTTCCTGCAGGAACCGTCTGATCTCGGTCTGCTCAGTTGAACACTCTTCTCGGTCTGCTCAGTTTGCTTTATTTAATTAAATAGATCTGAGCCTAAGGTTTTGCCAAAGCAAACCCTTCCCTTGAAACATCTACATTTAAAACTTAACCCTTCGCTTGCTGTTCATATCAATATACCTACCTGTAAATAGTGAAGACCGTGATTGTGCAACCAGTGCACTCTACAGCAGTGATTGCACAGCGAAATACTTGTAGACAGTGAAGATATATGTAATTATACCACAAGGCATGGGTAAAGAAGGAGAAATGCATTTTATAATTCAGCAAGCGAAGGATTAATGAATACTCAGTGTAGCGAAATGATTCACCGACGTCACCAGATATCTGATAAATAATATAGTCCATGGAAATGAAAGGGATAAGTGACACATCAGTACTCGCAGGCTGTGAATAGTCTTGGGACATTTTTTAGGCTTTTGACACGGTTGACCCAGGGCATCAGTAAGAGTTTTGAAGTCAATGACCTATTCAATGTAAGTACACTTTAAGTGACTGACCTAACAGTATCAAAGAGAGTATTTGTTTACCACATTTTGAAAGTGTTTCGGATACTGTAAAGAAAGGGTAAAGTGCAACACAACAACGACAACTCAGAGATAAGGTAACAATATTCGAGGATACGGTACCTAGACTCAGGGATAAGGTAATACTATTCAGGGATAAGGTAATAATAGTTACAATACTTAGGGAAAAGGTAATAATACTTAGGGATAAGGTAACAATACTTAGAAATAAGGTAAAAGACTCAGTGGTAAGGTAACAATGCTTAGGTATAAGGTAACAATACTTAATGATTAAGTAGAAATAGTCAGGAATAAGTATAGTATCTTCGGAGATGTCAGCTTCATGGACAAAACTTCGACACCATTAAGGATATTTTTCGTGATGGCGCCACAGTACTTGAAGAGACCACAAATAGTCTAGTGTTCCTTAAAACAGCATTCAAGGGCAATATCAATAGTATTCTTAACCCTTCGCTTGCCGAATTTTAAAATACATTTCTCCTTCTTTACCCATGCCCTTTTGTATTACTGTGTACAAGTATTTCGCTGTGCAATCATTGCTGTGGAGTTCACTCGTTGCACAATCAACTGTGCTTTTCTACAGTTACTCTGTTTGCAGCTCAATCATTGAGTACACTAGCGATAGGTGGATACAGTATGTTCAATTAAATGTTTTTTTGTTATACATGCACTTTACCACTGTATTTGCTGTCGCGGTTGTTGTAGATTAGTCGGAGAGGGGATACGTTTATTTACACTGTTTGTCTTTTAGGATGGGGATGGAATAAGGGTGAGGTTGGGCGCCCATAAACCGGTTTAAACCCCCGGTGACTTTTGTCACTGACCGTTCCAAGGCGGTACTTCCATCTTCCTCCTATTGTATGTTTGTTTTGTCTTTGTGCGTCTCTTGTTGTTTTTTCTACCTATGTACATTTGCTGTTTCCTTGTGTTGCTGTTCGGGCGAGTGTTTGTTCTGTATGTGGTGTTTCCTGCATGACTCATTTTTGTACTTTTGTAAATAGTGCAGACCCTGATGAGACAGCTCCTGCAGCAGCTGTCTCATCTGGGTCTTCACTATTTACAGGTAGGTATATTGACGTGAATAGCAAGCGAAGGGTTAAGCATATTGAGAGCGCTTTATGGCAGTGTATAAACAATATACATAAAACGATTCCAAAATTCATTTTGAGTGGTTTTTGCGCCTGAAAAAGTGTGTACAGTCAGTTGGAAGATCTCACATTTTGAGCAAGGTATGGAAAAGCCGCATCTTTTGCCACATTTCAAACACTCCTCACACTAGGCACACTAGTGCGACTGTCAAACGGTTTTGACCCTGATCAGATGCTAGTGTCGTCAGATCTGGATCGAAACTGGTTGTAATGTCAGTCAGTGTATGTATTATGTGCGTGCTATATACAGCGGAACCTGTATTAAGTAGCCGGTGGATGAAGAGGCATTGAAATCTCAGGGTGAAGGTTACTGCTTGGGTCGGGACATGTGTGATGCAGGAGCCGGCTTAAAGAGTTTCCAGCACTGCACTTGTCCTGTATTAGGCTGACACCTTTCTGTAGGCTAGGTTCCTATTCCGTCTTATTTTGAGTGTCTATTTAACACAGGTTCTCTGAACTGGCCTGGTACTCAACCGTTTGGAAGTCGTACCTGTATTACTACTCCTACTTTCGTTTCGTTGGAGAAGTATACACGGGTGCATGGTATTTCGTCCACTGTAGATGTTATGTCGTTTCGTCTATTACGGGCATAACTATCTGTACACCTGGGTATCAGTCATATGAGCTACATGTACTTCACTTTTCGTTCGTGAAATCATAGATGCCTGCTTTACTTCTCCTTCTTTCGGTTCGATGGAGATTCTTGGGTGTCTATTGTCACGTGGTTAATGACGCCAACCTGTACATTTGGAATTGTAAATTGTCGTCTGCAAATGGTGATTTTCAGATTGTTGGACACCGGAGACAAGTGTCAGGCAGGTTGGATCCAGATCAGACGCCTCACTATGTGACGTCTTATCTGGATCTAAACTGTTTGTAAAATACCAGTGAAGTCGCGTTCGGCAGGGAATGGGCTCAAAGATACGGGAATGTATTATACACATGTGTATATGTTATTGATCCGATTGACATGTTAATGTATGTAAGAATCTATTGTGTACCATTTTGTACATTAATACGTCATGATGTGATTCTGAACAGTAACTGCACAAATGCGAGTTTCATATTACACTCATATTTATTCTTTTTACACTGTTACCTGTATATATGTTACTGATCTCCAAATTTGGAGGAATTGAATAAACTACTACTACATACTACCAAAACAACATTGCCGACCGAAACACTGCCTGTTTACTATCCGTCCGACAGGGAAAGATTCCAAAATCTAACTTAAAGGAACATAAACATTGAAACATCGATATCTCGAACTCAGATAATTCGAATTTCCGGATAAGTCGAACTTAACAACTCAACAATACATAATATTTTAAACTGTATCACCACACATGTCTAGAAACACATGTGACAGATTAATGCATGTCGAAAGTAATGTTGAAAGTTCCGACAGGAGCTTTCAGCATTACTTTAGACTCGCATGAAGCTGTGAACTTGAGAAATTATCCAGATCAGAAATGGATGACTCAAACGTCTGTTATCTCGAAGTTATATGTATGGTACCTTGAAGTTCGAGATATTGGAGTTCAACTGTACTGTCAATGTCATGTGATTATCACAAATAATTCATGTTCAACAAAATATTATCTAAATAGCACACATGCACAAGCATATATGTCACATTTATTTTTAAAAGGAACCATCTGCGATACTACAACGACCTGGAAAAGAAGAATGACTTTGGTAAAACCTACAATACCATAAATGTTAACCCTTCGCTTGCTGAATTTTAAAATACATTTCTCCTTCTTTACCCATGCCCTGTTGTATAATTACATATATCTTCACTGTGTACAAGTATTTCGCTGTGCGATCACTACTGTGGAGTGCACTGGTCACACAATCAACTTGTAAATAGTGCAGACCCTGATGAGACAGCTCCTGCAGGAGCTGTCTCATATGGGTCTTCACTATTTACAGGTAGGTATATTGACGTGAATAGCAAGCGAAGGGTTAAGAGATCCTCACATTAGACTTTTTCTTGAAATCTGAAACAATGTCACAGTTTAAAAGCATCAGACATGTGTCTCCAGTTAACCCTTTCCCTCATATAAACACATTTTCACGCATTTGCAAACAGAGAAGACCCAGATCAGACTGCTCCTGTACTATAGTAGCCGGCTGATCATGGTCTACTCTGTTTGCTAATGGAATTTGATAGATATGTTTCTTTACTTTCTTCAATGGCTACAATGTCCCACCTATATTTCATTATACCTATTGTGTCCATGAATGCTCAGTAAGTATTGAAATGTGGAATAAACATAGAACAGGGAAAGGGTTTAAAGATCGTGGAAGCAATATCATTACAAAGATCGGTCGGTGAAATCTCGGAGGGCAGCAATTTGTTGCACAAATCCACTTTACTGGAACAGCAATAACTTGAAAAGCATACCAAACGCCAACCTGCTGTTCTACAAAGGCAAGACTTGAGCATCGATACAAGGCGTGTGCAAAGGTTTTGGGTAGAGTTTATTAGGAATACCGTGTAAACATTTTAATAAATAAAAACAGGCAAAATTACACAAAAGACAATAAAACAACCAAAGTACACGCCAAATCACCTTTTACATTCATAGAGTATCTTATAAGATTTGATGCTGACCGGAAGAGAATCTGTTAAACAGTTTTTAGAATACACAATAACACCCCCTTCCCACAATGTTTAAGAATTTGAATGTACTTTTTACCAATTACTCATCACACCCGAATACTCCATATAGCGCCCAGAGTTCTGGATGGATTAGCTGCACCAGACAGTCAAAATGTCCATAATATCTAAAGCAGACAAAACAAAGCTTTCTTAAATTTGTATTCTACAATCTTCCAAAAATCATATACTCTTCATGTATGCAGAGCTTCTTGTCACATTAATGATAGACATGCAGTTCTTGTGCTAGATCGAAGTCTCTTTGACTTTACACACAGAGCGAATCAGTGAGCGGCTCGAGTTTGGTATCGTGACGGATCAGAGTCTCTGGGTTCCCTGAAACAGAACAGACCGTATCCGTACTTATTAGTGCAACCGGTCCATAATACACATTGTCCATTAAAAGCTAATACAGTGTCTGCCTACAGCTTCTTGCACAATCCAAAAACAATGATTCCATTAGTATAACAAAATACCGGCAAATCAAGTTATTGTTGCATTTAGTTAAATAAAAATTGTATAAAAAATAAAAAAGTTAAAATGCTAGAATGTGCATTTAATAAACAAGCCCTTGTTAAAAATATTCGTTTGAAAGTTAGCAGACGACATCTGGGGACAAAGCAGAATTACGTAAGGTGAGACTACAATACATGCAGCTGTCTTACAGCAGACACATTTGTGTCTCCTTTTTACATTTAACCCTTTTCCTGTTCTATGTTTATTTCAAATTCCAATATCTACTGAATATTCATTGACAAATAAGTTATATTGAAATATTGAAGGTGGAACATTGTAGCCACTTTAGAAAGTAAAGGAACACGTCTATCAAATTCAATTCGCAAACAGATCAGACCCTGATCAGACGGTTCCTATAAAACACACTATAAACAAATTGCATTATGGCATTTATGATAAGGATTTTTATATGTATGAATGGTGAATGGACACAAGAAGGACAGACAGTTCAAACAAAGGGCAATTCAGTTATAAAGAGAACAAAAACAGTGTCCATCTCTGAAAACTTAAAAAAACATCTCTGACCATGATCACTGGCGCAGAATCTGGTGAAAACATATACAAATATGATTGTTCTGTAATATCTTCTTCAGCATGATTCTCATTGGAGTGAGGTTGCAGGAATTTCCCCCAAAGTTTATATAAAGGATTTAACACTATTGTAATTGTTCATTTGCTTTGCACTTGACATATGAGGGTAGCAGCTAGCTGTAAGATATGCTGACCTGGTGTATGACCTGGATAATGTATTAATCTCGTTATACTAATTCTGACCGGTAATGCTAAAGAACCAGATTACAAGAGTGTTCTTCTACTCTCTTCCAATATCTCCTCTTGGACCATAAGTTGTCCTGAATGGCAAATTAATGATAAAACTAACCTAAATCAAGTACCTAACACACACTTACTTGACTCAGTTATCTCAAGGACTACTTTAGTGTGGTAAGTTTAGCATTCACAAGTTGAAATAAGCGTCCCAATTATTAAATGATAGCCTAAAATTGTTTGCCTGACCACCCATGCAATTCACAAATAACATTGCATATCCGGACCTTTTGTGCTAAGCCACCATAAATTGGGAAATTTGGATTCTGGTCAAAATGAACTGCAACCTTGTCTTTTTGTATTTTTGAGCACTATATAAAGCATTCACTGCATAGCTGTAGAAGATGTCGGGTCTGGTATGACCTACTATTACGATACATATAAAGGAGGCAGACAAGTGGCCGCACTTTATCTGACAATTAACCCTTTCCCTGTTGTATGTTTATTCTAAATGTCCATACCGACTGAATATTCATGGACAAAATAGGCGTAATGAAATGTGGAAGGTGGAACATTGTAGCCATTTTAGAAACTAAAAAAGAAGAACTATCAAATTCCATTAGCAAACCGGGCATAGTTACCCTGATCAGACGGCTCCTATAGCAGCCGTCTGATCTGGGTCTACTCTGTTTGCAGAAGCGTGAAAACACGTTTATATGATGGTGAGGGTTAAGGTAAATTTCCTATTCCTAACCAAATTAAAGATGTGCTCAGGGTTTTTCTGTTGCTAGTCAAGAATCCCACTATGCTTGCCTTGTCGTTTCATTTAAGCACACGCCAATGAAAACGTTACATACGAACCTGTATTTTAATAGTGACGGTAATTTTCATGATGTCATGGAGTCAGACAGTTCTCTAGTGCCGCATGTTTGTGTCGCCTGCGAAGCATGGCAGACACACAGGGATCACTTTGCCTGTCGTCGTCACACTTCTCTTGTCTGGCATGTAACTCCTGTTCTACTGATGTCATTGAATTCAAACGTCATACATGGAAGTGTCATGCATAAGGTCCATAACTCTAACTTCGGTATTTTTGCAATTATTCCCCTTTTTCATATTTTTTGTCCGGCCAATAAGTCCTGTTCTACTGATGCCATTAAACTTCACATATGGAACAGCTCTGGTGAGAGGAAGTGTCATGCACAAGGTTCATAGCTCTACCGTCAATAATTTTGAGTTATTTCCGTTTTCATATTTCCTGATCCTGTCTATAAATCCTATCCTACTGATGCGGTTGAATTGAAATGTCACATATGGAAACAAGCATGATAAGAGAAAGCATTGTGCACCAGGTTAATAACCCTGGCATCAATGCAGTAAACCCCCACTAAACCAGACAAGGTTGGGGACAGCTGGAAATTCTGGATTATAGGGGTGTCTAGTTTGGAGGTATTTCTATTTCCAGCCCTTTGGTAAGTTACTAAGTATTAATTATTTTGAAAAAAACCAGTAGGCTTAGATGAGATAACTCAGATTTCCTGTTATTGGTCTACTTCAACAGTTATCATTCTTATGTAAGAAAACTGGTAAGGTAAATATGAAGCTTCTCAGTCCAAATTTTGCAGCCTGTATTTTATGGCCATGGTATCAAAGATCAAGGGCATATCATTTTGACCCGTTTGCTTGTCTGTTCACAATTTTAACCAGGGATAAAGTATTACTATAGTGCTCCCTCTCTACAACGACACCCTTTGGGATACGATGATTGTATGTGTTGTTCAGAGGGAGTTGTTATAGGGAGGGAAAATCAAACATAATTAGCTTGTTTGCAGATCCCCAGATAAGATGTATTTCGAGAACTAAAGCCGTTATGCCTCTATCAAACCCTATGTTGTGACCACTCTAAAGAGTGGTCACAACATAGGGTTTGATGGAGGCATAAAGAAAATACGATGGAAAAATGTTGTGTCTGTAGCCTTGTTGTTTCGGAAACAGTGACATGAGTTGTTGTAAGGAGGGAATCGTTATTGAGAGGGCCGTTGTAGGGAGGGAGCACTGTATACGTTTTAACTAGTAGAGATACGGGTTTCATATTTGGTGGACACATGCTTCTCATGAAGCTGCAACTTTTTTGTCGTATCAGGTTAGGATCATGTCTAAAGGTCAAAGGTCATATTTTGACGTCAGTGGAGACGCTGGGGGCGTGGTGTTTCACGAGTGTATCTTCTTTTCTACTGCATTTTTGTCTGCTCTGTTGGTACACTTTGGTCATTATTCTCATTATTACGTTGTCTTAGATTCACACGTCTTACATATAGATCATGCTCCAAGTTATGTAGCATCGTAGCTGAATACAAATGTATATGCTATATCCATATACAAGCATATATGTACTGTTTCAATTTTAAATTGGTGGGAAAAGGGTCAGTACGCAGGTAGGCGACACATGTGTTCCGGGGAACACCTTTTTGTTAGTAGTGTAGGACTCAAGTATATGTATTATCATGAAAAGCCAATTGCATTACGAAGTATTCTATGTTCTCTAATCAGTATTTATTAACCCTTCGCTTGCTATTCACGTCAATATACCTACTGTAAATAATCAAGACCCAGATGAGACAACTCCTACAGGAGCTGTCTCATCAGGGTCTGCACTATTTACAAGTTGATTGTGCAACAAGTGCACTCCACAGCAGTGATTGCACAGCAAAATACTTGTACACAATGAAGATATATGTAATTATAAAAGAAGGAGAAATGTATTTTAAAATTCATTAAGAGAAGGGTTAAAACAAGTTTGATTTCCTACTGCATTCGCATCATTAGACGCTTATCTTCTCCGAGCTCTGAAATGTTTGAACCTTCCCATTGTCATTAACCCATTCCCTCATATTGACGCCCTTTGACGCCTCTGCAAAAGTCACCTGTTGAAACCATTAAGATAAATAGAGCATTTGCTCCTATAGGAGCAAATGCTCTATTTATCACAATGGTTTCAAGCAACAAAATTCTAAAACGTTTCCTTTTCTCTAGTTAATGCTCCTTTTCGGTAGATTTATTCAACGTGGTTGGATCTAAATATAGCCTAAGAGGTAATGGGTTAAAATTGTTTGCTTTATCTTCCTATTGCATTTGTTTTCCTCTAACAACCAGTGAAATGTTTGACACTATTTACTTAAAAATCTCCTCCGGTGCCTTCAAAGCAGATTGCTCAGATTGATTGTGATGGCCAGACTCTCTACTTCGATTTGAATTCCTACAGTTCTTGACTGACTTGTCCTAATGATCATTCAGACATAGTGTATATTCTGTCACTATCGTGGTGAATTTCTTCTGCAAAACCGGTTATGTGTTATTGCTGTTTGTGTCTAGCAAAGGCTGGGTCCACTGTTGATGGGATGCGTCGATGAAATATAACTATAATGCGACCATGCATATATCTATCTACTAATGGATGTTATTATTTTATACCACTTTATTAACTGTTTTCTACCTCCACATATTACAGATTTTCTTCAGTCTTTATGCTTCCATTGAACAGATTGTTTGTTTTTGAGGTTCTCTCTCATTTTAGTCCTTGCTTATTGCTCCTGACGATTCCATACTGAAAATCACCGTTTATGAATACAAAATTATGTTATGCAATACACCATTCGGGAGCATCTTTTAAACAGAACACAACTGCTTGGATTAACTCTGTATTATTTGCTGCTAACTCATTTTTAACCCTTCGCTTGCTATTCACGTCAATATACCTACCTGTAATAGTGAAGACCCATATGAGACAGCTCCTGCAGGAGCTGTCTCATCAGGGTCTGCACTATTTACAAGTTGATTGTGCAACCAGTGCACTCCACAGCAGTGAGTTCACAGCGAAATACTTGTACACAGTGCAGATATATGTAATTATACAACAGGGCATGGGTAAAGAAGGAGAAATGCATTTTAAAATTCAGCAAGCGAAGGGTTAATATAGACCCAGAACTTTGCCAGTGCTGTCTAACGTGTCCAAGGACATGTTATTAAGTGTTTGACCATTGTAATTTGGTTGGATGATCCGTTTAACTCTGTGGCTTGCAATCATGTGCTAATAGATGATTTGGAGACAGAAGAGATAACACAAAAACTAACACTTTTGATTTCCTTGATTCTTGGACGTGTCCAGTGTGTAGAACTAATACCTAAATGTATACAATTGCAACCCATACGCACTAACATGTACCTGACATCGGGCCAACCAGTCCATTTTAGAACCATTTTGAAAGTATTTAGCATGATCCAACCATGGACCCAACTCAAAACTGTCTGCCCGAAATTGAATGTTGTACCGACTGTGCTAACTGAACCGCTGACCGAAATGTGTACCAACAAATCAGATGGACAGACATAAGCAATGTATTTTACCTCAAATTCCCTAAAAATGAAAGAAAATATTTCTGTATCAATATGCTTGATATGACGATCACCCTTTTGTGCTCATACATACACCCTGCATCAATTGCGTATCCAATTCCTCATACAGTGCTCCCTCTCTACAACGACACCCTTTGGGATACGAAGATTGTATGTGTTGTTCAGAGGGAGTTGTTATAGGGAGGGAAAATCAAACATAATTAGTTTGTTTGCAGATCCCCAGATAAGGTGCATTTCGAGAGCTAAAACCGTTATGCCTCTATCAAAGCCTATGTTGTGACCACTCTTTAGAATCGTCACTTTTTACTTATGCAAATTATATATATATGAACATAAACAAGTTTGAATGTAAGCATGAGCAAGAATTTACATTATATGCATTCTTTTTGGTACAACAATTACAACATAAATGAAATATGTGTAACTTCTCCTACAAACTTTCAATGTTCAAGTAGATACATAATGTAAAAAGAGAGAGCCATCAGTTTGAAAAAAATAGTGATGTCTCCTATTTAATACAATTAAAACTTAAAAAGGGGCATACTTCACAGTGGCAATGGCAAGTGGTAGCTTAATGCAGGACGAAAGCTATGCAGAAAATTCCTATAGAGCTTTCTGCATAACGTTTGCCCTGCATTAAGCAACCGCCTGCTTATAAAGACAGCCATGTGTATTCATTAAGTGGTCGCATTAGATGGGTTTTACTGTACCAAACTTTAGAAGAAAAAAAATTACAATAGGGTTAAAATTGATGAAAAGGATACGAAAAGCTACCGCCGACCCACTGCTATCACATATTTTCTTAGTCTAGATACTTATATCTTGCCAAAAATCACTAATAGCATTTTTCCCAAAAGATGGTACCGTTGGCCAAAATTTGGGGCTCTGACTCATGGCCTAAAATGTTGTAGACGGATGTATTGTACATTAACTCGTGATATATAATTAAACTTAACCGCGTCACTTTGTCACACACGCGTGACTCTTAACCCCCACCCCCCAATCCTAACCCCGAACTGGACGAATTAGCATGCACTTGAGTGTACTGTAAACTCCCTATAAACAGGAATTCTAGCAGAGAATTAAAATACGTTTAGGCACGTGACTGCTTAATGCAATGTGAAAATCACACAGAAAGCTCCTCTATGAGCTTTCTGCATGACTTTCACCCTGCATTAAGCTGCCACCTGTCCACAAGACCGATATTTATACAGAATCATACGTCCGGTTTAGAGAGATTCTATTGTATATTATGAAACGGGACTGTATTGAAGTCAACAATGTCATGATATATAGGAGAACTAGGAATAGACCTTAGGTACATACTCCCCGACTGAGTTTAAAGGTTTCCTGACATTTCAGTGTTAATATTAAGTTTAAGCTATATAAGGTTAAATCTAAATATCCGGCAAACTCTTGAGATGTATATAATTCATTTAATTCTATAGAAACATACTACTAAATTGAAATCGTGATGCTAAACTTTATTTTTTTTATATTAATTTCAAGCCAGGTATATTGAACAATTTTGCTATACAAAGCTTGCCTTTAGAACACTGCTCTTTACACAGCATGATGATGAAAGATTATTTTCAGAGACGTTGATGCTATGCAGCAACATTTGCTTGTAAGCCATTTTCGGCCGGGCTATGAACATGATATAAGATCAGCGTGTTTGCTCATCACTATGAAAAAGGGTGTTACCAAATCACGACATGGATTAACGTCAACTATCCGTTATCAATCTTTAGTTGAATGTCAACAGGTCACTGCCTTCACGCTTACGTATAAACTCCTACCCGCTGTAGAAACAAAATAATATCTAGATTTTGTCCAATTGCAACTACTTCCGATAATATCAAACATTGAGGAAGTATTAACTGGTGGCCAAACAGCTTGGATTCTGCTGAGACACTGATTAACTCGGCGTCAGATCTGGATCTAAGCAGTTTGCAAATGCGAATCTAGGTGCGAAATGCGGGATAAAGGTAACGCTGAATATTTCTGTTACTAATTATATTAACCTTTATAGCCCTCAGTTTGTAAGTGCGCTTACCCAAATATGTATTATAAACGACTCCAATTTCTTTGAGAGGGTGGGGATTGGGGAGTTATTTACCGATATGGCCCTTGGAAAATATTTTGTGAAGTAAACTATGCTGGACCTACGCTATATACCTTTTGACCGTTTCTCTCCTACTGAAGCCTTTTTGAGTCTCTGTAAAATTTATTTCTTGCAACAATTACGATAAAACTAACATTTGCTTCTTGGGAGCAATGTTCTATTTATCACAATGGTTTCAAAAACTACACAATTCTAAAATTCTCCTCTTCTATAGTTAATGTCCCTTTCGGTAGTTTAATTCAAAGAGGTTGGGTCTAAAAATAGTCTAGGAGGGGATGTGTTAAGGAATAGTAGCCACATATTCGTCAATAATGCTATTGTTTCCCAATATTGTAAATAACGTCTAAAACCTCTGACAGACGATTTTTCTTTTCGGGTAGCTGATATTAACTGAACACCATAAAGGCTTATCTATTTACATGGTGATACCATACAGTTATAAAATACAACTACTGTGAGACCCACGATCATTTTCTGTTCAAGACCGATTCGAACAACAGCTATGTTGGCACCCGCGGGTTTAGTGATCGCTGGTCTGTCCTTAGTGCTAAATGTGGTCGGCATGGCAATACCATATTGGTTGTACCTCAGCAAACTTGGAGTTAGCCTCAAAATCGGCCTGTGGCAGCTGTGCGCATCCAATGAACGTCTAGATCAGTCGGCTTGTATCACGTATGAAACCGTCAGTGAGTCGGGTTTTTTTTTACTTTTCAACTAGAATGTTACAGTGGCCGATTTGGTAACAGTATAAACAGGTTCGACACTCTTGAGTGTGTGTTTATAATCCTTTTAAATACGCCTTTCTACAACTTTTCAAACATAGTAGATCCAGATCAGACGGTTCCTGTGGGAGCCGTCTGATCAGGATATACTATGTTTGCTGATGATATAATAAAGATATAAATCTGCAGGATCTGATATGGCTAAACAATGCTATATCCATGTGCATTTCATAACAATTTATCTTATTAATATTGATGATGTTAAAGGAACTATCGAGTTGATGTAACTTTACACATCATGTTAACCCTTTCTTCCATAACTACGCCTTTCTACGCCTTTGCAAACAGAGTAGACCCAGACAGATGGCTCCTATAGGAGCCATCTGATCAGGGTCTGCTCTGCTTGCTTATGATATAATATAGATATGATATTGCAGTTTTTGCCATAGACAAAAATTATTGCGTCCAAATGCTATCATAATAAATTATCTAAATAGTCATGATGTCGTTAATTCTTACATGAATATTCATGGAGGACAGGGTTAAAATGTATAGTAAATCCTATCTGATGCAGCCACGTTAAGAAAAATAAAATAAATAAAATGGTGATTTTAAAAACATATGATTTCTTAATAAAGGACGAATGTAATGCCAAAAGCTCCTCGAATGATTGTTTAACTTGTAACCGTCGTCCTGCGTTAGGCTACCATCTGCCTTTAAAACACATAATTATACCTTCATTTGGCGGTCGCTTTAGGTTTTACTGCTTATATGTCACTAAAGTTAGTTGCATGAAGTTGAAAAAGATGTCCGCGTGGTTAATTATTTTCACAATACAGTAAAACCACTATAATGCGACCAGCAAAAATGGGAATAATTCACAGTGGCAAAGGCAGGTGGTAGCTTAATACAGGACGAAAGTTATGCTGAAAGCTCTTATAGGAACTTTCTGCATAACATTCGTCCTGCATAAATTTTGACCTAAGTCAGATCGGACCAATCAAAAGCTTGAGAATTCAAATCTGACCAATCAAAATTCGAGAACGAACTCAGACTCTGCTGAAAAGCTTTATAAGCATGGACCCTGATCTGAGATCCAAACTGTTTGTCACTCTGGCTCAACTTCTTTTGAAGACGACAATTGAGCAGACAACATGTACAAACAAAATAGCGCCAAAATATCCTGCTACGTTGACGTCTGCTTCGGGTTTTCTTTCATTTTTGTTACCTGATAGAAACGACTTTTCGCTCATTTACGGAGCTTTCTGCATATTTTTCATCCTGCATCAAGCTACCACCTGCCTTTTCCACTGTGAATTATGCCCCTTTTGGTGGTTGCATTAGAGGTGTTTTACTGTAGATCTATATCAAGATCAGATGATTCCTGTATTATTCTGTTTTCATATACCACTACAAAATTAAATACAGTAAAACCTCGATTATCCGAACACTAAAATACGTATTATTATAGATCTTTAAGACAGGTGGCAGCTTAATGCATGGTGAAAGTCATGCAGAAAGCTCCTCTAGGAGCTTTCTGCATGACTTTCATCATGCATTAAGCAGCCACCTGCCTAAAAGGGTCTAAATTCGTTTATAACGAAAATTCGAATAATCGAGGTTTATTGTATTATAATGTCACTATTTCTGATCCCTTTATCCCATATAAACGCTGTTTCATGCTTTTGCAAACAGAGCAGATCCACATCAGACAGGGGCCGTCTGATCAGGGTCTACTCTATTTGCTTATGGAATTATATAGCTCTGGTTCTACAGTTTTTGTCAAGCAAAAATCCCATTGAAAGTTTACATTATAAATACAGTTGAACTTCGATATAACGAACATCAAGGGACCATAGTAATAGGTTCGAGATAACAGAGATTCGAGTTATCCGATTTCTAATCTGAACAATTTCCCAAGTTTACAGCTTAATGTAAGTCTAAAGTAATGCTGAAAGCTCCTGTGGGAGCTTCAAGCATTACGTTCGACCTTCATTAAGCTTTCACATGTGTTTCTAAATATGCGTAGTGATAGATTTTAGAACAAATCTGTATTGTAGATTTTGGAAGGACTGAAATTTTAGTTCGAGTTATCCTGAAGTTCGAGTTATGCGAGTTCGAGATATCGAGGTTTTGGTGTATTAACTTAATGATTATTCCTTAAAAGACAAACTCGTGTATACATATTCACGTGATAACAATGAAGACAGAACAAAGAATTTGTAGAAGTCCGTGCAATCAGACACGTCGTTGAGAAATGAAACAATTTTATTGTGAAACTGGTTGATATGTTCAAACAGTTGAAACTGTCTCTTTAATTATTTTATAATTAACCCATTATCTCATTGACTATTTTTAAACCCAGCTTCTTTTAATAAATCTACCGAAAAGAAGCAGTTATTAGAGAAAGGGAAACTTTTATAGTTGTGTAGTTTAAAAACCATTGTGATAAATAGAGCATTTGCTCCATAGAAGCAAATGATCTATTTATCACAATGGTTTCAGAAAATGACTTTTACAGAGTCGTCAAAAGCCGTCAATATGAGGGATTGGGTTAAACATCTAATTAGACTCATCAGAATGTTGTTTTAATCATTAATTATGAACACTTTAACTATTGACATGCATGAAGTAAAGCAAACAATTTGACATAGTCTGTTAGATCAGACACATTTGCAAGAATTAAAAAAGTTATATTGCAAAACTGGTTAGGATGTAAACACAGAATTGCAATAAACTTTTCTACATGGTAGAAATGAGTTATTTGTGCAGTTGAGACCCTTTGTTAGTGGATGCCAACATAATGATAGGACACATGCGAATGCAAACGAAGGCCTAAATGGGCTTATCGGAAAATTACGAAACCAACCATATATCATAAGTTTCTATTTTTGAACATTGGGGATTGACAGAGTAATCGCTACCGCTTTTGCAACAAATGTATTGCAAAACTGGTTTGGATGTTAAACAGTGTCCGAATGTGTATTGCAAACACCTTTAAAGGACATACCCGGATGAAAACAAAGCCCAATTGGGCTTATCAGTAAATTAGGGAAGCAACCATTTATCAATGGTTTCTCTGTTAGAACACTGGATGGTTTGATAGACTAGTCGCTAATGTTTGATTGTTTCGAAGGTAGCTTCATCCGGGTGCGTCCTATAAAGATGTTTGCAACTACTAGCAACTACCCGAAATGCAACAGTAACTTATTTCTTTCATCTATAACATGTTATTGCAATGTTCCTAACCAGGTTCGCAATAAATGTGTTGCCAAAGTGGTAGCGACTACTCAGTCAATCCCCCCTCCACGCCCAATTTTCAAACATAGAAACAAGCGATATATGGTTGGTTTCGTAACTTGTTGATAAGCCCATTTAGACTTTGTTAGCAAAAAGGGTTACATTCGTCCAGTCATAAAACACAGTAACTCGTCCAAAAAAAAGAATAAACAAGAAAGAAGGGGAAATTGTCGACTGGTTCTTTACCATTCCCATTGATTTTACTGCATTTTATCTCGTTTGTGATAAATCTGTTTAAACATTCCAAAGTTGTGTTGGTACTGAACAAATCGATTTCGAACTAGAAGTGAAGATAAAGTAAAGCTGGTCTGTACGTGACATTGGTGGTCGACGAGAAATCGTTACCCAGGCTTAAGACTAACCCAATAAATACGGGAAAATAATGGACCGGCATTTGCAAACAATGTAGACCATGATCACGTGACTCCTAGAGGAACCCTGTGCTCGGGGTCTGCACTGTTTGTCATTTAACATCCTCTGACAAATGTATGTCTTCAATTGTCTTCAATACTGACTGTCGTCTATACATGTAGTTAAACCATGGTGGTTAACCCTTTCCTATATAAATACGCCTTGTAATGGTACTGCAAAATGTACTGCAAAGGTCACATGTTGAAACCATTGTGATAAATAGAGCATTTGCATTTATCACATTGGTTTCAAACTAAAAAAGTCTAAACATTTCCTTTTCACTGGTTAATGCTCCTTTTCGGTAGACTTATTCAAAGAGGTTGGGTCTAAAAATAACCAATGAGGAAATGGGTTAACCAATGTATAATTGGTGACCTTAAACGGGGTACAGTCAGAATGGGTTGGGCTTCAAGTTCTTTCAACTTAGTTTTAAACAGCTTATCTTGATTTATATAGTAGAAACCAAAACACGGGTATCCATTGTCCGGGATGTAGTTCATATGTCTGTTTAGGTCACCACTCAAGTATAATTAACCCTTTATCTCAAAGTGAGACGCTTTTACACGTCTTTGAAAATTGAGTAGACCAAGATTAGACAGCTCCTGTAGATGGATCCAGTCTCATCAGGATCCAAACTGTTTGACACCCTGGTAGCATTTTGGTAGACAAATTGATTATAGCTTGAACTTTGAAAATGTAGTAGGTGAAATATGATATAAAAATAATCTGCTCAGCAGGCTAAAGGTTAATCGAGTAGGGTATGGTCAAAATAGCACCAGATCCAAATTTGAGCGGACATATTTCGTAGCGGGGTAAGGGCTAATGCGATTTAATGGACAACATTTCGGAAACAAGCATCAATCTGAATGTCGGAAACTTACCGCTAAAAACTAGTCCGCTCAAGAATACATGTCTCTATGGACAGACGTTTGTGTGTCCATATGATGGGTACCCATTCCCTCACAGGCTATTTTAGACCCAACTTCTTTGAATAAATGTATCGAAAAGGAGCATTTACAAGGGAAAAGGAAAAATTAAGAAGTGTGTAGTTTTTAAACCATTGTGATAAATAGAGCATGTGTTACTATGGAGGAAATGCTCTATTCATATCAATGGTTTCAAAGGTGACTTTTTCAGACAGGTCAATAGGAAGGAATGGGTTAAGACATCGGGCCCATTCTGATACCAATTTAGATAACACTTTGTTAGTAGTGCATGGTTAGTATCTGCAACAACCAAATTTGCTAATGCTGCTGGAGAACTGGATGTTTCCATCGTTACTGAACTTTTATTGCGTATGAATAGAAAATTTCATGAACCCCTTGTATAAACAGTTGAAAACACATGACCATTTAAGTAGAATTTTGCACTGGTCATCTTAAAACACTAAGTAACGTTAATAAACAAACAGTGTGTGATAGAAGTTCTGCGTATCGATGTCATTTGATGTGACTTGGTGAAATTAAACGAAATAATATAATCAATTAACGTTTTATCACATGTGATGTTACACGCCCTTGGAGCATTGATTTGTAGCTAACAACTTTCAAGTGGAGTCACTCTATTTGCCTAGTGCAAAAAAATTGTAATGATATCATTAGCTGCCATTGTCGAACTGTTATTTACATGGAATTTAGGTTTATGTATTCGGTTGTTTTAGGCCAAGAGAGTAAGATAATGGCCACGTTAGGGTAATTGTTACAGACCATACTTCTAGGCATTTCTGCAGTACAGTGCTCCCTCCCTACAACGGCCCTCTCAATAACGATTCCCTCCTTACAACAACGCATGTCACTGTTTCCGAAACAACACGGCTCCAGAAACAACATTTTTCCATCGTAGTTTCTTTATGCCTCCATCAAACCCTATGTTGTGACCACTCTTTAGAATCGTCACTTTGTGACGATTCTAAAGAGTGGTCACAACATAGGGTTTGATTGAGGCATAACGGTTTTAGTTCTCGAAATACACCTTATCTGGGGATCTGCAAACAAGATAATTATGTTTGATTTTCCCTCCCTATAACAACTCCCTCTGTACAACACATACAATCTTCGTATCCCAAAGGGTGTTGTTGTAGGGAGGGAGCACTGTACCTCAAACGCATAATAATCAGAGGTCCAGATACGATGCGTAAATTTAGAATTTTCAAGAATAACTTCTTTATTTCTTCACCAAACCCAATACTGTGGCCACTCTTTAGAGTCGTCTCGTCTCGGAGAGACGATTCTAAAGAGTGGTCACAGTATAGGATATGATAGAGAAATGACAATGTTAGTATTTTGGTAGGCACCATAATCTGTGGCTCTGAATTTATGGTTCTATATATTAAGCCCAATGATTAGGTTGTTGACTTTCGAACCACGGCGCCATAACTACAAAATCCTGTATATTTATTTCCCACAGCTTTGCGAGCTTGAAAGTGCCCTACGTATAAGAAAGGGGGGCTTTCTGCATAGCAACCACCGGCCTGTAAATCTCAGAAATAGACATCTTTTGAGTGGTCATTTCAGAGACACTTTGCTGTAGTTAGGTGAATAAAGTTCGATGCAGCATATTACCCTCTTCACAAGATAACATTCCGTTACCGCCTAATATGTCGCTCTCGTTACTTAGATATATTGTTTCTTTATATATTTAGTGGAGGTTGGGCTGCAAGTTCGTTCACTTCCCCGTCAAGGCAATAACTTAGACTGCATAAAATGAGCTAATGGCCATTTGGTGTGATATGAATCATGTTGACGGTGACGTACCGATCCATCGTTACGATAACTTACCGATCCATCGCCACGATAACTTACCGATCCATCGTCACGATAACTTACCGATCCATCGCCACGATAACTTACCGATCCATCGTCACGATAACTTACCGATCCATCGCCACGATAACTTACCGATCCATCGTCACGATAACATTGCTATATACGGGATGATACACGGGGGCCATTTCGTGGGTCTAGATGGTCTAAAAAGTAAACAAAAAATGATTGGGTCGATTTAGTGTTATATTATATACAAGGGGCCCCAACTACCAATTCGCAGATTTCGCGACCGATTCGAAATAACGCCCGGCTTTGAACAGCCAAGATGGAATAGCCACTAATGCTTGGTACGAACGTGAAGCCGGGACATTGTACTTTTCAAATAATATAACTTTTCATACATTCCGACTTAGCCGTAGCCAGTGTCTGACGTGAAATTCCTACAAAATACGCTGATTTTTCTTACTCGAAAGAGAAGTCGCAACAACGGATTGCCGCTTGGTCCCCTTGTAAAACGGCCATAATCGCGATGTGTGGGTGATTTATTAATTCTATCTAGTCAGTTTTACTTCTCTGTTTATTCAGTTTAATCTTTCTTTTCTATCCGTTTGTTTTTTTGTACCAAGTTGCTGTGCATTAGTTGCTATGTATTACTTGTATCATCATTTGTATCATCTACTACTCTCCGTGTATGGAGGCTGATAAAAAAATTAAAAAAATAAATCGCGATTATGGCCGTTTTACAAGGGGGGCCAAGCGGCAATCCGTTGTTGCGACTTCTCGTTCGAGGAAGAAAAATCAGCGTATTTTGTAGGAATTTCACGTCGGCACTGGCTACGGCTTAGTCGGAATGTATCAAAGGTTATATAATTTGAAAAGTACAATGTCCCAGCTTCACGTTCGTACCAAACATTAATGGTTATTCCATCTTGGCTGTCCAAAACGTTATTTCGAATCGGTAGTTGGTAGTTGGGGCCCCTTGTATATAATATAACACTAAATCGACCCAGTCAAGTTTTTTATTTTTACTTTTTAGACCATCTAGACCCACGAAAATTGCCTCCTGTTTGATGATGTACGAACTCTGACCAAATCATTTGCGATTTTATATCACGCATCTCCTCCAAGGAATGTTGGCTGAACAAACAGTCTAGGCTAGTACATGTACTACTACTACTACTACTACTACTACTACTAAGGATACTTTTACTTTTGGTGAATAAAAACAATTTTCTGTGGTGAAACAGAATGTCGGGTCAGAGTCGTTTAGGGAAACATTTATTTGGTTTGGCTTCTTCGGCTTCGGAAAACATTTTATCTCGCTATAACTCAGTCATAAATTACCTATACCTCACCAGATAAGAGAGTGGCCCGGTATTCTGTATAGTGTCATGGACTATTGGTGGGTTGGGCCTGATAACGTTACTACATAGAGAGTATGCGCCCTGCCGGTTTGATCCATTTCCTTCATATAAACGCCTTTTCATCCTTGTGCAAACGGAGTAGACACAAATCAAACGGCTCCTAAAGGACCTTCGCAAGGTCTGCTCTGTTTGATTATGAAATAATAAATATCTGATTCTTCAGCTTTGATCCATTGTCAAATACAAGATACAAGAAGCTTTATTTAACGTCGGTTGTAACAACATTTCGTGTATTCTTATGAACTTGAGAAATTGTCCAGATTAGAAATCGTATTATTTGAACTTGTTATTTTGAAATACATGTAATCCCTTGCAATTCATCTGTATGTACAGTAAAATCTCTCTTAACCGGCCGATAAATTTAGTATAAATATCGGTCTTGGAGACAGGTGGCAGCTTAATGCAGGGTGAAAGTCATGCAGAAAGCTCCTCTAGGAGCTTTCTGCATGACTTTCACTCTGCATTAAGCAGCCACCTGCCTAAAAGTATATAAATTCTTATCTACTAGAATTCCGGTTAAGAGAGGTTATACTGTACAATAATCTCGTTCAAACTGAATGTTTGATCTCATCCATTTATCACTAGAAAGGGGGAGGGGGGCAGCAAAAACAAATACAGTAGAATCTGTCTTAAGCGACCTTCTATTAATTGGACAAATGAACCTTAAAAAGCATGTGGTTGCTTAATACATGGATGGCAAAAATATTGCAGAAAGCTCTTTCTGCATTACTTTTGACCTGCATTAAGTTGCCACATGCCTTATAGGTCCCTAATTAGACCTCTTTTTGATGGTTTAAGATTGGTTCTAATGTATGCTGGGAGAATACGCTGACATTGATTGGTGTATATCAACAGTGTAGACTTTTCTCCGGGGACTCCTTCGGAATATTTCTGATCTGGGTCTACACTTTTTGCCTATGTCCCACATATGGGGCCATGGAGTTGGTGGGTCAAATGTAATCTGTTTATAAATAGTACGTTTGAACACATCTTGTAACTATTGAACTAATACTGTTTTTATAAATTTCCCTCACCAATTTATATCGCAAAACGCATTTGTGAATGATTTATCATGATTTACATTGCAACTCATCATTTCTTGTTCCGAGACAAAATATTGTGTTGCCATAGCGTGAAAAGTATACGGAAATAAAACGTAAACGAATTTTGTCAAATGAAATGTGGGCGAATAACATCAACGATATAAGTGTTTGCAACCTTTTCTCTTATCCCTCAATCTACGACCTGACTCATACAGCAGAACCTGTCTCAAGTGGCCATAAAAAGAGGTCTAATTATACAGTATAACCTATCTATAACTACCACTAAAGTGTATTAATTAGTTGGTATTTTGGGCAGGTGTCTGCTTAAAGCAAGATGAAAGTAAAACAGAACGCTCCTATAGGAGCGTTCTGTTTTACGTTCACATTGCTTTAAGCATCCACCTGCCTTTAACACAAACTACTTGATGTGATTTAGTGATCGTTATAGAGAGTTTTTACTGTATGTAAGTCAGGTGGTAGCCTAGTGCAGGACAAAAGTAACGCAGAAAGCTCCTTTAAGAGTTCTCTGCATTACTTTTGCCCTGCATTAAATAACCACCTGCGGTTTAAAGACTCCTATGTTCAATAAATGAATGACCGCTTAAGACAGGTTCTACTGTATTTTACAAACAGTTTGGATCCAGATGAGACGACAAGTATAACTCTACGTCTAATCAGGATCCAGACTGTTTGATACCCGACCAATAGTTTCCCGAAGGCTTGATCGATTCGCAAGTTGTTTAACCCTCTCCCTGATGAATATTCATATAGGAAATAATGACGTCATAAATATTAATAAAATTATTTTTTATAACGGCTTATGAACACATGATATTTTGGCTCAGGAAGAAGCTGTAGAATCAGATTTATATTACACCATAAGCAAACAGAACAGTCCCAATAGGAGCCGTCTGATCTGGGTCTACTCTGTTTGCAGATGCGTCAAAATGCGCTTACACAAGGAAAAGGGTTAATTAACCATTTACTCCATGCCTTTCTACGTCTTTGCAAACAGAGTAGACCCATATCTATAGGAGCCGTCTCATTAGGGTCTGCTCTGTTTGCTTATGATATAATAGAGATATGATTCTAAAGTTTCTGCCATTTCCAAAAAAAAATGTACCCATGCCGTATCATAAAAATGAATCTAACAAATGTTTATGACGTCATTATTATTATTTACATGAATATTCATGGAGTAAATGGTTAAATTGCACCAGATCCCAATTTTGAGCAGACATATTTTTTTTATATCAAGATCAGGGTTAAATGATTAGACTGACGTCACTCCCAAATCCTTCTACGAGTACTTTTCATTAAACAGTTCAGTGCCATAAAGACAGCTCTGTAATATCACAAGCAAACAGTTTGGATCCTGATGAGACGCTGAGTAACCCAGGGTTTCGTCTGGATCCAAACTTTTTTGACACTATGTTTATCTTTTTATACAGCAATTGCAGAAACATCAAATCTAAAACCTGAAGCGGAGGAAAATGTTTCCGGCAGGCGAAAAGGGTTGTACATGTACCAACTATAAGTGTGTTCCATTTTTCAGACGTCTAGAATGCCTTGTTTATAGATAGGTCAACCCACGTTTCTGCACAGATTTCGCAACACAGATAACAGTGTTCATTTCACAACACTTTTTATCACTTTCAGCCATTAGGAAATATACTCGTGGTGACAGTACCATTCAAATTTCGTTAGCTCATAGCCCGCCAGTCACAACTATAATTGCATTTACAAACGGTACATACCAAGATGAGAGAGCTCCTATAAGAGCTCTCTCATCTTGGTCTGCACCGTTTGCCATGGAAAATACATGCATGTATGCTCTATGTTTTTGCCTATGAAAATAATTTCAAGATATCCTGTATATTTTTGTAAAGAGTTGCCTAATAAATATTCAAAGAGGCCAGAGTGATAAAAAATGTGGCTGGCTAAGGGTTGTTCCTTTCAATGCTGATTTTTAGCCGGATTTTTTAAGTAAAATATCGGGCTTATAGTTTGGCGAAAGCCGAGCAGGTGGGCGGGTGGTCGTGTGCAAGCGGGCGAGCGGGTCTTTGGGTGTCGTGCCGTCGTTAACAAACCTTTAATATTGCTTATAACTGCTGAATTACTTAAGCTAGACAATTCGTATTTGGTATGCAGATAGCTTGGGTGAAAGCCTTTCACTTGATACAAGAATACATGAAATCAGGTCAAGGTCACTATTTCGAAAACTTTGCCGTTTTTAACAAACTTTAGCATTGCTATAACTTCTGAACTGCAAACGCTAGGCAATTCATCTTTGGTATACAGATGGCTTTGGTAAAGGCCATTCAGTTGATATAAGGATATTTGAAATTGGGTCAAGGTCAAGGTTACTATTTTAACAAATTGGCCATCATTGAAAAACTTCAACATTGAGTCTTAACTTCTGAACCTCCTATGCTAGACAATTCATATATGGTATGGAGATAGCTTTGGTGAAGTCCTTTCAGTTGATACAAGGATACATAAAATTGGGTCAAGGTCAAGGTCACTATTTTGAAAACTCGGCTGTTTTTAACAAACTTTAACATTTTGCTAAAACTTCTGATCCACGGGCGCTAGGCAATTCCCCTTTGGTATTCAGATAACTTTTGTAAGGACCTTACAGATCACATAAAGATACCTGAAATCAGGTCAAAGTCACATTTTTGAAAGCTTGGCTGTCATTAATATTTTGTTATAACTTCTGAACTGTATATGCTAGACAATATATTAGCTTGGTTCAAGGTGGAAAATCCGGCTTTAATGCGGTTTCCGCATTTTTTGCTTGTTTTCAGAGTGGAATAGTCAAGCAGTCGTTTATTATAGAGGCTTATACTTGTTAGATGGTTTTAACCCTTGCCCTGCTCTATGTTTATTCCAAATTTCAATACCTGCTGAATATTCATGGACAAAATAGTTCAAATGAAATATGGAAGGTGGAACACTGTGCCAAGAGTGAATTTTCTGTTTCTCCGAACCGCGAAAACACATGACAAAACCCCATCAAAACAGTACTTTTCTTCATAAGATTTGAAAACTGTCATGACATAGCTATGCTCCAAAACACAGCATGCTGTGGATCCATATCGTGGCAGCTTTAAAATAATCAACAGGGACTATGGGGTTAACCAGGTTTTTTTTTTCACTATTTCATTGATTTCTTACCTCATTCATAATTTCCGATGTAAATCTGGTGGATTTAGCCGATATAATTAGTGTCGCATTCTACCCTCTAATCATGCTATACACTATGAGAGGTCATGACCTTAGGGTCCAGTCTATTGAAAACAAGTCACAAACTCACTTTTGGCATATAACTTCCTGGGTTTTTTTGTGTTATCATTAAAACACTAACAATGACTATAATTAAGGAAATTGACTGGGGCCAATTCGAATATTTTGCTCCTCTTCTGTTTACTGCTACCTAAATGTGTGGTGGCAATCTCCTTGCAGAGTTGCCGTTCGTTACTCACGCATACATCTCAGTGATGGGCCCATGACAAGAATCTTGGCAAAACCAATAGATCTAGTTTGTGTTTAATGGTTATCTGAGTCGATGGTTTATATCAAAATAGCCTGAATCAAGAATAGATAGTTTTTATTTTATCATAAAACTGGTAATACAGTTTAATTTCAGAGAATATTTGATGACCTATTTTCATGCCGCTTTACGCATCGATTATTGCACAAATGTAAACAAACAAAATGGAATGGTCTGCTCAATATTTCGAAAACAGTTTCTACAAACTGTAGATCCCGAACTTCTTATAAGGGCACTGAAATTCTGCTATAACCCCAAAGGGCACACAACTTATTGGGAAATCCCAGCCTATTGCTTTTCTTCCGTTGAACTGTCGACGAAACACACAAAACAATATACTTTCTGTTTTGTACGGGAGTTAGTTTCATTTCGGACGACTTTCTGAGCCAACTACAGAGGTATACGTAATGTTACCGGATGTAAGAGAGTGGTGTGGTGGATGATAAACGTGATCCTAATTATAGTTCGATTTTGACCCGTGAGCTGTGACCTTTAGGACGAGTCCAGCCGTAGAGGTAAAACGCGTCACAAACCATGCTTTTTTCTGGAGTTACCTACCTTTTACGGTATAATAAGGATATTGTGGTGTCTTCTGTGTCGAAATTAAATCGATAATCCTGACTTACCCATAAATTAGAATTGCTATAAATAGAAAAGTGCAGTCACGGCTCAGCGCTCGAAATCGAACTATAGTATACATGTTATATTGTTTAGTCAAACAACTAGGTCTGCCGGGTCACAGGTTCGCCGAGTCCGTGTATAAGGGAGATCAGCATATCGGATATCCATGTGTCTTTTTTTAATTAAAAGAAAATATTTATTTATTGGTACAAACAAATTAGCGGATTAGTTATCGGAAACATAGCGTAGTGGATACGTCGTAGGGCCATAAGGAAGTATACGATCGGGAAACATGTTCGAGTGCGGGTTCGAGTCTCGCATCAACCTAAAACATTTTATCTTGCTAAAAAATGTTAAGGATTCTTTAATCACTTAGTATTATATTTTGATTGATTTTTACCCCTTTCTTTTGTTTTCAGGGGTTTTATTTCCAATTTTATTTCATTCAGAATATATTTTCATTGTTATATATCTACCGTGAAACATCTCTAAACCGGGCACCCAAAAATAAGTCATTGTTGGCCTTTAAGGCAGGCGGTAGCATAATTTAGGAAAAAACGTAATGCAGAGAGCTCCCTTAAAACATTCCGTATTAGTTTTGTTCTGCATTAAGCAGCCACCCAATATTGCCCAATACGTCCTTTCAATGTCCTCAGCGTGAGTTGTACATTGACGAACATGTGTATAAATGGTCAGTGTAAGTATGAAATAAAAAATAAGCTTCACTAATCATTTAAGATTTAACCAAAAAAACGTTTAAGGTCGATGCGGGATTCGAACCCACGCTTATAAAAAGACTATTATCGCAATGCCTTATGCATACATAGACTTTACCTACTGCGCTACACTGAAAAAAAATCTGTTTTCATTTTGATCTAATATACTTAACTCGGCTGTTTAGAAAATAGTCCGAGAACGTGCGGAATGCTGCTTCCCTCAAAAATGGACTCGGTTGACCTTTTACTATAATCATTAAGCCCAATTCTTGCACCAATTAAGACCATGTATGTGTCTTATATTTCAGACAGCGATCTGAGGGCAACTCGTGGTTTGGAGGTTATGGCTGTGCTGGCCCTGGCTGCCGCTGTTGGCTGCTTTTTCCTGAAGCTATTTGTCATGAAACAGCAACATATGCTACCCAAAGTAGGCGCCGCTATGGCAATCGTCTCAGGTTGGTATATCACAGACGGAAATTAACCTTTACCCTTTCGCCGCCAATGTCGCATAAATGCACCACAACAAATAGTGCAGTCCTAGATCAGATCAGACGCTGCCTTATGAAGGCGGCGTCTGATCAGGGACTTCACTATTTGTCTCAAACTCTATGTCTATGTTTCCTTATTGTACCATATGAAATATTCTATATTGTGCACCACTGGTCGCCGATTTGTTTTTGTACTGCTATGGGAGAGATTTCATGTTGAGTTTAAACCCACAATCACAAGAAGATGTCATAAAAGCCTTTAATGACACTTTTCGATATTTGGATGATATTTTCAACTTATATAACCCTTTCTTTGATGTTTTGATTCCTACCATTTACCCAAAATTGAATAAAGCTAACCCTTTCGATACTTATGCGGCTTTTCTCGATCTTGACCTTAAAATTGACAATGGAATGATTTCTTCTAAAATTGATGACAAATGAGACGATTTTGATTTTGATATTGTAAATTTCCCTCACCTTGGTGGAGATGTTCCCCGTGCCCAATCTTACAGGGTTTATATATCTCAACGTATTCGTTTCGCCAGAGCTTGTTCTTCTGTTGATGATTTTAACAGTCTAAATCTCATTTTAACTAAAAAGCTGCTTAAGCAAGGATATGAATATCATAAATTAAGAAAAACATTCTCTAAATTTTATCATCGAAATCTCTCACCTATTGGCAAATACAAATGTAATCTTAGGGCGCTCCTGCGACACGGTATTTCACATCCTTAATTCTATGGTGATATGATTTACAAACTTCGTAAAATTATTGGACATACACATTTTCTCACTTTGTTCACTAAATACATTAAAAATCATTAAAAGGGGATATGGTCCTATGATACTACAACATACTGCACGTCTGGTTGTCAACCCTTTTTACAGTTGGCAGTCACGCTGCCCTCTTTGCATGTACGCCGACAAGAAAGGTTTAGTACTCTATGAAGGCGACCTCTTACATCCGGAAACGGAAGGAGGACGTCGACTATTGGTACAATCTCGTTTTTGTCGTACCCTTTATTACTTTTCTACAGTTATTCTGTTTGCAGCTCAATCATTGAGTACACTAGCGATAGGTGGATTGAATATGTTTTCGTTTTACATGCACTTTACCACTGTATTTGCCATTGCGGTTGATGTAGATTAGTCGGAGAGGGGGTACGTTTATTTACACTGTCTTTTAGGGAGGGGATGGAATAAGTGTGAGGTTGGGCTAAACCGGTTTACCCCCACTCCACCCCACCCCCGGTGACATTTGTCACTGACAGTTCCAAGGCGGTACTTCCATCTTCCCCCTATTGTTTGTTTGTTATGTGTGTGCGTCTCTTTGTGTCTTTTATATACGTGTACATTTGCTGTTTGTCTTCATGGTACTGTTTGGTGTTTCCACTGTTTGGTGTTTCCTTTATGACCCATACATGTACTTTCATAAGAACATTTTGATTCAAATTTGACAGAGGAACACTTGTTTAGCGCTGATTTAACCCTTTCACCGCCAATGTCGCCTTAATGCACCACGACAATTAGTGCAGTCCCAGATCAGGGACTTCATTTTTTGTCTCAAACTCTGTTTCTATATATGTACTTTATTCCTTTGAAATTTGCATTTATTTATCTTATTTCCTTATTTTACCGAATGATTTAACTAAATTGGTTTGCAGACGACAATTAGAAATTTGGCGCCGAAAGGGTTAATTAATAAATTATTAGGTCATTGAAAAGGCACTTACTTAACAAATAAGAACATTTATAGTGTAATGTTTAACCAGTTCATCCCTAAAATGGATGGACAACATCGCATGCGAGAAATAATCTACTTTCTCTAGCAAAGGCTTTTTCAGTAAGAATGTTGGGTTAAGTTTTGATATGGCCATGTATTAGTGCAATATATATATAAAGAAGAAACACCTTATGTACTAAGTGTGGAGGTTTGGTACGCTTTGTTGTTTAGTTAGTTGGTTGTGTCGATACTCGCCCGTGTCTGCTAACTATGGGCTACGTTGTATAAATCTTCATTAGAGGTTTTAATGGACCAAACATATTTTCCAAACTTATCGTAATTTTGATCACAATACTGTTTTACTTGCTCTTTATTTTAAATATCACAATGAAGAAAATATTCCAAAATAGGGAATTAATATAATACATAAATACTTAAACTGCTCTGATCTAATATTTCGACCACTAAGGGCCTTTGTCAAAGATTATCATGTCAAAATACACGTCACATTTTTGTTACATGCATTCAGCCATAAAATCAAAGAGAATAATATTTTAAATTAAGCGAGAACTAGATTTGACAATAAACCGCGCTTTATATGGTTTTTAATGCAATCGTCATCATATTGATGATCACATTATGAGAAGCTTTATCAGCTGGTACAATATATTTAGAACGAACATATTGAATGTCTTTCTGTAAAAGGCGAAACGTGAATCTAGATTTTTTTGTGGAAGAAGGATGTTGTTAGAATCATAAAGCGCAATTCGGGTCTTAATGGGAAAATCCTTAAATTCGAACCCATTCTTTTATATGCAGAAAAGAAGTAAATCGCGAGAAAAACCTGTCAAATAAGCGTTGAAAATGAACTACCTTCCATATATTTGATATCGAAGACCCCAGTGTTATTTGCCGATGTTTCAGTTTTATTCGGGCTAGATTTCGTTTCGTATATGGTTACGCTACGCCCTCTCCGGTCACTTCCGATAAAAGCTGTTATGTAAACAATAAACGGATCGAGTGAACGTCGACAAAATGCGGATTTTTTTAAAATGGAAAGGGTCGATAACATTTTGTTCTAGAACAAAACATATAAGTATTGATGGAATCGTTTTAGTTTGTGTCACAGGGGCTTTTATCGCAAGTTCAAATTGACAATTTTGACATAATTATAACTGAACATGTACTTCACAACAGCAGGTGTTAAGTGCTTGTGTGGCGGCCGTAAAAAGTCGCCCCGTACTTCATTCTCAGTGTTGTTATATTTTCTGGTCCTTCGGGATCATTAGTTTTCATGTTATTAGTTTTGAAAACTGAATACTGCTTAAGCCGGTGCTAGGGGGCGTGATTAGTGTTGCACTTTTAATTACTATTCATGAACAGACTCAATAAAACCGAGTCAGCAATTTTCTCTTTTTGCATTTCTACTTTTGCTTTCGAGGGATCACCCATTTTCAGAATATATAACAAATACCAAGTTTTGCGTTCAGTGAAGGAACTTCTTTAACCCTTTCGGCGCCATATTTCTATAGTCGTCTGCAAACCACTTTTGTTAAATCATTTGGTAAGATAAAGAAATGAGAGAAATAAATGCAAATAAAGCACAGATATAGAAATAGAGTTTGAGACAAAAAGTGAAGTTCCTGATCAGACGTCGCCTTGAAAAGGCGGCGTCTGATCTGGGACTGCACTATTTGTCGTGGTGCACTTTTGCGACATTGGCGGTGAAAGGGTTAATTATATTAAAAATGTGTTTCTTCCAATCGGAACGAGTGTTTAATTCAGTACGTTCTATGCGACACCACTTTGTACTGTATTGCTGCACTGCTTCGGCAATATGTCAACCGCATGTGACAATGTAACCTCTACTTCGGGACTTCTGTTAATAGAGCCTAAATACGTTTGTCTTTAACCACTTCCGTGCCACAATGACGGGTTTATGATATCACATGCAAACAGTTTGGATCCAGATGAGACGCCGAGTAACTCGGCGTCTCATCAGGATCCAAACTGTTTGACACTTTGTTTACTGTTTTATAAAGAAAATGGAAGAAGTGCACACACTTACACTAAAAATAAACGAAACTGTGCCCAGCAGACGACAATGCTGGCACCGAAAGGGTTAATTGTGTCAAAAGTACCTGTAAGAGAACAAGCGACTTAGAAGAAATAGGCTCCAACATCAGATGTAACGCCATCCATTTCAAGATCTGAAACATTTTTATTATAATTAAAAATAAGATTTTTATTGGCTCATCATATTTATAACAAGTCTGTAGGTATTGAAATTATTATAGCATTCTTGATTCAAAAAAGACTCGCAAATCGATAAAACAGCTGAACGGCTCTCTCTCGAACTCGGATAACTCGAAATTCGGATAATTCGAAGTAAAGGTTTGGTCCTTCCAAAATTTAAAACACATAATTGCTCTAAAATGTATCACTACGTATATCTCAACCCCCCCCCCCCGTGTTACAGCTTAATGCAGTTCTAAAGTAATGCTGAAAACTTCTATAGGAGATATCAGCATTACTTTAGACCTAAAATTAAGCTGTGCACTTCAGAATTTGTTCAAATAGAAATAGGATAACTCGAACTTCTGTTATCTCAAAGTAATTGTATGCTCGCTTGAAGTTCGAGATGTTGAAATACAATTATATTTTTTATGATCAGATTCAGTAGCAACATGTGGCCTGAGAACATGCCGAGAAAAACTTTGTATCAAATCAGCAGTTTTGTAGAGTGTGTCAGTACGTAATATAATTGTGTCAGTCTGGTTATCAATGTCCTTTATAAATTACACAGGCAGTGAAGAAAGTCGAAAAGACATACATGTAGCATGTTTACCTGACTGTAGATATATAAAGTGTAAGTCAGCAATCGCAGTATTATGGTGCGAATTTCCTTTGATATTGCGACTTTTACGTATGCAACGAGACCTTGATTTACGTTTACGAATAAATAATATAGAGACAGTATTAATCTTTGGATCTAGTTCAACATCAAACAAAAGTCGTTTAATTCTCCTTCCATTACCATGGGAATCAGTTTATATCCTGACACCGAAACATCATGTCAGATCGTAAGAGAGAGTACTGATTTCCCCAAGGAAACCCCCAACCAATACCATCGGCATATGAAGTATGGGCACCACCTAGGTAGAGCCCGTTGAGATTTGAAGAATGACAACTGTTGTACCACCAACCGCCCTTGTGAGCATCGGCACAGCTATAACTTGCCATATCGTTATCCCTATCGTATGTTGAAAACTGGTTTCCGTTTTGATAATCCAGCGCATTTCCGACATTACCCGTAAAGCCGTCCGTGTGAAGACGGTAGTTATCGCTGGCACCAGTAATTGTAAAGTTGGCGTACAAAGCATACCCAGCTTCTCTTACGGGGTCATTTTCTTCCGCTTCAAGGTAAATCAACAGCTGGCATCCGCCACCTTTAACTTGATTATAAAGCGACTCAAGTCCCAGCCAGAATTCGCCGTCATAATTCCCAAACCCATTTACGTACTCGGTCCAGCTTCTGAAGAAGTTCACGTTTCCGTTTGCACGCCGTTGAAAAACTGTCCATCCACCACTGGGAAAAGCACAGTATTGTTCCTCTACGATACCTGTGCTTGTGTAAACTTTGTATAAACCGTCAGCAGTGAATCCGGCATCGGCAATCTCAGAACATCGAGAATAATTCCCCGTGGTAGTGGTGAAATGTTGATCTGAACCAGACGTTTCAGTGAAAAACTCCTTCGTCAGATACCCATATAGAACACTTCCAGGCCCTTCATCAACGATTACTCCCGAGTCTCGCTGATTGTTGCAGTAACACATAACAGTTTGTTCTTTGAAATAAAAAGAAGGTGAAGAGACTGTGGCACATTTAATACTGCATTCAACAACTGAATTGGTAGTTTGGTAGATGTTTGTCACAATGTCATCATTGATAGTATCTAATACACTCCGAACATCATAATGTGATGATACAGATGCGAGCTGAAAATCCAAACCCGAGCATTTAATAAATACGTTCATTAAAACCAGGGTCATGCACAATGTTTTATACTGCGATTCCAAACCCTCCATGTTTAGACAACTTTCTTAACCGCTTGCTCGCTTTAGGATGACGCAAACATCCCCTGTCTCAAGAGCGTGAGTACCAAATATATTGGAAAATGAACATGACAATACAGCAGCAATGCTAATGGTCTCCTCCTAAAGTGTATTTAACCCTTCTCAAGCAAAGCGCGACCTAACTGGCAGTTGCAAACAGTTTTGATCATGATAATACGCCGAGTAACTCGGCACCTCATCTGGATCCAAGCTGTCTGAGACTCTAATTTCTCAAAAGCTTGAACGAATAAGAAGTCAGTCAAATGTTCAGTAAATGAAACTTAAACAGATAAAATTCCTTCGGCATGAGAAAGGTGAACGGTGGTCCACTTTCATATCAACAAATAGTTACTTCAGTACTCAAACAAGCATTATAATGGGTACCAGTAATGTCTTTACCCCATGTCGACTAATCAATAAAACAAAGGAAATTTATGTTTTAGTTACCCTTATTGTTTTATAAAAAATATGTGTGCTTAACCCTTTCACCGCCACAGTCGCGTAAATCCACCACGACAAATAGTGCAGTCCCAGATCAGACGCCGCCTTTTCAAGGCGGCGTCTGATCAGGGACTTCACTATTTGTCCCAATCTCTAGTTCTATATATGTACTTTATTCCTTTGAAATATGCATTTATTTATCTCATTTCCTTATTTTACTAAATAATTTAACAAACTTGGATTGCAGACGACAATTAGAAATTTGGCGCCGAAAGGGTTAAATTTGAATGTGATGCATTTTTGAATATATCAGTATCCATGCTCAAACTCAGACTCAACTAAAAAGCTTTATAAGCATGGTCCCTGATTCGATTAAGAGCTTGGAAAACTATTAACCAAGCGTCAAACAGATTGGATCCTGATGAGACGCCGAGTAGTTCGAATCCGTGCTGTTTCCAAGTACGAGCCAGGTCGTGAATACCGTAGCAAATAAGGGTTATATACAGTATGACTTTGAATCTGAATAATACAGCAAAATAAGGGATATATACAGCATGTCTTTGAATCTGAATAATACAGCACTTCTATTTGATTGATATTTGATTTTCAGTGCGTCAATAGCAGAGTAACTTTAATGGCACTCTTTGTCCACATTAGAAAATCTGATAAAAGATAATAGCCCATATAAACAGACAAATGTATGTTATGTTTACTGATTTTTAAAGCCAGCTTAGACCGGAAACGGTGATATATTCAATAAACTGAATACAGTAGAACCCCTCTAATGCGGCCACTTAATAAATAAACATGGTTGTCTTTATAAGCAGGTGGTTGCTTAATGTAGGGCAAAAGTAATGCAGAAAGCTCCTATAGGAGCTTTCTGCATTACTTTTGTCCTGCATTAACCAACCACGTGCCTCTACCATCCCGAATTATACCTCTTTTAGGTGGTCGCATTAGAGGGGTTTTACAGTAGAAAAATCAAGACAGGGACATTTTATATCATAAAGAACAGAAACTATCTGAAGCAAAAACGAGCTACCAAAAAGGTAGTGTCTACTTAACGTAGACGAAATTATTGCAGAAATGTCCTGGTGAAAGTTACTGCATAACTATTATCCCGTATTAAGATAATGCCTTAATGATAAGGGTGTGTTTGAGCGATCGGTTTCTAAAGATGCTTACTGTAAAACATGCACATCTATGTTTAACACCAGCAATGTGCTGAAAGCAATCAAAGAATATAACCAGGAGCTATGCTACAATAATATTATAGAACTACTTCCCTTGTTGTTTGGATTCACATAGAGCATAGAGTAATTAAAACACTGATCACTTAAAAAGCAAACTATTTCGTTGGAAGTTAGTGACTTTACACGTATATGTATTTTACCACTCAACTCAAAGTGACTTGAATTCACAAACTTTGATCTAGATGAGTCGCCGAGTGACTTGGAGTTTCATCAGGATCCAAACAGTTTAACGCTCGCTCCGTAGTATCTCAAATGCTTAAATGTATCGGAAAGTAGTAACAAAGGTTTATCAGACATCATCATTTTGCCAGTCTGCTTTGTCGGTTTCTTGATGCAATTTGACAATGGGTAAAGTTGACCGATATAAGCAAAGCAAATATTGTATGTTAAGAAAATTCTTCAGGGTCTATATTGTTTGTAATTATTCACATGCTACATTTTTATTAGGATTTATTTAAAAAGTACGAGTTTGTAATGATTGACATGCTATACTTTTATTGGTGCTGTTGATTCCAACAGGTCAGGTCAATATTATTCCATATTAGAACTTTCTGATCACGGTCTGCTTTGCTGTTAATGGAACTATACAGAACTAATTTCTGGTATCGCCAACGTTCCCTTGGTTTTTTAAGGTAAAGGGTTAAATATCCTTTTCAAACTATTACACAAAGATGTATAATAGAAATTGATTATCATCACATATGACCCAAGAACAAGAATAGCGGCGTGACAAGCATGTGATGCGGAATATAACAGTGCCCTTGGCCCGGCATTGTAAACTACCGGATACGAAGTCTAAAAGCTATTGATTCATAAACGCTGGCTCCGGTGGAGGGTATTGAAATATATATGTTTCAAGACCTTCACTGAAAATAATATTCCACCTTAATCATTCAGTGGACTGGTTTTGTTTGTACCTGGTTTGCGTCATTTTTTTCACAGAACATCAAAGTAGAACCACTGATCTACCGCAAGCCAACTGGAAAGCTTCCTCACATGGAAAAGTCAAGACCACAGTGGTGAGGGGCTAAGTGAGTGTCAGTCGAATACCATAACCAATCGGACACGGAGCCCCCCCCCCCCCCCCCCAACCAATTAACCAGTGGAAATCTGTCTTTTTCATTTATTTATTTTTAGAAATACAGTAGAAATTACAATGTTGAATAAACAAGGAAACCTATAAGCGGAGGTGGTTGCTGAATGCATGATATAAACAATGCAGAAATAATGCTGAAAGCCCACAGAGGAGTTTTCTGTACACTTTTCGTCACGTATTAAATAACCACTCGTCTTCAAACCCCGAAGAACTTCTAGTTCCTTGGAGTTCGATTTAGACAGGATTTACTTTAGCATTATACTTTTTTTTTAAAAATTCCATAGACTGTCAGAATGTACAGTCAACCCCCTCCAAAACAAGACCTTCAAATCAGCACCGGTCTCTTAAACATGTGGGAGCCTAATGCATGGGGGAAAGTTAGGCAGAACACTCCCAAGAGTAGATGTTAATTCGCCTCCGACAAATACGGTAAAACTTCGATTATTCGAACACTAAAATACGTATCATTATCGATTTTTAAGACAGGTGGCAACTTAATGCATGGTGAAAGTCATGCAGAAAGCTCCTATTGGAGCTTTCTGTATGACTTTCACCATGCATTAAGCATCCACCTGCCTAAAAGGGTCTAAATTCTTCTATAACGAAAATTCGAATAATCGAAGTTTTACTGTAGTTCCGTTTGTGTTGGCGATATCGCAGAATAAGTTCACGTGCACTTCAGTTTGCAGATATTTTGTTGTTTCTTTTTGTTATTTTTATAAACAAGATCAGAGTGCCAAACAGTGTGATGAGACGTCGTGGAAAATTGAGCACATGACAGTTACAATACTGATACAGTAAAACCTCTCTATAACGGCCACTAAATTGTGTTAATTACATGGTATTTATGGCAGGTGGCTGCTTAAAGCAAGATGAAAGTAAAACAGAACGCTCCTATAGGAGCGTTCTGTTTTACATTCACCTTGTTTTAAGCAGCCCCATGCCTTTAACCATTCGCTTGCTGAATTTAAAAATAAAGTTCTCCTTCTTTATCCATTCGTTGGTGTATAATTACATATATCTTCACTGTGTACAAGTATTTCGCTGTGAAATCTCTGCTGTGGAGTGCACTGGTTGCACAATCAACTTGTAAATAGTGCAGACCCTGATGAGACAGCTCCTGCAGGAGCTGTCTCATCTGGGTCTTCACTATTTACAGATAGGTATATTGACGCGAATAGCAAGCGAAGGGTTAATACACAATATTTGATGTCATTTAGTGGCCGTTACAGAGAGGTTTTACTGTTTTTCCGCATTTTAGTCATATTTCAATGCATTGTCATATTTAGAGGTTTTATATACCATCTGAAGATCTGACTCAATTATAGCTGAAACTTTCATTTGCCAAGATAGAAGAAATACAGTAGAACCTGTCATAAGCGGTCATTCATTTATCGAGCATAGGAGTATTAAAAAGCAGGTGGATGCTTAATACAGGGCTAAAATAATGTACGTAGAAAGCCCTGTATTACTTTTCACATGCATTAAGCAGCCACCTGCCTTAAAGTTCCACAATTAGACCTCTTGTTGTTGGCCGCTTTAGACAGGTTTTACTGTAAATGTAAATTAAGAACAGTTGTATAAACATATTCTGTCTGTATCCCTCATCGGGGCGTTTAAATCCCTTGTACGGTGGTTCACTGTGTTTGCGTTTACAGTATATCCGGTGTACGGTGGTCCATGGTGTTGGCGTTTATATCTGGTGTACGGTGGTTCATTATGTGGGTAGACAATGATAAAGCTGCCCGATTTTCCCTCTTTCATAGTTTATTCATTCGCTATGTCCATTCAATGTGATTGTTGTTGTTGTATTTTTTTTCAGGCATATTTGCGATTATTGGATGTGTGATATTTGCCGTCAAGTTCAAGAAACTTTACGACAATCAGGAAGTGGATCTGCATGCCGGTTTCGCCCTCTGTATCGTGGCCGCTGTTGGGGCATTTGTTAGTGCTGGGCTTTCAGCCATCGGCGACCGTCAGACCTAATCCGTTTCAGCCTTGTCATAAATCCCTCACCTAGTTTGACAATTGACACGGGGCTAAAACTCTCATGTGCTTCATTTTTCAAACATAATCCATTTCGTTGTAGGGATGGGTGTGATTTATTATTGATAGACTAACACGGTTTCACTGAACCCATTCCTTTCTTGACTATTTTTAGACCCAAATTCTTGGAATAATTATACCAAAAAGAAGCATTTATTTATTTATTCTAGAAATGGAAACTTTTAGAATTATGTAGTTCCGAAACCATTGTGATAAATAGAGCATTTGCTCCTATAGGAGCAAATGCTCTATTTATCACAATGGTTTCAAAATATGACTTTTACAGAGGCGTTAAATGCCGTCAGTAGGCGGGAATGGGTTAATGAACATTCATGTAAGAGATAATGAATAGTTTGAAGAAGTTTTATGATGGCATATGGCCAAGGGAAATTTGGCCATAACGGAAATTGTAGAATTAGATCGACATTATTCCAAAACCAAACATAGCAAATTCTGATCAGACGGGAATGTCTGGATCTACTCCGTTTGCAAATGTGTAAATATGCATCTTTAAGTCATATAAATGTGATTTCACGCATTTTCAAACAGAATAGACCCAGATCAGAGGTTCCTATAGGAGCCGTCTGATCAGGGCCTGTTCTGTTTGATAATAGAATTTGATAGATGTGGTTCTTTTAGTTCTAAAAATGGCTACAATGCTCCACCTTCCATATTTCATTATTACTGATTTCTCCATGAATATTCAGTAGGTATTGAACATTGAAATAAACATAGAACAGGGAAATGGTTAACAAGTAACGGACCTACTCGTTCCTTACCAGTGACGAATCTGTGTCTATCTATGCGAACAGTTTGGATCCAGATGAGACTCCGAGTAACTCATTGTCTGTCCCGTCATGATCCAAACTGTTTGATGCTTTGAAAATGATTTTGGTAGAAATTTAAAAAATAACAAATTGGACAGATTACAATAGTTGGCAGCGTTAGAGTTAACCCTTTCCCTCATGTAAACGTGTTTTCACGCATTTGCAAACAGAGTAGACCCAGATCAGACGGCTCCTAGAGGAGCCGTCTGATCAGGGCCTGCTCTGTTTGCTAATAGAATTTGATAGATCTGTTTCTTTGCTTTCTAAAATGGCTACAATGTTCAACCTTCCATATTTCATTATAACTATTTTGTCCATGAATATTCAGTAGGTATTGATATTCGGAATAAACACAGAACAGGGAAAGGGTTAAGTGTTGAAGATCATTACAGTTTTCATGTTTTCATGTGTGTGGTCTTAAACTCTTTCCCTGGTCTATATTTGTTCGTTCCAAATTTCAATACTGAATAAACATGAACAAAATAGTTATAATGAAATATGGAAAGCCGAAAAGTGTAGGCACTTTAGAAAGTACAGAAACAGATCTATCAATTTCCATCAGAAAACAGAGCAGATCCTGATCAGATGGATCCTATAGGAGACGTCTGATCTGGGTCTTCTCTGTTTGCAAACACGTAAATTTGAAAACACGTTTATAGGAGGGAAAGGGTTAAAAATTAAAAGCTAATTAAATGTATCTATTCGGTTCTCCATTAACCTTAAGCAAAAGAAAATGTTCGGAGAATGTAGCCAAGAAGTGCAACAACCAAAGATCTAGATGTCACTGTTGTGCAATATCATTCATCTCATAAATTCGTCATCCCCTGATTTCAGATTTGCTAATACATTATGAATTTTGTACTCTTGGCTGCATATTAAAGCGTTTGAAATGACATAATTTTTAAAGGTGTCTTTATCATTTCTCCCGCTAAAAGCGAATTGTCTAGCAAAAAGCTTGTATCCAGAACAGAGGTCCAGAGAAGATACGTAAATTAACCCATTCCCACTTAAGCTATTTTTAGACCTAACCTCTTTGATTAAATCTACCAAAAAGGAGTATGGACTAGAGAAAAAGGAAATTTTCAGAATTGTGTAGATTTGAAACCATTGTGATAAATAGAGCATTTGCTCCACAGGATAATGGTTTCATAAAGTGACTTTTACAGAAGCGTCAAAATGCGTCAATATGCGGGAATGGGTTAAAAAGCATTTTTAAGAATTACTCCTTTTTTTTCTCCACCAAACCGTATACCATGATCACTCTTCGAGACGATTCTAAAGAGTGGTCACAGATATACTGTTTGGTAGAGAAATTACGATTTTAGTATTTGTGTACGCACCTTTATCTGTAGCTCTGCAGATGCCAAGATGCCAAGAAACTCGACGTTTCATCACAATCTATGCTATTTGACACTCTGTCAGTAGTTTCTCAAAGACTTGGTCGAGTTGGAAGTAGTCAGATGCGAATTTGATCGGACATGTGAAGTATTGAAACATGATACAATAAAATCCGTCTAAAACCAGTTCGGTATCATTGCAATCTAGGTATTCTCTGTTTGCAAATGCGTGAAAAAGGCGCTTATATGAAGGAAAGGGTACAGGTTGGTTTAAGCATAATTTATTTCTGTAATTTACAACATGCAGAAATATGTATAACATACTTTCTAAAAAGAATTGGAATAAAATCTGGGAGCATACTAAATTCCTCTCCTTGGTATATAATTATGTCACAGTAGAAATTGCGATTCAGGACAATCGTCGATTCTCCTAGGACAGATTGCGATCGCAATCTCTCCTAGGACAAACTCTGATCCTAATACATCGTAAGGAGAATCGACAATTCTACTAGTTCAGGGTCCATGCTTATAAAGCTTTTAGTTGAGTCTGAGTTTCGTTCTCAATCTTTTGATTGGTCAGATTTGAGTTCTCAAGCTTTTGATTGGTCAGATTTGAGCCAAAGGCTCAAATCTGACCAATCAAAAACTTGAGAACGAATTCAGACTCAACTAAACGTTTTATAAGCATGGACTCAGATTCCAATCACAGTTTGTCCAAGGACAAACTGTGATTCTATCATGAAAAATTACAATTCTACTGGAAGAATTTAAATTATTAGTTTTAGATATGACACTTTCATTCTTCTAGGAAAATATACAGTTCTACTAGAAGAATTTATTATTAGTGTTATATATGACACTTTAATTCTACAAAGAAAATCTACAATTCTACTGGAAGAATATTTTATTTTAAGATCACAAGTCTATACTAAGTAATCAGAACATGACAAACAACACAAAATTGTGCATGATTTAAAAAGAGGATCGGAGTTTGTCCTAGGGGAGATTGCGATCGCAATCTGTCCTAGGAGAATCGACGATTGTCCTGAATCGCAAATTCTACTGTGACATATACATGTAATACAAAAGCAGTTGTTCATCGCAACGAATGATAAATATTAGTGACACAAACATTACAACAATAAAACATATAATGGAGGCTTGAGTTATCTGTTGAATCGGGAAAGAAAAGAGAAATGAAAGGAGCAGAATGAAATTATGTATTAGTATGCAAGCGCTTTGTTGTATTGTATCTGTGAGAAATAGAATCACACATTCGTATTTATTATCATTTTTATCAAACCTTTTGACTTAAAAAGTCAACCCGTTTGATAAAAACAATAATAACTAAACACTCATGTAAGATTGACTACGTATTGTACGACAAGATTAACATGAGACAACTGAATAGTATGTGGTCTTTGCCTATTAAAAGCTAACTCAGTGTTTCCTGCAACTTCTGTATGCATTAAAAAACAATTAGTTAATATTACATTTAGTTAAATACAATTGTAAAATTTGAATTTCAAACTGTCCAAAAACAATTAAAATGCTGAAATATGTGCATCAGTCCTTGTTCAAAATAGTCTTGTACTTAAGCAATGAGGGAAAGTATCAAGGTACAGAAGAGTATGTCCTACTCTGCCAATCAGTCCTAAAAAGTAGATGGTGTTTTGACGCAGGGTAAAAGTAATGCTTTTTGTATTACTTTTGACATGAATAAAGCTACCATATACCTTACAAACCCGTATTGATTGTCGCTTAACCCATTCCCTCATACTGACGACTTTTGACCACACCTATAGGAGCAAATGTTCTATTTATCACAATGGTTTCAAACTACAAAATTCTAAAATTGTCCTTTTATTTAGTTAATACTCCTTTTCGGTAGATTTATTCAAAGAGGTTGCATCTAAAAATAGCCTATGAGATAATGGGTTAAGACAGGTTCTACTGCACTTTGAATGTGTTGCTCAAGCTGTAATTTAGGGAGGAAATTATATTGATGAATAGCAGAATTGTGAATGATAAATGTGTGAAACGGTAACAACACAACATAGAATATACATGGATTTTATTTTTACTTGGAGCAACCCAATACTGGGCGTAAAGAGTAGAAGACATTCGGGACAATAACTCAATATCAAACCAATTTAGAAAATGGCTTGTCGTTATTTTTCAAACTTCTTCTTGATTTTTTTTCTTTTAAATGAAAGACGGTGAAGATCTAGTTCAGAGACTGTGTTTGAAACGCTGAAAATCTGATTTTACGTTCCTTGTTTTCAAAACATTACGGTTGGTCGTCGTAAAGGAGGCCCATTCATCAGTGCGTTGTGAGATTTCTTTGAAATTTGCATTTATTTATCTTATTTCCTTATTTTACCGAATGATTTAACAAAATTCGATTTCAGACGACAATTAGAAATTTTGCGCCGAAAGGGTTAATCCTTAACTCCATAATTGCGCCTTAGGAGCCTACTGTAGGAGCCATCTGATCAGGGTCTGCTCTGTTTGCTTTAAAAGATAATAAATAATACAGGTCTGATTCTATAGTTTCTGCCATTGCCAAAAGTTCCTGTGTGAATATGCCATTATAACAAATACTCTAATCAATATTAATGATGTTATTTTTTCTTACATTAATATACATGGAGTGAAGGGTTAAACTATGTCTTGTTAATACAGTAAAACCTCTCTATAACGGCCACTAAATTGTGTTAATTAGTTGGTATTTAGGGCAGGTGGCTGCTTAAAGTAAGGTGAAAGTAAAACAGAACGCTCCTATAGGAGCGTTCTGTTTTACTTTCACCTTGCTTTAAACAGCCACCTGCCTTTAACACAAAGATTTTTATGTAATTTAGTGGCCGGTATATAGAGGTTTTACTGTATTTATTACTCTGATATGTTCGTAAAGTATATATGATGGAGTAGATACAATAGCTAGAGCTCGTATGTGATGCATTGCCTTAGTTCATATTACCTTGTACATAATGCCATTACAATAAAGAAATATATTATATATTTATAGTCATTATTTCTTGATGAATATTCATGAGGTAAAGGGTTAAGCAAGGAACTACTTTTTGACCCAAATGGTTACTACACTGATCGAGTGATTCGGAGTCTGGTCTACGGTGGAGTTACTAGGATACTATAATCAACCGTTCTGTGGTGGAGTTACTAGCATACTATAATAACCCGTTTCGGTCCAGCGCGTTTGCTAATCACTATGAAAGAGGTCGTTACCAAAACACGACATTGACAACACATTCCTTCCTAGTGACGCATTATGGCGCCTCTGTAAAAGTCACACTTTGAAACCATTGTGATAAATGGAGCATTTGCTCCATAGGAGCAAATGCTTTATTTATCGCAATGGTTTCAAAACTACACAATTCTAAAATTCTCCTTTTCTATAGTTAATGTTCCTTTTGGGTATATTATTCAAAGAGGTGGATCTAAAAATAGCATACGAGAGAATGGGTTAACGAGTATAGGGTCAAATATTCGTTATCAATCCTTGTACTTGAATACCAACAGGTCCCCCTGCCTTCACGCTGACGAATAAACTCCTATAACCCGCTGTGTAAAAAGTAGCTGGTTAAATTTAAATCTTGTCCAATCGTTATTACCTCCGATATGATTAAGCGTTGAGAAAGTGTTGACCGGGAGTCAAACAGCTTGGATCCTGATGAGACGCCGAGTTACTCGGCGTCTCATCTAGATCCAAGCTGTTTGCAAATGTGAATATATACCTAGATAAGGGTGACACTGAATATTTTTGTTGTGGTGTAGACAAAAAGTAAACTCTTTGCAAAATATCGGCAGATTCTCCTGCCATCTATGAAATATGCCAACAGTTTGAATCCAGATCAGGCTCCATAAAACGAGGGACCTGATCTGAGATCTAAACTGTGTGTCAATTGGGCTCAACTTCTGTTGCATACGACTATTGAACAGACAACAAAATTACCTAACATGCACAAAAATGGTGCAAAAATCGTCAACAATGTTATTGTTCCCCCAAATTGCAAAACGCGACTAAAATCTCTGACAGACGATTTTTACCGGGTAGTTGATATTCACTGAACGCCGTAGAGGTTTATTTATCTACATGGTTATAGAATACTGTGATAAAATACGCTCGTACAACCACTGCGAGACTCTCAATCAGTTTCTGTTCAAGACCGATTCGAACAACAGCTATGTTGGCACCCGTGGGTTTAGTGATCGCTGGTCTGTCCTTAGTGCTAAATGTGGTCGGCATGGCCATACCGTATTGGTTGTACCTCAGCAGTCTTGGAGTTACCATCAAAATCGGCCTGTGGCAGCTGTGCACAACCAGTGACAGTATAGATACGTGTGTCATGTATGAAAACATCGGTGAGTTGTTTATTACTTTTAAGTAGAATGTTACTGTGGCCGACATTGCGACAATATAAGCAGTATGGACATTTTGATTGTACGTTTGAATCCTTTACTCAATAAATACGCCTTTCTATGTCTTTGCAAACAGAGTAGATCCAGATCAGACGGCCCCTGTATGATCCATCTGATCATGGTCATTTTGTTTGCTTATGATATACATGTACATGTATTGTAGATCTTAAATTTCTTTCCATGGCCAAACATTCTTATGTTTTGTGCTTATTATAGAAATTAATGTAATTGACGTCAGTGGTGTCGTTATTTCTTACATGAATATTCATGGAGTGAAACCTCCAGTTGTTAACCCTTTACTCCATAATTTATGCATTTGCAAACAGAGTAGACCCAGGTCAGACGACTCATGTAGGGACCACCTGGTCAGAGTCTGTTCTGTTTTCTTATGATATACAGTAGAATCCCTCTAATGCGGCCACTTAATAAACAGCCACTGATGTCGTCTAAAGCAGGTGGTTGCTTAATGCAGGACGAAAGTTATGCAGAAAGCTCCTAGAGGAGCTTTCTGCATAACTTTCGTCCTGCATTAAGCTACCACCTTCCTCTGCCACCCAGAATTATGCCCCTTTTTGGTGGTCGCATTAGCGGGGTTTTACTGTACAGTAGAATCCCTGTAATGCGACCACTTCTTGAATAATTATTTATGCCTTTATATGCAGGTGGTCGTATTAGAGGGGGTTTGCTGTAATATAGATATAACTGTACAGGTTCTGTCATGACCAAACTTTACTGTGTTCGTGTACCATATAAAAATAATCTAATCAAATATTCACGATGTCATGATTTCTTACATGTATATCTATGGGGTAAATCGTTAACCCATTCCCTCATATTGACGACTTTAACCCATTCCCTCATTTGACGGCACTGTAAAAGTCACTTTGTGAAACCATTGTGATAAATAGAGCATATGTTCATATAGGAACAAATGCTCTATTTCTCACAATAATTTCAAACTGCAAAATTCTAAAGTTTTCCTTTTCTCTAGTTCATGCTCCTTTTTGGTAGATGTATTCAAAGAGGTTGTATCTAAAAATAGCATATGAGGTAATGGGTTAAAGGTCGTGTATAAAACTCTCCTTGTGTGAGTTAGCTCTTACCTGACGTGGTGAACAATGGTGTTCGCTTACTTGTTTGATGTATGCATATATGAACCTGATAAGTATACACTCTGCATTGTAATTATTTAGCCCAATTCTATGCACTAATCGACCACGCCCATTTTTCAGACCATATTTGTGTTATATATTTCAGACGGCAATCTGCAGGCAACCCGTGCTTTGGAAGTTATGGCTGTGCTAGCCCTGGCGACAGCTGTTACCTGCTTGTTCCTGAAGCTACTTGTCATGAAGCAACTAACCGCGCTGCGCAAAGTAGGCACCACCTTGGCAATTATCTCAGGTTGGTATAGCATTTAAAAATGTACATAAAATTAAACTTAGCCCTTTGCTCCATGAATATTTATATAGTCCATTTTTTATCTAAGGGGTGTCTGGCCTAAATTTTCAATTTCGTTTTGTTTTATATTCCTATCAGCAAACAGTGTAGACTCTGATCAGACGCCGCATAATGCGGCGTCTGATCAGAGTCTACACTGTTTGCCTATGTCCCATATATGGGATCGTGGGAACAAATGGATTGAGACTGTGAAAGCGTAATGTAAAGTGTCGATGTCACCGATGTTATTCGCCTCCGACAAAAGTCATGCGAGTAAAGCTCTGTTTGTTTTTGCGATATACAATGTATATAAAAAAAATGTTGTTTTGCTCTAGAACATGAAATTACGAGTGGCTATGTAAATCCTTATTATTGATTAAGAAATCCGCTTTGCGTCTGCGATCTGGGTCCAAGGTTATAACAGTTCTGAGTCTGAGTCTGACCAATCAGATGCTTGAGAATGATATCAGACTCAAGCAAAATATTGTATAACCTCCGGGCATGGAGTGTTCATGAAAATCTTCTTATTTTTTATTATCCAAATAGTACAATTCAATTGTTAAAACACGATAGTTATTAACAGAATTGCATTTAATACAGTAAAACCGGACGTAAAAGAGTAAGCATAAATATCGGTGTTGGATACGGGTGGCAGCTTAATGGAGGGTAAAAGGCATGCAGAAAGGAGCTCCATGGATGACTTTTACCCTGCATTTATCAGCCACCTGTCTAAAAGTATCTAAATTATCTACTAGAATTCTGGTTAAGAGATGTTTTACTGTATAACTTTAACCCTTCTCATGCTAAACGCGACCTGTCACGAACTGTCAAGAACTCGGTGTCTCATCAATCAATAGTTCCTATACATTTTACTCCATAAATATGCCTTTCAATGCCTTTGCAAACAGAACAGACCCAGATCAGACGGTTCTTGTTGGAACCGTCTGACCAGGATCTGCTCTGTTTGCGTATGACACAATATTAATATGAGTCTATAGTTTCTGTCACGGCCAAATGTTTCTGTGCTCATGTGTCATTATATCAATGAATCAAATAAATATACATGGTGCAATTATTTACTACATAAATATTCTTGGAGGAGTGAAAGGTTAACCCATTCCCTCATACTGACGCCTTTTGACGCCTCAGTAAACGTCACTTTCTGAAACCATTGAGATAAATAGAGCATTTGCTCCTGTAGGAGCAAATGCTCTATTTATCACAATGCGTTCAACACTACACAATTGTGAAAATTTTCTTTCCTCTAGTTAATGCTCCTTTTCGGTAGATATATTCAAAGAGAAAGGATCTAAAAATAGCCCATGAGGGAATGGGATAAAAGCTTCAACGAATCCTTAGTCAGTAAAGAATCATAACAGATCAGTGTTTAGCAGTCTTAACCCAAACTTTCATTTGTTGTAAAATGTTGTTCATGTGCACTTCAGTTTGCAGATGTGTTGTTGTTTCTTTTTTATTGTTTTGTTTTATAAACAAGACCAGAGTGCTAAACACTATGGTAAGACGTCGTGGAAAATTGAGCGCATGACAGTTACAAGACCAATGTTTCCGTATTTCAGTAATATCTCAATGAATTACCAATTTTTCAGATTGTATAAAATGTCTAAACTATAAAAGATATGTTTCAATTACAACTGAAATTTTGACTTGCCAAGATATAAGAAACACATGTACTGATCAGTCGTAGAAACATATTCTGTCACTGTCCCTCATCGGCCCGTTTGTTTATACATGTATACGTGGTTCCTTGTGTGTGTAGAAAATAAAAAGCTGCCCCCCCCCCCCCACCCCACCCCATCCCGACATTATTCGCGTTGTCCATTCAATGTGATTGTTGTTTCATTATTTTTTCAGGCACACTGGGCATTACTGGATGTGTGATCTTTGCCGTCAAGTTAAAGAAAGTCTCCAACATCCAGGGAGTAGATCTGCATGCCGGTTTCGCTCTTTGTATCGTGTCCGCTGTTGGGGCATATGTCAGTGCCGGGCTTACATCTCTCAGTGCCCGTCAATCCTAATCCGTTTGAGCCGAATTCTTCACATAGTGTGGCAATTGGCACGGGCTAAAACATAAACGTACCCCAATTCGTTGTAGGGTGGGTGGGGTAGGGCTATTGATCGACTTCCACGGTTCACTTAACACATTCCCTCCTTGACTGTTTTTAGACCCAACCTCTTTGAATAAAACTACCAAAGAGGAGCATTTTTCTAGAGAAGTGGAAACTTTTATAATTATGTACTTTCGAAACTATTGTTATAAATAGAACATTTGTTCCTATGGAGCAACAACTCTATTTATCATATTGGTTTCATCATCTTACTTTTACATAGGCGTCGAAAGGCGTCAGTAGGCGGGAATGGGTTAGTGAACATTCATAAAAGAGATAATGAATAGTTTGAAGAAGTTTTATAATGACATATGGCCAAGGGAAATTTGGCCATGGCGGAAATTGTAGAATTATACCGATATTCTTCCAAATGCAAACAGAGCTGAGTCTGACCAGACGGCTCCCACATGAGATGTCTGATCTGCGTCCACACCGTTTGCAAATGTGTAAATATGCATATTAACCCTTCTTAAAATACATTTCTTCTTTTTAACTCATTCCCTGTTGTATAATTACATATATCTTCACTGTCTACAAGTATTTCTCTGTGCAATCACTGCTGTGAAGTGCACTGGTTTGTAAATAGTGCATACCCTGATGAGACAGCTCCTGCAGGAGCTATTTACAGGTAGGTATATTGACGTGAACAGCAAGCGAAGGGTTAAAAAGGTAACGGGTCCACTCTCGTTGCCAATGGCGAATTTGTGATTACCAATGCATATACATATAGATTGAATCCAGATGAGGCACTAAGTAACTTGGTGTCTCATTAGGATCCAAACTGTTCGATGTTTGAGATGAAAATTAAAAAATAATATTTGGAAGACGGCAATGTTTTAAGACATTAAAACGCTTAACCAAATACACGTGATACACGGAGTAAGGGATGATATTAGCCAAAAATAAAACTCCGCCATGGCCGGTCCCAAGCCCGGATGAGAAAGGAGGAGGGCTGTGCACAAGGTCAGCACCCTTACCACGTAAAAAGTCATACCGCTACAGAAACTAACACCACAACAAATACAACGGACAACGGTATCGACCAGGAATAGAGCGCATGGCGCAGGACAATTTAACAACTGTATACTTTCTCCCAAGAACGTCACACGGATTGGAGCATGGAATGTGAGAGCATTAGGCCGTCCGGCTCTCACGTTGAGGCTAACCCTTCATACTGAACTCTAGGAAACAAGGATATCATGGGAAGAAGCAAAACATGCGACCAAATATCGAATCCGATGGCAAGCTGTAGTGGAGGCTCTATGCCCCAGGAGGGTGAAGAAGATTGAATGAATGAATGAAAAACAATTAGGACCGATGCATAATGCAAAAAAATTTTTTATCCACTCGGCTCTTCGGTATCCTCAAGCAAAACAAAATGTTCGGAGAACAAAGCAAAGAAGCGCAACAACCTAAGATGTTAACCATTTCGCTGCCAAGTTCTGTCGTCTGCTAACTTTGTCGTTTGCTACAAAATTTCATTTTTTTTTTATTTTCTTCATTTTTGTTTCAAAAACATAGTAGCAGTAACAAACAGTTTTGGATCCTGATGAGACGCCGAGTTACTCGACGTCTCATCTGGATCCAAACTGTTTGCATAGGTAATCACAGATCCGGCATTGGCAGCGAAAGGGTTAACCATTTTTCAATTTCATTTATCACATAAAATCGGCATCCAATAACTTCACACTGATAATACATATTACATGTACATGTATTGTGGAATTATGAAATTAAACGTTTGATATGACATAATTAAAATATATTTAAATTTAAACTCCTCCCGCTAAACGCGACTTGACTTGCAAACAGCTTGGATCCAGGTGAGAAGCCAAGTACCCGAGTGTCATCACAATCTATGTTGTTTGACACTGTGTCAATAGTTTCTCAAAAGCTTGGTCGAGTCGGGACCCAAACGCCTCACAGTGATCTCCCTTGTCACTACGTGCGGTCTCTTCAGCGTAGCGATTAGGGGAGATAACTGCGTTGGAGGCACGTTTATATGAAGGAAAATGTTAGACAGGAGGCAGCTTAACCCATTACCTCATATGCTATTTTAGGTAGGATATGCTATTTTTAGATCCTACCTCTTTGAATACATCTACCGAAAAGATGTAAAAAAAATTGTGTAGTGTTGAAACCATTGTGATAAATAGAGCATTTGCTCCATAGGAACAAATGCTCTATTTATCACAATGGTTTCAGAAATTAACTTTTGCAGAGGCGTCAAAAGGCGTCAATATAAGGGAATGTGTTAATGCAGTTTGGTTTAAACATTTTATTTCTGTAATTTACGACATGCATAATTATGCATAGTTTCTAAGGATTGGAATGAAAGTTGGGAGCTTATTAAATGCCCCTCCTCGGTATATTATACTTCACAAAAAGCACCTATTCATCACAACGAATGAGAATTACAACATACAAAATATAATGGACGCTTGAATTAGCTGTTGAATAGGGAAAGAAAAGAGAAATGAAAATGAAATGAACAGGATGAAATGATTGGAACAAACAATTTGTTGCATTGTATTTGTGAGAAATAGAATTGCACATTCGTATTCATCTATTATAATTTTCATCAAACTTGTTGACTTAAGAAGTCAACGTTTGATAAAAGCAATAATAAATAAACACACATGTAAGAGCCCGTAAACCAAACAATTTAATTATAACTCGGATATTTTTAAAACAATATGACAATATTTGCCAAGATTTGAATACGGAAGCTGAAACGTGTTTGTACTGTTTACGGAGCGAGTGAATACTTTTTATTTGGCATATCCTGGTTGGTATCGTCTCTCCGAAGAATATACAAGTTATATTCTTCACTGTTTTTGTCACATTGTATTCAATGGGGATTAAACGTGTTTCAACCCAAATAACGATGTGTTCCAAACTCGAAAATCAATGCACTGGTAGTTTACGATTTACAACAACAGAGCAGTAAAAAGAAATGTTTACAATGAACTAAATTTGCACGTAACAAGAAACTTCTAATTGGTAATTTGTTTATTTCTGTATTTACTTATTTGAAGCATTTGTTCATTCAATCACTATTATAAACATTATCCATGAACAAGAACAATAAATAGAAATATAATAAATAGAAGACGAAAAGGAAAAAGGTGTTAATCCTTTCCTTCATTATAAACGCATTTTCACGTACAAAATATAATTGTATTTGCAAAAAGAGTAGACCCAGAACAGACGGCTCCTAGGGAAGCATTTTGGTGAAGATATGGAAAAGTAGTAAAGTCAAGCAGGCAAAGCCACATACAAGACGCAAACGTTCTGTTTGCTTATGAAATAATACATATCTCACTGCACCGTGTCTACCAATACCAATAATTCATACGTACATATGCCAATAGAAAAAACAGCTAATAAATATTCATGGTGTCATTATTTCTGTACCGAATACTGAACATGGAAAGGTATTAACTTAAGAATCCGATAACCGTATGTCAAACAATGTGAACAAATGCGTCTGATTTTATATGTTCTTGTGACTTTCTAGACACTTTATATACGAATAAAATGAAACTGTCGAAAGGTTAAAGTTTAGAAAATGCAGCTTAACCATTTGCTCCATAAATACGCCTTTCTATGCCTTTGCAAACAGAGTAGACCCAGATCAGACGACTCCTATAGGAGCCGTCTGATCAGGGTCTGCTCTGTTTTCTTTTGATATAATATAGATATGATTCTACAGTTTCTGTCATGGTCAAAATTACATGTGTCCATATGCTATTAAAAACTGTACAGCAATTAATCTAATTAATATTCATGACGTCATTATTTCTTACATGGATATTCATTGAGGAAATGGTTAAATACATTATAAATCTGTAGACCATTGCTATTTGATGCAAAATCAAAAAACCATACAGACAATAAAATGGTCCGTGTATAAAAATCGAAGTTTTGCGCAAATGTACTATCACCCCAGTCTTGCATTGTCTAAACTAATTAAATTCAACGAACTAATAAATTTATTCATGAGATATATAAATACATCTCTGTACACGAGCCCTTTCTTAATACGAATATGTATACAAACCCCAACTCTATCCACTGTCAGACTTTAAATGCTGTGAAACCCCTCTAAACCGGACGCTAAATTTAGCATAAATATCGGTCTTGGATACAGGTGGCAGCTTAATGCAGGGTGAAAGTCATACAGAAAGCTCCTCTAGGAGCTTTCTGTATGACTTTCACCCTGCATTAAGCAGCCACCTGTCTAAAAGTATCTAAATTCTTCTCTACTAGAATTCCGGTTTAGAGGGGTTTTACTGTATTAATCTTAAATCCACATGTCGTTACTAGCGACATCCTGAGCGAGTCTGGTGCATTTGGACTTTAACCCTTTACTCTTTGAATATTCATGTAAGAAATGACATCATGAATACTAATTAGCTAAATTAGTTTAATGACATACCCGCGTACAATGGTAGGAATTTATAGTCATGGCAGAAACTGTTCAATCAAATCTTTATAATTTCATAAGAAAACAGAGCATATCCTGATCAGACTGCTCTAACAGGGACAGGGGCCGTCTGGTCTGGGTATACTCTGTTTGCAAAGGCGTTAAAAGGTGTATATATAAGGAGTAAAGGGTTAACCCAAGACCATCATCCTGACAGTGTGTCTCTCGGTGTCCACATTTTATTTTGAATAGAATTAAATTCAAATTGAATTTGCTAATAAACGTATTAGTTTTTACAGTAACCATCTCAATCTGTTCTTGAATGATAATATGATAATAACCCCGCAATTCAACGAACCAATATGCTTCCTTTCTAGCCTATAATAATCAAGAAACTCGAATTAACCCTTTCGCTGCCAAACTCTGTCATCTGCTAACTTTGTCGTCTGCTACAAATTTTCATTTTTTTTTATTTTCTTCATTTTTATTTCAAAGACATAGTAACAGTAACAAACAGTTTGGATCCTGATGAGACGCCGAGTTACTCGGCGTCTCATCTGGATCCAAACTGTTTGCATAGGGAATCACAGATCCGGCATTGGCAGCGAAAGGGTTACTCATTCAATCCCCCTTTCTATACACGGTCAATGACGTTAGGCAATATTCCAACTACATGTAGTTAAAAATCCCTTTATCTTTTGTATCCACTAATTTCCACAGTCAGCTATCTGAAATGGCTATACATGAGGTACTGTATAGAAAATAACATCATTTTACGTTTTGTTTACTCGAAAACGACACAGAAAAACATCGCGGAATAAGCAGAAAAAATCTAAGTTCGAAGCTTATATGATGTCAGTGAATCGCGTGACCATGGGCTGTAATTCATTCAGAAATTCTGCTCTGTTTTTCAATCTATCCATAAATGTGACCAAACAACGAAAGAGAAACTAGATCTGAAAAATCGCAAGCAACCGGTTCCATATTCCCCATCTTTTTTGGTATAAACGGGCGACGTGGCTGCCTCTTAACCCATTCCCTCATAGGCTATATTTAGACCAAACCTCATTGAATACTTTTATCGAAAATGAGCTTTAATTAGATAAAAGGGGAATTGGATTGTGTAGTTTTGAAACCTATGGAGAAAAAATAATGCTCTATTTATCACAATAGTTTCAAAAACGACTTTACAGAGGAGTCAATGGCGTCACTAGGAAAGAATGGGTTAAGTTATTTTCTGCTCTCCTCTAATAGCAACTTTAAATGCGGACTCCGTCGTTGGTCTCCACTTTTGTTTACATTCTTTTAGAGCAGACGTCACGTGACAATCACGTTATCTACAGTTCATCATATTTCCATTTAGTGGACGATCTTAAAAACGGTGCTAAAATATAATGGGACTTTGAAGGTTATTGGTTTAAAACTGACTGAGTTGTGATTCTCCCAATCATTGGAAACATTTTTAAGCGCTGAAATTTACGTATGGTGGTATATTTCTGTCGCCACATAACCGAATAACGTACACGGACATGTTCACGAACATTAACCCTTTCCTCCTTTTCTATATTTATTTCAAATTCCAATACCTACTGAATATTAATGGACACAAGAGTAACAAACAGAATGTCTTCTGTGTAAAAATATATTCCTGTTTGTACATTGAGTATTCCCTGAACATATAATTGATTTCTAGAGAGCAAACTGTAATGTTGTGTACATGTATATTGATAGACCAATGCGTATTGTAAAACAGAGTTCTTGTTACATGTATTATAGATACATATTTGACAGTGACAGAAAAAACTTTTGAATAAGATCTAGAATAATTCATTAGCAAACAGAGTATATCCTGCTCACACAACTCCTAAAGAAGCTTCTGAATCTGGATTTGTTCTGTTTGCAAATAGGCAAATGGTTCAAATCCACTCAATTAATATAAGTTAGATATTCGACTGCATTTGTTTGTTTGTTTGGTGTTTTGTTTGTTTGGTTGGTTGTTTTGCCGAATGTATCTCTGTAACTTGGCGTTGCGCGATTTCGATGTCTAAAGGTTTGTTAGATTGAGTGTTGTACATCAGGTACAACTGTAGCCGGGTAGAGATTCTGGTGAAATAAATTGATAGGCTTTACTGCGTGGCTTGGTGGCTCAGTCGGTAGAGTGTTGGCATGGTAAGCCAGAGGCCCTGGGTTCGAGTCCCAGTCGAGTCACAACTTTTTCACCATGTTACATTTGGCGCCCAACGTAAATAACCCACAAGATGATTTATATGAAGATGATATGAAGATTGTATGAAGATAATTTGTAATAATAAGAAACTTGTGGTGTGTTCTTTGAGTAAGAATTCGGGACGAATTCTTGTGCAGAAGAGCGGGTGTAGCCGGTAGAGATTGTGGAGAAATAAGTTGATAGGCTTAACTGTGTAGCTTGGTAGCTGAGTCGGTAGAGTGTTGGCATGGTAAGCCAGAGGTCCTGGGTTCGAGTCCCAGTCGAGTCACAACTTTTTCACCATGTTACACAACTGCTCAGTGTTAATTATAGCTGATAAATAAAAACAAACTTAGTTATCAAACTGAAAGAGGCGATTCGTTTGTTCCAATCCTTTTATGTTATTAGTTATAAGCTACATAATGCGTGTAGAGTAAAACTAGAGGCAACAATATGTTTAATTAACTCCACATAATAATACGCCTCTATAACTACGCATTCGCAAGCAGAGTATATCTAAACTGACAGCACCTGTAGGAGCTGTCCGGTGAAGACCCGTTCATGATACTATAGTACCTGTAGGAGCTGTCCGGTGAAGACCCGTTCATGATACTATAGTTTCTGTTATGGTCAACACTTCTTATGTTCATATGCCAGTACAGTAAAACCCCGCTAATGCGACCACTTAATAAACAGCCACTGGCGCCGTTTAAAGCAGGTGGTTGCTTAATGCAGGACGAAAGTTATGCAGAAAGCTCCTATAGGAGCTTTCTGCATAACTTTCGTCCTGCATTAAGCTACCACCTGCCTCTGTCACCCAGAATTATGCCCCTTTTTGGTGGTCGCATTAGCGGGGTTTTACTGTATATAAACTTTAATTAATTTCTTGAGATACATCAAAGACCTAAACTCCATCAAAATTGATTAATATTACGTTTCGGCGCAGTATGGTAATAAATGTGTATAGAAATGTAGGGAAGGTAGAAACAGACATGTCAAAGGTAGAAAGTAGGACAATGTGCTGACCACTTTCCTTCCCTCAAGTCAGACCAATTCGGCTTCTGTAGCGGCCCAAGGAATTCACCCAACCGGTACGTACAGCTCCAACTGCATTTTGGTACATGTAGTTAACGGTCAAAGCCTAAAACAATTTAGAAGTTTCTATAGTTGGCAGCCCCTGTCTGAATGATACCAGATCAGGTGCCTCGGCAACTTCAGTCGGCAAGAAGTTCTAAACTGTAACTGTCATTGGAAATAAGCTGTGCTTGAAGGTGCCAGTTGCAGCAGGAACGTGTCTGTTACGTGTAGGTATGAAGGTGGTTTATTCTGGTTCGAGTCAACGACGGTGAGAGGAGTATCTCATTATTGCTTACATTAATATTCATGGAGTAAGGGTTAAACCAAATACATGTATATAGAAGTGCAAAGAAGACAGAATAAATGAATAAGTGCCGTTATTATGAAACTTTAATGTGTGTTGCACTGTTTGTATGGGTGTTAGGGTAGCCAGTACCCTTTTCCATTTTAAAACACTAGAGTCTACATTAAAATAACGTTTACATACGGCTATTTAACCTTTTCATTTAGATATTAATGAAATGTGGAAGGTAGAGCATTGTATCCAATTTTGAAACTAAAGAAACAGGTATATCAAATTTCATTAGCAGACAGACCAGATCCTAATCAGACGGCTCTACTCTGTTTGCAAATCCGTGGAGACACATTTTTATTAAGGAACACGTAAAAGGTGCCATGATAGCACGAAGTAAATTTACTTCGTGATGATAGGCAGGAACCACGAAAAAATCATTTTTTTTATTTTTGCATTAATTAATAGCCACTAATCTCTGCTATCTATTGCATTCACGACACGTCACTAAATATATCACAAAAGCCTTGAAAATCCAGTTTACTTTATTAGCATCGAGTTTTTCTCTGGCTTGGCCAGTCAGCCATTTATGGAGGAGGGCTTATCGGTGGCACCAGGGGGGGGGGGGGGGGGGGGGGGGGGGATTAGAGCATGCGCGTAGATAATCGTGTGATAAAAGAATAAGCGATCATAATCAAATTATATTGCTTTTATTTAACACTTTACTTCGATACTTGGTGTGAAAAATAATAATAATTGGAAATAGGTTTTTTTGCATGTCGACCGTCATCTTTAATGCATAGGTGAAATAAGTTGCGGCGAACCTGAAAAAATAATAAAATTTATGATTATTAGTTTGCCAAACTATACAGTCGTCATTACATATTTACTCCACGTATATTCATGTAATTAAAACATAATATTAACACAAATTCAATTGTCATAGTCAAAACTCTCAACTCATATAGTACACTATTCCATAAGAAAACAGAACAAGCCAAACTTGTTTGGAATCGTCTGATCTGGGTCTTCTCTGTTTGCAAATGCGTTAAAGGGGGTGTATATGGAGTAACGGGTTAACCACTGCCTGGAGATCAGTATTGTAACCAAACTGGCTTAATTTGTTAAATTACAGTGATCTACTGTATTCGTTATTACCTACACTAATTCAAGAGTCGAGTTTTGATAATAATAATAATAACAAGAACAATAATAATGATGATAATCATAATATTAATGATAATTAAAACAAAAGACAGCTTATAAACATGAAGAAGCTGACATATTAAAATACCATGGCAGAAACTGTCAAATCATATTACATTATACTGTATGCAAACAGAACAATCCAAGCCGTTATCGGAACCGTCTGATCTGGGTCTGCTGTGTTTGCAAATGCGTTAAAGGGGATATCTATGGAGTAAAGGGTTAACCACTGCATAGAGATCAGTATTGCAAACAAAGATTTGCGTAATCTGTTAAATCACAGTGATCTACTGTATTCGTTATTACCTAAACTCTTTCAAGAGTCGAGTTTTAATAATAATAACAACAACAATAATAATGAGGTAAATAATAATAATCATTTCAATTCAATTTGAATTGATAATAAGAATAATTATAATTAAAACAACAGACAGCTATAAACTTAAAGTAATATACCCGGCGTCAGACACAGCATTCCGCAAGTCGTTGTCTCATTCAGCCATATTTCCCCCTCGGTAGCCTCAACTATGTAGGTCACGTGACTAGATACCAGTGCGACACGTGATTTATGGGTAAAATGTAATAAAATCAGCTTTTTTAAATGAACCGGTGGAAGAAAAGAGGAGGAGCTTAGTGGAAAATGTTACTTGCGATATAAGCTCTCCATTGGTCAAGCTATTGACAATTATCGGATTACGCAACTCGGTTGGGGTTCTCTTTTGTATATTTTTGATGTTTTCCACCAATGCAAATTTTAAGTTATCGGCATTTTCAAACAGCTATAACTTCTGTAATTTGTGTCCGAATTATATGCGGTTTGCGGCATATCAAAAAGCATTGTCTCAGCGAGGGATCCGTGTCACAGTTTTTTGATATCTTACTTTGTTCGCCTCACATCAAAAGAAACGTAGCAGGAGGCAGACTTTTAGGGGTCTTAAAACTAAAATATTGCATAACTCCTAAATGGAGGATTTTTGATTAAATGGAGAGTTTTATCAAAAATCTGTGACACGGTTCCCTAGACATGCACATGATTTACATATTGGCCAATTACAAAACGTTTAGTCCAAAAGATAACTTTGTAATCGCTGTTTGAAAAATTTCAAAATGGCACATTTAAATGGATTTCAAATGTCGGTTTTTATAGGGTTATCGATGTTTCTGATAAATAATCAAATAAATTAATATACCTAACCAACCAGGCTTGGAAAAAATGGCTTTTGGTAGTTTTAAATATGATTTTTCGAGATTTGGGGCTAAACTATCTCGCAGTCGAATTTGTGATAATCTTTCCACACATTTACTCGGCATCTCATCATGATAAAAAATCTTTGATAATCTTACTCAGTTTTATTTAATTGAATAAAAACCGATAGTCTTAAAATAATTGCCCAACAGTAAATGCCCTTTTTTGGAGTCGCCCTACGATACCCGCAAATAGATCCGCAAAGTTCGCAATCAAGTAGGTCCTAGTTTTAACCATCGTAATTAATAAGTGGTCACGTGATGCAAACTTCCGTTTGACAAAAAAAGACCATTCCCGCCAAGTAATTTATGAATTTCTTAATAATACAGGCAATCTAACAGGTAATCATAACCGACCCATGATAATATTATAGTTAAGTATATAAGGAAACTTGTGCACGCATGCAAATTTATGTGTTTGTTGTTTAATATGGAAAAAATGCACGACCATTTTGTGCTTGGACAAAGCGTAACACGGTCGAAGTATGCCGACTTCAATTCTAGGAGCTTAAATTGTGCTCTTAGGATCACTCTAGAGGCCAGTCTTTGCCAATTTCCTGAAATATTGCAGAAATATTGTCTGCTCAAACTCCTATATCATATGCTGTATTTTTCACTTATGATATCTCCGAATTCTTAATGCATTCAGGAAGTGATTGTCTGATCCCAGAGTAAACGTTGCGTTGTCAATTACAAATGTGACCCAGTCGTAATTGGCAGATAAGTTTTACAGTCATTCTGCCAACAATTTCAACTAAGCACAGTCAAAAGCTATAAATAGCTTATGTTAACCCTTACTCCATAAATACGCCTTTCAACAGCACAGTCAAAAGCTATAAATAGCTTATGTTAACCCTTACTCCATAAATACGCCTTTCAACACTTTTGCAAACAGAGTAGACCCAGATCAGATTGCTCCTATAATATGCGCCATCTGATCAGGGTCTACTCTGTTTGCTTATGATACAATATAGTTATATGATTCTATACTTTCTGCCATGGCCAAAAATTTGAGTGTCAATGTGCTGTTATAAAAAGTAATCTAATTAATATTCATGATGTCATTATTTGTTACATGTATATTCATGGAATAAAGGGTTAAAATAAACAGTTTTAGTCAGTCTTCTCAAGCAAAACACCTCTTTCACTGAAAGAACTGTGTATCCAAGAACTAAGGTTCATTAAACCAACTGAAAACTGCATATATTGTATATCCTCAGATGGGCGACATCACCAGCAGCAGTGTTATTTAATTATTTGCCAACTTGGAGGCTAATAAAGTTGCAGGCTTGGACCAGATCAGACTAATTGCTTTAACCCTTTACTCCATAAATACGCCTTTGCAGACAGTAGACCCGACCCATACATGTGATAACCTGCTGAGGCATGTCAGGTAGATTTAGGAAATTTGTCAGGTAGATTTGACTTTTGTCAGGTAGATTTTACCGACGCGACAAAATTATTATTAAATATATGGAGGAGAAAAAAGAAATTTGCTTGATACCTATGTTTGTTATACATTATCATTCATACTTTACCATAAATGCATACCATTCCATTATTAAAACTTGCATTACATTTACACACTAACCCTTTCCCTCATATAAACATCTTTTTCACGCATAAATTTGCACAGAGAATAGACTCGGATCAAGTGGCTCCTACAGGAGTTGTCTGGTCAGGGTCTGCTCTGTTTGCTTATGACATATAGGAATGATTCTACACTTTCTGGTTTGGCAAAAAAAAAATTACAATGTGGAGTTAAAACCTCCATTAAGCCTTTCCTTCATATAAACCAAGGTTTCGTGCATTTGCAAACAGAGTAGACCCAGATCAGACAGCTCCTATAGGAGCCATCTGATCAGGGTCTGCTCTGTTTGCTTTTGAAATTTTAACAGTGTTTCTGTACTTTCTAAAATGGCTATAAAGTTCCAATCTCCAAATTTCTTTATAAATTCTTTGTTTAAGAATATCCAGTAGGGACTGGAATTTGGAATAAAAATGGAACAGGGAAAGGGTTAAAAACAAATACTAGTAATTGACATGCAGTAATAATTCCAGATTTTTTTATTTGTCAAAAGGACACATTGAAATCAATAGGTCTCAAGCCCAAAACACTGGGTTCCTTATTAAATAATGTCATGAAAAAAAATTCAAGATTTATTAGTTTTATCATATAATGAAAAAGATATTCCATTTTATCTTATTTTATAATAACATTTTTAGGTTTTTTTTTGCTAATTTTATAGCCCTTATTTAGCTATACTCCCAATGACAACCTTTACTCAGTTCAAGTTAGTTAAACCTTTACTCAGTTCAAGTTAGTTACTGCAAACATTGAGCAGACACAGAAATATCGAAATCCCATCGGATCCTGAGTCCGTGTTTTAGCCCGTATCTACAATCGTCGCGAAAACTGATGACATTTCAACTTATATAGTTATTATTTTTTGAAGAGTTTGCAATGGTAGATAATAATTCATGGTGTTTTCAATTACTTCTTTAGTGTCATTACCACTTATTATACTAATGAAAAAGTAATTTAGTGTAAAAATCAAATTCATGATTATCAGTCCAAGCAGTCTTATTTTCGAAGTGTTTCGGCCCATTGCAACAACGAGGCCAATCACAGCTGTCTTTGACAAGGAAGCAGAGAAGCATTTCTATGTCTTATAACTTAATTATGAGATTATAATTCCTATTATAGGGTCACGACACTCCCATGTCGCCTCGCTTGAGTAATAAACCTGCTGCATGTGATATTTGTGGTAGACGTTTGCATTTTGAAACGACTGGTTCCCGAACAATTGATTTGGTAAAGAAGTACATGTAGAGTGAAAACCGGAACCACCTCGTGATAATGTAATTCGGGAATTCTCCATGGTCTCCACAGGGGATTCCCTTGATTGGTCCCTACCAAAACAGACCAAGCATGGATCACAGCATGATAGCAAGCTAAAGGCGGTCTGTGTGTGTAGAGAACTAACAGATAAACTCTGTCAGGGAGGAAAATACATGTCACTAAAAAAATTGCCTTGGTATTTCAAAAACGGTAGATCGTTAAAGTAGAACGGTAAACCACCTCTGAAAACGGTAGAATTCACCTACCGTCGGTAGTTATCACATGTATGCCGACCAGACAGCTCCTATAGGAGCCATCTGATCAGGGTCTGCCTCTCAGCTGGTGAGCTTCCAAAGCACTGGACAAAAGCCAATGTGTGTCCTATTTTCAAGAACTGTGATCCTAGTGATCCTACCAACTACTAGCCCATCCCTTTAACCCTTTCCCTCATATAAAGGTGTTTTCACGCATTTGAAAACAGTAGGTAGACCCAGATCAGACGGCTCCTATAGGAACGGTCTGATCAGGGTTTGCTCTGTTTGCTTTTGACATGATAGATCTAATTCTACATTTTTTTGTGTCGGAGCAAAAAGAATTCTTGAAAATTTTATATTGTGAAAGTTCTAGCTATTAATAAATAATTAATTCTTACATGAATATGGAACTGGGAAAGGGTTAACACATTCCCTCATATTGACGCCTTTTGACATCTCTGATCAAGTCACTTTTTGAAACCATCTGTCCATCACTGTGGTAAATAGAGCATTTGAACCATAGGAGCAAATTTTCTATTTATCACAATGGTTTCAAAACTACACAACTCTGGTATTTCCTTTTCTCCAATAAATACTCCTTTTCAGTAGATTTATTCAGAGAGGTTGGGTCTAAAAAAAAGCATGAGGAAATGGGTTATCCTGCATTCTATGCCAAATATAATTTAGGTACATATAAAAGGTTTGTGGTAAGAGTTTTATTTTGATAATTTTTATCCACTTCAGAGCTAGGTGCGATGCCTGCTATAAACCAGCGGCCAAGAAGAGCGGCCCAGGAACAGGTCCAGAGTATGGCCGAGCCCTCATCTGAACTGTCAATGTAAGGCCTATTTTTAACCCTTTACTTCATATAAATGCCTTTTCACACATTTGCAAACAGAGGAGACCCAGATCAGACAGCTCTTGTAGGACCAGGGTCTGCTCTGTTTGCTTATGGAATTTGATGGATCTAATATGACAACGGTACAACCTCTCTATAATGGCCATTAAATTGTGTTAATTAGTTTGTATATACGGCAGGTGGCTGCGTAAAGCAAGGTGAAAGTAAAACAGAACGCTCCTATAGGAGCGTTCTGTTTTACTTCCTATAGGAGTGTTCTGTTTTACTTTCACCTTGCTTTAAGCAGCCGCCTGCCTTTTACACAAAATACTTGATGTAATATAGTGGCCGTTATAGAGAGGTTTTACTGTAGATACAAGATACAACATATTCATTGGGTAAAGGATCCTAGTGAGACATTATGTTATGATCCAAGCTGTTTGCAAAGTTCTGTTAGACATGGCTGGGTCTAGTTCACATTTGTGTACTCTAAATGGTGATATCGAGCTACTTTAGGTTTTAACGATATCCCAGCAGAGTACACAGGCATTAAGACTGATTTAGGTTAGGAAACGCCTAGTGATTTCTGTGGGATGGATTTCTTCCAAAACACGACATAATTCTTAAATAAAGACATACAGTAGTATAAATATGTATAAAATGTATGTACCTGACAAGAGAACTTCCGAAGAGAGTTATTTTGTGGTTGCTTTTAATCCACTTAATCCGTTTCCTCGTAGTGCTTACAGTATCCCCTATATTGCACTCGTGTGTATGCACAACAACAGTGTGGGTTGCAGTGTGGATTTATGAGCATATCTGAGGTCAGTTGTTGTTCGAATGACGTAATTGCCACAAAAGTGCAGATTTACATTGAAAATTAGGTCCAATATGACCAGATACTGAGATAGTACATTAGAAAATAAACGATTTCCACCCCGTATTTGACATATTGCCATGAGACTAAGACAGCAACCATCACAAAATTAGCATGCTGTCTTACAGCTTGTTGATGAGACTAGGCTGGGTCTAGACTATCAGAATAACAAGTAACCCTTTCCTCCATAGATACGACTGTCTACGCCTCTCTTAAAGTCACTTCTTGAAACCATTGTGATAAATAGAGCATTTGCTCCTATAGGAGCAAATGCTCTATTTATCACAATGGTTTCAAACTACAAAATTCTAAAATTTTACTTTTCTCCAGTAAATGTCCCTTTTGGGTAGATTCATTCAAAGAGGTTGGGTCTGAAAATAGCCTATGGAGGAAAGGGTTAAAAGTAATATTGTTGAAACTGATGGAGGATGGACTGTCTTGAATGATATTTCAAATTTTATATACAGACCTAACATAACACCTGTGCATGTGCCCATGGGGAAATGCCTGTTGTTTTTCTCTATTTTAGTATTAAGAGAATGTTGGTAGGTCAGATTCTAATTCACAGGTATGGAAACATGTTTAAAATTATGTTCATATGTGTTTAAAACTTTTCCTAATGAATATTTAAATATTATGCATTAATTGATCAATTCATGAATGTTCATGAACTTAAGTTTTATACTGTAAAATTCAGAAGGGAATTTTTGGCTCAGATTTGTATAAATCTATATGCAAACAGAACAGACCCTGATCAGATTGCTCCAGTAGGAGTCATGTGATCTGGATCTACTCTGTTTGCAAAGGTGTTCAATAGCATCTCCATTAGATACTGTACAATTGTTTATGCATATACCACAGGCTGGAAGAACAGAATGACAGTGACAATGAAGAGGCCTTGCAGCCCAGACCAGTCCCGGGACGTGGCAGGAAGAGAAGAGGAGCAGCCGAACCTGGGGTAGGTGTTTTATTCTTCTACCTACTGAATATTCATGTAAGAAATGATGACTGAATATTAATTAGTTAAAACAATTTTTTGTAAAATTTGCATATATACAAACACGAATATTTGGCCATTGCAGAAACTGAAATCAAATCTTATTTTGTTCAATAAGCAAACAGCAGACCCTGATCAGACAGTTTCTACAAGAGCTGTCTGATCTGGGTCTATTCTGTTTGCAAAGGTACCAAAAGTCGTTTATACAAGAAAAAGGGTTGGCATTATTAAACTCCATTATCAACTATTTGATCTGGATCTCCACTATTTTCAAAGGCTTTAACCCTTTCCTTCAAATAAACACCGTTTCATGCATTTGGAAACAGTGCAGGTTCTGCTCTATTTGTTTATGGTATAATGTTACTGTAGATCAGAGTGTACAGTTTCTACTTGAGCCAAAAGATTCTTTGTTCATATGCCATTATTAAAATTAATCTTATTACTATATATTACTGATGTCATTACTTCTTGCATGTATATACTAAACAGGTAAAGGGTTAACCCTTTTCACAGGGTTCTTGCGAGGGCAAGAAATTGGGACATTTTCCTCATCAAAATGATAAATGTCCCCATTTTTTTTACTGTCACTGGGACAAATGTCTCAAAAATGTCAGTTCTTACCAGAATAGTCTAAAGTAACCAGGTGTGATTTAGAACAAATCAGACTGTGAATATGATCAGAGAAAATATTTGCATATTAAGGAAATCAGTCATAGATCCACAGATTCATAAACATAGCATTTTCATAATGAATAATGGTTGAAAAAATATTTTCACACTTGACCGTGTCTCACAGATTTTGAAAATGTCCCTACTTTTTAACTGTCAATGGGACACATGTCTCAAATATTTTCAATCCTCGTAAGAACCCTGTTTTCATATAAACATGTTTTCACGCATTTGCAAACAGAGAAGACCCAGATCAGACGGCTCCTATAAGAGCCATATGATCAGAGTCTGCTCTGTTTGCTAATCATGGACTTTGAAATATTTATTTTTTTCTTTTTAAAATGACTACAATTTTCCTTCTTCCATATTTCGATATATAGCTATTTTGTCCATGAATATTCAGCAGGTATCTAAATTTGGAATAAACATAGAACAGGGAAACAATTAAAAGGCATATCAATGAGGTAGAGAGATGACCCATATTCTGCTATAAATATGTCCCCTCACACTCCTGCATCTTAAAATATTATTTTGATCTGCTTGTTTTATTGGAGATTATTGACTTTGTGGCAAACAAGTTCTGATGAGAGACAGAATTAACTTTGAGTTTCATCTGCTCAGAACCTGTTTGAGAATGCGAGTCTGGTCCAGATCAGCAAGATGCAGATGCTCACAGAGCTGTCTGTGGATCAATTCGTAATAATCTTTGTAAAGTAAACCTTTTCTGTTTATGTTTTTGGACTGAAATTGCAATGTTATTTTTAAAAAATTGAGTAGATAACTTGTTTTGCCAAGGACATTAACTCATAAAGTGTCTCACTTAAGGAGTTCTTGCAAAATTTTATTGTGCAAGATTTGCAAAAGTAAATAAAGGTTCTGTGATATCAAACTGAGTTTTCAAGTTGTGAACCGTTTTGAAATTAAAGAAATGTTATTATGGTAAACTTATTTGTTACTTTAAAGGGAGTGAAGCGCAGAGCAGGCAGGGGTAGGGGTCGTGCGGCTGGAGCAGCTGCAGAGGAGGAAGAAGGAGGCGGGTCCTTGTTTGAGATTGTCAAAGCTGGACGAGCATCACTACAGGTACACAATACAATATGTCAGCACAGGGCTTTGTATAAGGAATATTTGCCCTTTACTCCATAACTATGTCTTTGCAAACAGAGAAGACCCAGATCAGACGGCTCCTATAGGAGCCATCTGATCAGGGTCTGCTCTGTTTCCTTATGAAATAATATAGATATGGTTCAACAGTTTTGACCATGGTCATTACTTCCTGTGTCCATGCGCCATTATAAATATTAATTTAATAAATAGTCGTGATGTCATAAATATTCACGGACTAAACTTAACCCTGGTTCCCTGTTCTATATTTAGGCCAAATTTCAATACCTACTCAATATTCATTAACAAAATAGTATAAATATGGAAGGTGGACTATTGTAGACATTTTAGAAAGCAAAGAAACAATTTTATCAAATAATATTAGCAAACAGAGCAGACTCTGATCAGACGGCTCCTCTAGGAGCCGTCTGATCTGGGTCTACTCTGTTTGCAGATGCGTGAAAACACGTTTATATGAGGGAAAGGGTTAAAAGGGTAAGTCTATCTGGTTGTGTTGGTGTGTTTGTTCCCAACTTTAATGTTGGCGATAAATTTGTAGATAGTCAACATACATACAGTCTAATCACGATACTACGAATCACGTTCGAACGAAATACTGGTTTGCTACGAATAACACCCCCGGTCCCGGCCGATTTTGTTCTTGTTTCAATTGCAAAAAGATGCAAAAGTACGAAAATGCGAAACTACGAAAAACACGTTATTGCGAGAGGTTTTCGTAGTCCCTTAAACACAAAAACAGTAGCAAAAAGATGCATTTTTACGAATCTCACCTGTGCGATGTTTTCACACTTCTGAGAGACATTCGTCGCTCCAGTCAGCATAATTATCCATTGTTGACACATCTGACCTGCCCGATACGCTTTAATGATCAGCACCCGTGTTTGTTTGTGACAGGATTAGACTAACTACATATCAAATGTCGCAAATGATTAAAACTTGTATTGTGCAATTATGCACAATTACGTTTTCACACACACCGTGTTATAAATGATTACCATACAGGCATACTGACGTGTTTGTTTGTAGTCAATGTCTCAAAGCATATAAAACGTATATGCTAAACTTATAAAACCAGTTACACTGGTCATCAAACCTGTGTCTACACTGCTTCTATATGCATATAAACGATATCACAGTTTTCTATGCATTTTGTTTTTATTCCTGAATAATGTATTGATTCGTTTCTTGTTTTATACATAACCCTTATGGATTGCTAGAAAGTTCGAGTTCATGTCTCTAGTTAAAGGGGGCATTTAAATACTAAAATCCTTATGCTGTCACCAAATTCTAGGTTGTCACGTCACGTTCGAAAGAATAGTCACAGAATATGGTTTGATGAAAAAGAACGAACAGAATCTTTGGAAATGACTCGTTTACTCCCTCCTATCTAGAGTATGATGAGCTGGCATTGCGCGGTTCGTGTTTTTTACATAACCCGTTATGCACTGGCATATGACATTACACATTATGATTTGACCACCTCTCTTGCATGAGGCGTGTGATACAAAATCATTAATGTACACTGTAGTAAGCGGGAATGTGAGTAGATTGTCAAACAAGGCATAACATATATTAAATATAACACAAACATGTACAGGAATATCTTTATTAATGCAACAGTAAATTGCGACAATATTATTACATATAATGACCAATACGATAGCGATGTATGGTATGTGTATGCATTCACTACGAAACCGAGAAAAGGTTTGTGGAAATTAGTTCGTATCCTAAAGATGCATTAATACGAAAATGCGAAACTACGAAAAATCGGCCCGACCCGGTCCCGATTCGTAGTATCGCGATTAGACTGTACTTCAAACTTGGCATACATGTGCAACTTAATGTAGGTGAATATTTTTATTTAGGGGTGATTTATTAAGGTCAAGGTCATACATCAGGATCAAAGGTCAAATCGGGGGCATAGTTTTCACAAACTGATCTTGTTTCATGTTCCAAACAGAGGCTGGCTTAGCCATTTCCCTCATATAAACGTGTTTTCATGCATTTGCAAACAGAGTAGACCCAAATCCGTCTGATCAGGGTCTGCTCTGTTTGCTAGTGGATTTTGAAATATCCATTTCTTTACTTTCTAAAATGGCTATAATGTTCTATTATCCATATTTCGTTAAAACTATTTTGTCCATGAATATTCAGTAGGTATTGAAATTTGGACTAAATATAGAAATGGGAAAGGGTTAATATTTCCCAAGACAAAAGGACTACTCACAACATATGCTATTTATATATATGACATTCTTGCAGAGTGTGGTTGATGACTGGATTGAGAATTACAAAGGTGACAGAGATACATCCCTCCTAGAGCTGATCCAGTTCTTCATACAGTGTTCAGGGTGTAAAGGAAGAATTACCCCGTACATGTATGCAAATATGGAACACGCAGAGATCATCAGGAAAATGACTGAAGAATTTGATGAGGTATTTTCTTTGATTTATTCTCTCATAACTTTGGGAATATAACTCATAAAGGGTTAAAAATGGATTTGGTGTTGTTTGGAAAATTTTCTAAAAATGTTTAACATTTGATAAAATGTCCTATTTTATTAGGGCGGGCAATGCTGAAGGGGACGTTAGGTCTGCACTCTGTCCGTCCCTCCATCCGTCTGTCGGTCAGTCACACTTCGGTTTTGTGGACTTTTTTTCTGAACCCTTACAGATACTGCGTAGTTTGCTAAAATTTATTATAATGAGTTACAGATCAAGTTTGAATTTTGTTACGCTACATTGATTTTCATGGCATTACAAGTTTCAGGATAGTTTAGGTCTTCCGGATTTTTTTCTAAACCCATAAAAGATATAAAAGTGATATTTGGTATGAAGCTTTATTATAATGAGTTACAGTAAGAATTTTGTTACTCTAAATTGATTTTTCACAGAATTACAACAGATGCACTTAGAATTCGGCCAGATGGGGACTGTGGCATTGGTTTCAATGCTCCCATTACTTGTTGTTAATAAACTTTTACATACCAAAGGTAATTGGGTGAAACAATACTGCTTTATGCCAATTTGCTCGCATAACAATTAATCTAAGTTATAGACTAATTAATCTAAATTGTAGACTAATCAGTGTGCTTATTATTTATAGTGTGCTATTATAATAATTAATCTAATTAGTATTGATGTTGTCATTAATTCTCACATGAATATTCATGAAGTAAAGGGTTAAACTGAGGTCATAATGTTTAATCTGTTAACCTTCTGCACTCTGAGTGATTGACGTCTGCAAATATTGTCGTCTGCTACAGTTCTAAAAGTAATGTTTACTTCAATTTTATTTCAAATACCAGTGCCTGAGTGACAAACAGTTTGGATCAGGATGAGACGCCAAGTAACTCGGCGTCTGATCTGGATCCAAACTGTTTACAATGGTAATCACAAAGTCGCCGGTAGAGTGCTAAAGGTTAAGAATAGAGACTTCATACTTAGCATGTATACCCATCTTATGAAGTTTGCAACTTTTGAGTGGTACCATATCATGGCCAAAGTCAAATTTTAAGGTATAAAAATTATCATTAGAAGTGCCTGTTGTGAGCATAGTTTTTCCCAAACCTCATTTTCAAATAAGTATGAAATGGTATTGTGAAAACTTTGTATTACAGGAAAGTGGGGATTATCCACTTATCATGGCCGGACCTCAGTGGAAGAAGTTTAAGACGAACTACTGTGAGTTTGTACAGGTGCTTGTTCGGCAGTGTCAGTACAGTATTATCTACGACCAGTACATGATGGACAACGTGATCTCGCTACTCACCGGTCTCACTGACTCCCAAGTCAGAGCATTCAGGCACACCAGTACACTGGCAGGTCAGTATGATTAACTCATTCCCTCCTAGACTAGTTTTAGACCCAACCTCTTTGAATTAATATACCGAAAAGGAGCATTAACTATAGAAAAAGAGAATTTCAGAATGGCATAGTTTTTAAACCGTTGTGATAAATAGAGCATTTGCTCTATAGCTCTATTTATCATAATGATTTCAAAGAATGAGTTTTACAGAGGCGCAAAAAGGCGTCGGTAGGAGAGAATGGGTAAATGCAGATAGAGTAAGTTAGTACAAAGTACAATACATACCGGTAAACTAACAAGTTGGTGTGATATAAATACAGGTTAACATAGTACATCAGCTTATCCATTTGACCATTTGCATTTGTGTCGCCTCCATGCTGGTTGAAACTTGGGGATCACTTCTCACTTGTCAGTCAGGCTATTTTCATCACACTGCTTTTGTCATATTTTCAGCAGATGATAATTCTACTTTGTTTGCAAACTTTGCAAAGGTAGGAAAAGGTGTTTATATGAAGGAACGCATCAACTCAAAATATGTGTAAAACTAGTAGCACACTCATGCATCTTGTCACATTTATGACCTATTGTTATGATATTTTATTTGTTTTATCTCTTAGCCATGAAACTCATGACTGCCTTAGTGGACGTAGCTTTGAATCTAAGTATCAACCTTGACAATACACAGCGACAGTACGAGTCTGAGAGGCAGAAAAATAAAAACAAACAGGCTACAGAGAGACTGAACTTGCTGCTGGTAAAACGTCAAGAGTTAGAGGAGAACCAGGCAGAGATACGCAACATGCTCACGTACATCTTCAAGGGTGTGTTTGTGCATAGATACAGGTACGTGTGGAGACAAAAAGTACCAAGATGTAGTCTAGACAAGCATCAAAGACTGAAATTTATATTTTTAACATCTGTGAATGGCAAAGAAAAGAGGCCTGAAAAAGAAGGGTTAATTTATTTCAGAGAGGCAGTCAGACAGTTTACCTCATTAATTCTTTTTTTAATTTTATCCCTTACCTTATGAATATTCATATAAGAAATTAATGACATTATGAATATTGATTAGACAAACTTACATAATTTAATAATATGAACACAGGAGTTTTAGGCTTTGAGTGAGTGAGTTGGGTGTTACAGCTTTGAGACGATACTAGAATGATCACAACATTAGTACTACAGTTGAACTTTGATAACTCGAACTTCAAGGGACCATACATATTAGTTTGAGATAACAGAAGTTCGAGTCATCCGATTTCTAAAATGAACAATTTCTCAATGACACAGCTTAATACAGATCTAAAGTAATGCTGAAAGCTCCTGTAGGAGCTTTCAGCATTACTTTAGACCTGTATTAAGCTGTAACATGTGTTTCTAGATATCTGTAGCGATACATTTTAGTTATCAATTCTGTTTTGGAAGGACTGAACTTTTTATCGAGTTATCCTGAAGTTCGAGTTATCCGAGTTCGAGATATCGAAGTTCAACTGTATTTCATGGAGAAATGGCGATTTTAGTGTTTGAATACCTACCCATTACTCTGAATAGGGTGAAAATATGATAATTTATGTTATGTTTACCTCTTAGGGACACCCAGGCAGAGATTCGTTCTATTTGTATGAAGGAGATAGGTGTGTGGATGAAGAAATACCCAAACATGTTCCTGGATGATGGTTACCTTAAATATGTTGGATGGACTCTCTATGACAAGGTATGCTAAAGTACCAAACTCTGTTACAAATCTTGAAAAGTTAGCCCTAATTCTGCCTAGGGTAATTGGACAAACAGTTGAAAACAGTTTGGATCCAGATGAGACACCAAGTATTTTAGTATTTTAATGTATTTTAATCGGGTTGACATTCAGTCAATAGTTTATGAAAAACATTCATGAGCCTGAAATAGGTAAGACTTGCTACAGATCAGAGTTAATAGAGTAGAGTCGGGTCTATTAAAATTTATAAAGCAAACAGAGCAGACCCTGCTCAGATGATGGCTCCTATAGGAGTCATCTGATCTGGGTCTACTCTGTTTGCAAAGGCGTGGAAAAGCATTTATATGAAGTTAAAAAGAGGATCAACTCCTCCTCCCCCTGTTTTTCAAATGTTTCATCATCGTTTCTCCACCAAACTCTGTGTTGTTACCACTCTAGAAATGTCTCCAAGAGGCAATTTTAAAGATTGGTCTCAACATAGGGCTTGGTTGAGAATAGAAGAATAAAGAAGCTATTCTTTAAAAGCTTCTTTTTAACCCTTTCCATATTGCAAATTCATGTAAGAAATAATGGCATCAGAAATATTTATTAGCTGAAGTTTTATAATGGCATATGAACATTGGACATTGTAATTTCAGATCTAAACTATACCATACGCAAACAGAGCAGACCCTGATCTTAGTCTGCTCTGTTTGCAAATGTGTGAAAAAGCATTTATATGAAGGAAATGTTGAACAGTTACCCATATTATCTTTGCTTCTGAAGTATTATACTGATTTTATTGAAAGTCCAATAATCATTAATATTATATGATCTTGGGCATGTGCAATACAGTAAAACCCGCTAATGCGACCACCTAAAAGAGGTATAATTCTGGGTGCTACATGCAGGTGGTTGATTAATGCAGGACAAAAGTAATGCAGAAAGCTCCTAGAGGAGCTTTCTGCATTACTTTTGTCCTGCATTAAGCAACCACCTGCTTATAAAGACACCCATGTAAATTTATTAAGTGGTCGCATTAAAGGGGTTTTACTGTATTTGTAAGAATCTGACAGCAAATACTGGAGTTGTTGCCCCTCATTTTATGGGATATGAAGAGTTGACTGGGGTATTCATTAGTGTTACATTAGACCTACAGTTTTATTTCTGTTTTGCCAGGTTGGTGATGTGAGGCTGTGTTGTTTGAGGGCTCTTTATCCATTGTATGATACATCAGACCTGTGCCATAAGCTGGAATACTTCACAAACAGATTCAAGGTGGGTGAACCATAACTATGGGAGCCTGAAAATTTAGTGAAACCGAAGCGACCATTCAAAAGTAGTCTAATTGTAGGTCTGTATGCCTTTACTCCATAGACATGCATCTAAATGCCTTTGCAAACAGAGTAGACCCAGATCAAACAGCTCTTGTAGGAGGCCAGGTTCTACTCTGTATGCTTACGAAAAAAATATAAATCAGATTCTAGTTTCTGTCATGGCTAATCATTTCTCTGGTAATATGACATGATAAAACAGAGCTCCAGATAAGATGCGTACATTTAAATATTTTCAAGAATATCTCCTTTATTTCTCCACCAAACCCTCTTCGAGACGATTCTTAAAAAATGATCACAGTATAGCCTAGGGGGTTGGTGGAGAAATGACGATTTTAGAACTTTAGTATGCACCTTTATTTGTAGCTCAGTAAAAAAATCATCTAATTTATATTTGTGATCTTAGTATTTCTTACATGAATATTCATGGAGTAATTGGTCCAGACAGGTGATGGCTGCTCCTTTAGTTACAGTATTATTATCTCTATTATAACGACCACTAAATTGTGTTAATTAGTTGGTATATAGGGCAGGTGGTTGCTTAAAGCAAGGTGAAAGTAAAACAGAACGCTCCTATAGGAGCGTTCTGTTTTACTTTCACCTTGCTTTAAGCAGCCACCTGCCTTTAACACAAAATACTTGATGTGATTTAGTGGCCATTATAGAGAGCATAAATACTTAAACTGCTCTGATCTAATATTTTGACCACTAAGGGCCTTTGTCAAAGATTATCATGACATGATAATCTTTGACAAAGGCCCTTGGTGGTCAAAATATTAGATCAGAGCAGTTTAAGTATTTATGTAATATATTAATTCCCTATTTTGGAATATTTTCTGCATTATAGAGAGGTTTTACTGTATTCCATAAAGTTTACTGTATTGATTAGAGTACTTAACCCTTTACCTCATGAATAATGACATCATGAATATTAATTAGCTAAGCTTTTATAATGGCATTATGAACAAGAGAATAATTTATCATGGCAGAAACTGTAGAATTATATAATTTAAAAAGCAAACAGAGTAGACCCTGATCAGACAGCTCCAACAGGAGCTGTCTGATCGGGGTCTACTCTGTTTGCAAAGGCGTGAAAAGCTGTTTTTATCAGGGAAATTGTTAAAAAGTCAGAATGTGTACTGTCTTTAAGACCTTGATGAAACTACAAGCAGTAGTTAATTATGCCTTTCATAACATGAGACCCAACTATTTTTATTCCACCATTTTAATCCCGTTTGCATGTAGCCAAATTAACATAAATGTCCCAATGATGGTTATTTGTATCCATAGCGGTAATCAATATAGTTAGTCACAACATTTTAACATTGACAAAATTGAATATAATTTGCCACACCATGATCTTAATCATGAGTACCGTATATCTTCGGCCATAGTGCGAGTCAGGCCATAAGTCGGGGTGGGGTTTTGACCCTCAGATCAAAGAATTTTACCTTGACCCTTTCATATGTCGAGTCGTATTTTTCACGTAGACCCTTCTGTAGCGTTTGAGACAAAAATCACATAACGTTTGCAACTACTTCCAAAGTTCATTGGTTACACGTACATTATTTGTCAGTGAGTGTCAAGAAGCAGTTTATAATCAATGAAATATCAAAGTTATAAATATTTCGAAACAAATTTGGCTTAACTGTCACGTTTGTTCAGTGTTTACAAAAGGCTGCAATTATCCAAGGGAAGTAACTGTATTTGGTTATACAAATATATCTGACGTTCCAGAAAAATTATTTTGGATGTTGTCCTCTGCCAGTGTGCAGAATATTATTATTGTTGTTTAGACAGCTCGAGGGCAATTTATCTTGATTGGTGATGGCAATACATGCCACCTTTCATCACCTTATTTTACCCCAGAGAACCTCTCATTTTCATTGGCTCGGCATAAATCAAGGTGTATTTTCATTGGTCAAAATTTAATCCACAGTAATTCTAGTCCATTCCAGGTGTGTATGCACATTTACTGGATTATGACACCTGTATTGATGGCCATCTTCTTTGTTAGAAGAAAATTCGCACATTAATACTGCCAAACATTGAAATAAATTACTGAAACGCTGATTTGACCCTTTGAAGTCACTTTCCTTTGTTTGTCTTTATTATGATTGACGAAGGTTCACAGCTAGTCAAACTTCCCGAGTTTTACATTAAAACTAGTTTCTTAAATAGTGATGATATTGAGAAAAAATTGATAACCTGAAACAGCTTGCAGAAATTTGCAAAAAGATCAAGCATAAAAGTGATTGCACCATTCATTTCAATGAAGATATTGATACTGTTACATCAACAGAATTGCTTCCCTTGTATAAAGTGAGCGCCATTTTCTGCTATAGTCAGTGGGAGCGCTGGCAGTTTCAAATTATTTCCAAAGGCATAGTAATGGACTTTAATCATAATAAACAGCACAGATATCAGTTTCAACCCAAACATTCAGTATTCTATCTATGTTGAATGCTGAAATGGCAAATTTTCAAAGGAGAACATGGTTTTGAACTTGTTGACTGGAAGTGTTATTCATGGGAGTGTCGTAAGTTTCGTGATTGAAAATTGAACTTCTGTTTTGATTTTTGCTCAACTTTCTTTTTCTAAACATGGCTAGGATACAGCCATAAGTCGAGACAGGTTTCTGAAGGTAATTTTTGGGTCTGAAAACTTCGACTTATGACCGGAGATATACGGTATTCATTATGTCACATATGGAATTGAGGAGTGTGATATTCCATGGAGATGACGTTTATCAGTGATTAATCTAGGTCTGCGTCCTGCGTCAGAGACGCATTAAAATAGCAAAAAACGCATCATTCTGAAGTGTATGCGTCCTAAAGGACGCATTAAAATATGGCTGCGTGTAGCCGTTGAAGTTAATTTCACGTAGTGAAACTACTAGAACACCGTAACGATATCAACATCCGACTGTTGTATGTATTTTACAACAATGATTTTGATTGGTTAGTGTGCAGGATGTGTTCGTAATGAGCCAATGAAAACGTTCCTTTTAAAATGGCAGCACCGAAAGACCCCGGATAATCCAAAATGCTGCTACCGAAATAGTCGCTAAGATCGACTCAAATCAAACGATGTTAGGTCAATTGTGTCCCAGTGACATGATTTCAACGTTCGTGGATCAAAATAAGGATCCCGATTCCGATGTAATGGTGGAAAATAACGACTGTCAGCTTAAAGAGAGGAAGAGTTCTGACCAAAGTGGTTGGCGATTTACTCCTAGTTGACTTCTGTTAGGCAACGGATGGTCGACTTGATTTCATCTTTTGCTGCATATGCGACAAATATCAGGACAGACATTGCATGGTAACTGTAACACTATCGAAAAACTATTGAAATTATCATTTTGTTGCTTCGTGCCAGGTAAGTTGTCCACACATGGGTACTCTGAATGGTGGTATCGATCTACTTTCGGTTTTGACAATATTCGACATCCATGCTGTCTTAACCCTTTCCTTCATGTAAACGTGTTTTCACACATTTGCAAACAGAGTAGAACCAGATCAGACGGCTCCTATAGAAGTTGTCAGAAAAGGGTCTGTTGTTTGATAGATCAGTTTCTTTAAAGTTTCTGAAATGTCTACAATTTTCCACCTTCCATATTTGATTATAACTACTTTTTCCATGAATATTCACTAGGTACAGTACTGGTACTTGGTATAAACAGAACAGGGAAAAGTTAACAGCTCATTGATGAGACTAGCCAGGAAACCTGGTTATACTTATAAATATATACTATAATGCAATAAATGTTCCAAAACTAGAATGTAACTGCAGAATTACGATTTAAAAAACATAAGTTTTCTTTTAATTTTATGCTTTGGGACTCATCAATTTAGTTTGGGACACATGGTTTTCCTGTGGGACTCATTGTTTTCAGATTAGTGAGTCCTGGGACTCATGGTTCAAATTTCTAGATTAATCACTGCGTTTATCTATGTTTATGTCGTGGGTTTTTTTTAGGACCGTATTGTGGAGATGACACTAGACAAGGAGACAGAGGTGGCAGTGCAGGCAGTGAAACTAGTTATCAGTATCCTCAAGTGAGTAATTACACAGAACTGAGCGTTATTAACCCTTTCCCTCATATAAACGTGTTTTCACGAATCTGCAAACAGAGTAGACCCAGATCAGACGGCTCCTATAGGAGCCGTCTGATCAGGGTCTGCTCTGTTTGCTAATGGAATTTGATAGATCTGTTTCTATACTGTCTAAAATGGCTACAATGTTCCACCTTCCATATTTCATAATAATTATTTTGTCCATGAATACTCAGTAGGTATTGACATTTGTAATGAACATAGAACAGGGAAGGTGTTAATTGACTGTAATTTTTGCCTTGACAGACATTATTTGACTTCAGTTTTTGCCTTGGCTAACATTATTTGACTTTAATTTTTGCCTTGGCTAGCATTATTTGACTTTAATTTTTGCCTTGGCTAACTTTATTTGAATATTTAATTTTTGCCTTGGCTAACATTTGACACTTATTTTTGCCTTGGCTATCATTATTTCACTCTTTTATTTTTGCCTTGACCAAAAATTCAAGGGTAGGGAAATCTAGCATGAAACAAGCTGATTTTCTACACTCAATCAGATTATATAACCCTTTTCCTCATATAAACTCATATTTCACACATTTGCAAACATAGTAGACCCAGATCAGATCACTCCTATAGGAGCCGCCTGATCAGGGCCTGCTCTGTTTGCAGATGGAATATCTTTTGATAGATCTTGTTTCTTTACTTTCCAAAATGGATACAATGTTTTCGCCTTCCATATTTCATTATAACTATTTTGGTCATGAATATTCAGTAGATATTGAAATTCGGAATAAACATTCATTAGGGAAAGGGTTAAGAAGAGAAAATTTCAGAGTCAAACATTGATATGTATATTTGAATAAAACCTTAATTTTATAATTGAATTTCTTGTGGTTATTGTAATTTTTATGTTTGTGGATGTTCTTTATTACTTGTTGTTGCAAACTCTGATACCTCGTGTTGGTTTGCACACGCTTGTTGCTGCAACAGTTATATTCCCGGTTTGTTACAGTAGTTTTGGTGACGCTGTCTTGAGTGACAAGGACTGTGAGAATGTGTACGAGTTGGTCTACTCCTCCCACAGACAGGTGGCGCAGGCTGCCGGAGAATTCCTCAATGCCAAACTATTTAGACGGGAAGACGATGAGTCATCCAACCTCAAAACTGCCAAGGGCAAAAAGAGGAGCCCAAACACCCCACTTGTCCGAGATCTAGTTCAGTTTTTCATTGAAAGTGAGGTAAGTGACCTAGTTAGCTGTGTCTGTCATTAGTGGAAGAACCATTTGACAAGGGGATAGGAGGAACAGAGCTATTAACTCATTCTCTTCTAGGCTATTTTTAGACCCAACCTTTTTGAATGTATCTACCGAAAAGGAGCATTAGCTAGAGGAAAGGAAAAAAAATAGAATTTTGTAATTTGAAACCATTGTGATAAATAGAGCATTTGCTCCTATAGGAGCAAATGCTCTATTTATCACAATGGTCTCATAAAGTGACTTCTATTGATGCGCAAAAATGCGGCACTAGGGGATAATGTGTTAATTAATAAATGGCAAGAAGGAAATTCTTGAATCGTTAGTTTTTCTACCAAACCCTATGCTGTGACCACTCTTACCGTCTTGAAGAGACTGTTCCAAAAAGTGGTCACAACACAGAGGTTTGATGGAGAAATGAGGGAGTTCTCCTTGAAAAAATGTTTAATCTATAGATGCTACTTGAGGAAGTGCCTAATGAATATAGGCATAATTAACCGTTTCTTTAACCCATTACCTCATAGGCTATTTTTAGACCCAACCTCTTTGAATAAATCTACCGAAAAGGAGCTTTAACTAGAGAAAAAGAAAATGTTAGAATTGTGTAGTTTTGAAACCATTGTGATAAATAGAGCATTTGCTCCCATGGAGCAAATGCTCTATTTATCACAATGGTTTCACAAAGAGATTTTTGCAGAGTCGTCAAAAGTTGTCAATATAAGGGAATGGGTTAATGAACATTTATGCATGAATTGACCACTTTGTACATGATTATTAAATTAATTGTTTTAATAAAACAATTTCAAGGATTTTTTTATAAAACAAAAACTGTAGGATCAGATCTGTATAATGTCATATAAGCAAACATAGCAGACCTAGATCAGACAACTCATACAGGAGCCATCTGATCTTGGTCTACTCTTTGCAAAGTCGTGAAAAAGCGTTTATATGAAGTAAAGTGTTAAGACTTTTATTGACGATATTTGCTTTGCATGGTTATCCGCACAGATTCTTGAAAGTAGAGTAAATGAGTATAAATAGAATATACATTTTCTTATCACATATTGGCTTATTAGGGTTACAGTTTGGTCAGCCTGGTTGCAGTGGCCAACAGAGCTTAGTATGATACAGTAGAATCTGTCTTAAGGGACCATTAAAAGGAGGTCTTCAAAACAGGTGATTTATTAATGCAGGTCAAAAGTAATGCAGAAAGCTCCTATTGGAGCTTTCTGCATTACTTTTGTCCTGCATTAAGCAACCACCTCATTTTTAGACCTCCTATGTTCAATAAATGAATGGTCGCTTTTCCTCATATAAATGTGTTTTCACGCATATGCAAACAGAGTAGACCCAGGGTCTGCTCTGTTTGCTAATGGAATTTGACAGATCTGGTTTCTATTCTTTCTAAAATGGCTACAATGTTCCACCTTCCATAATTCATTATAACTATTTTGTCCATGAATATTCAGTAGGTATTGAAATTTGTAATAAACATAGAACAGGGAAAGGGGTTTAAGACAGGTTCTACTGTATGAAGAAGTAGGTCTAAATTCCTAGGATAAATATGTGCTAGCCTGTGTGATCAGTTTGGATGCAGATGAAAAGTGTCTGTCTCACTACAGAGCTCTTTTTGATATTTGGACAAGATTTTTATTATAGACAAAAATCAAGACAGAGTCAGATGTATTATAGGAATGATAATTGACTAGGAGCTATAGATGAAATCTTTATTTTCAGTTACATGAACATGGAGCGTACCTGGTGGACAGTCTATGGGAGATCAATGCCATGATGAAGGACTGGGAGTGTATGACAGACCTGTTGCTGGAGGAACCCGGAAAGGGGGAAGAAGGTAAGGAGAGTCAGGTTCTCAAGCTTTTGGTTGGTCAGATTTGAGTTCTCAAGCTTTTGACTGGTCAGATTTGAGCCAAAGGCTCAAATCTGACCAATTAAAAACTTGAGAACGAACTCAGACTCTGACTCTAACTAAAAGTTTTATAAGCATGGACCCAGGGTCCAACGAATTGTCAACTTGCCCATGACTGAAAGAGTTTTGCACAGGATAGGTGATATACAAACTACCTGCCCAAAGGGGTTCGAAAGAAATACAGGTCTACCTGCTGTGATTTTGTGTAATTGTTTTTATTGTCAGATAATGATACCAGTTCTGCTGTTACAGTTGCCAACTGAATCAATAGCCTTCTGCAACTTCATTTCTCAAATTTCACCTGTTTCTCTACTGTGATAATAAACAATATGTTGTTGTAGGCAACAGGATACCGGAAAAAATCAAAAGATTTCTCATGACAAACTAAAAATGCTTTTGGCAAAAGTTTTGCACAAATTCATCTGGTTCTCAAAAGTTAATATGCCTTTACAAAATGAGAATAAAGAGTGAGAAGTGAGAATAAATTTGTCAGTCATTTCTAATGCTAAATAGTTTTAACAGATTTTTTTATACAAATTACAATTTACATAATTTTATGTAAGACAAGTGCTTTAAACCATTCCCTCATAGGCTATTTTTAGACCCAACCTCTGAATAAATCTACCGAAAAGGAGTAATAACTAGAGGAAAGGAAATTTTTTAGAATTTTGTAGTTCTGAAACCATTGTGATAAATATCTAGCATTTGCTCCTTAGGAGCAAATGCTCTATTTATCACAATGGTTTCAAAAAGTGGCTTTCACAGAGGCGTAGAAAGGCGTATTTATGGAGGAAAGGGTTAACCCTTAGGGTTGTTCCATATAAATGTGTATTGTGGGGCAGGAAGGCACTTTAAAAAACAGCTATGCATGGGTGGTTTCACTGCAAAATTGGTACTATTTGGTTTGTACATTAGTAAAAAAATTCTGTGGGTGGGTGGCCGAAATTGAAAGTGCTTTCCTGCACCCCCATACACATTTAAATGGAACAGCCCTTAGGAGCAAATGCTCTATTTATCACAATGGTTTCAAAAAGTGGCTTTTACAGAGGCTTAGAAAGGCGTGGTTTTGGAGGAACGGGTTAACCCATCAGCCCTTCCCTGTTGAATATTCATGTAAGAAATATTGACATCATGGATATTTATTAGCTGAACTTTTGTAATGGCATATTAAGTGTGTGAAAAGGCGTTTATATTAGGGAAAGGGTTAATAAAAATTAAACTTGGATAAAAAAAATTCGTGAACTTTTTGTTTATTGTTGGTGAAGATGTTATTTGTTTCATAGTGTGTGGATCAAGATTAAATGTTAACAAAAATCAAATATTTATTCTAGATACAGTCGACTCTCGTTATGTCGAGTTCGTAGGGACCTGTTAAAAACTTCGACTCATCGAGATTTCGACTTAAAAAAACACATGCCATTTTCTAAAAACCCAGTTTCTTTCATTACGTTCACCTAAACAAGCTGTCATATTACAGTCATACTTGTGCTTGTATACTTTAGTCTGCACATTGTGTAAAGGAATCGCACTCTGTGTATATAAAAATTGTACATGTAGATCCATTACTGCGACGCAGCGAGTACAAACTTCTGTCTGTCCTACCCCTATTAATAACACCATGTCCAAATTTACAAGGCCCTGTCCAATTTTCAGATCCGTTTTGCCTCTATCATTGAATTAATCGACGTTGGTTTGGCGAATTTTTCAAATGCATTGTTTGTTTACACCATATCTATGGGGAAATCCCTTAATCAAAGGGCACCGGAAATACGTAATCACATGTGAACTAGCTGTGATTCTGGCTGGTTGCCGATTCGCGCTCTTCCGGCACATGTAAGAGAACATCCGTATTCAGGGAACCAGACGTATCAACCTGTTTACCCCATTTTATACGATTCACCGTGAGCTGTTTCGGTATCTAATTGCAGCACGTATATAAGTCACGCAAAAAAATGAATTCAATATGAAACTGCATGAATTGGTAATAAAGTGGCCTCAATTTTTATTCCAATTTTTCCGAAATCGTCCGGAAGCGAGGACGCTTGAGTTCTCTTTCGTACTACAGTAGTCATGACTGACATTTAGGACGAATGGAAGGTAATGGGTCATTTTATTAAATAACGTTCACTCATTTTGGTATTGTTCCACAGTTTGAATAATTATCAGACATCAGTGATTGTTTACCAACAAAACATTGTAATTACCCGTGTCGCGTTCACCAGGCGTACATTGTCTGCGTCGGATCAAAAGGTCCAATTCACACCTCGAACTCAATCAGACTGAGAGGTGTGACTTCGATACAAACACCGATAATTACATGCAAACAGACACATTGGGGATGGAAAATGACTTCGACTTGTCGAAAACGTGGTCAGTTTGAATTCGTCTTAAAAACTTCAATTTATATAGAATATATAGGAAGAAAAGTTGGGACTTTACAAAAACTTCGTGACAACGAGAAATTCGTATCAAGCGAGTTCGCCATAACGAGAGTGGACTGTACATGTGTTTATTTTTATGCCCATCCCAGCCAGACTTTTTCAGGAATAGCATACTTTATAGGGTTTGGTGGATAAATGATGATTTTTAGCTTTTGAAAAAACACCTTTACCTGTATTATAATGCTGTATTTGTGTTGCAGCATTGGATGACAGACAGGAGACAAGTCTTATTGAGATCATGGTGTGTTGTGTAAAGCAAGCTGCAACAGGGGAATCCCCAGTTGGCCGTGGCTCCAGTAAACAGAAGGTGGGTTTTGATCTTTTGTTTTTACCTGATGAATATTCATGCATAACTCTACCAAGTATGAACATAAGTAAATAAGAAATATGAAATAAGGTAAATTAATTGCCATGGCAATCTGTAGAGAATCAGATATGTAACATATAGGCCGACATAGTAGATCATGATTAGACAGGTCCTACAGGAGGAAGTAGGTAAGAGTGTCCATCACTCCTCTAAACTCCATTTTGTCAGTACTTAGAATCTTCTCACGGAGGCAAATTCTAATAACAACTAACAAGACAAGGTCTATAGGTGCAAATGTGAAATTGTTTATGACAGATCTTGCCATGCAATTTAAGAATTGTTTTTTGTCTTTTACAGCTTACATCAAAAGAAAAACAGTCGGTACAGGACGACAAAACCAAGCTTACAGAGCATTTCATTGTCACACTACCACAGCTACTATTGAAGGTGGGTCTCACTAACTCTTAACTTGTACAACGCTGAGTTTTCAAATGGACTATTCCAAAATTTAAACAGGTCAAGCTTATGGTGAATATTTAGTGATTTTTCTAAAGAAAAGTGTAAAATGACAAACAGTACAGACCCTGATGAGAGGGCTCCTCTAGGAGCCCTCTCATCTTGGTCTACACTGTTTGCAAAGGATATTAGTGACTTGTGTCCCGCACAGTAAGGGATAAGTGGTTGACTGATTGTCTCATCATGATACAAACTCCCAGAGATTGTGATCTGATTTTGAGATAAAATGGTTGAAACTATACAAATATAATACTGGATACAAAGATATCATTATGAAAAAAGTAATTGAAAACAAATGACCATTTGCTGTTCGTCTTATGAATATTAGATCTGATAACTCACATCAGTAGACTGTGCATTTTGAATTTGTCTGTTAGGCCCAGATAAGGCTCATTAATTAAAATATTTCAAGAACAACTCCTTTATTTCTCCAGCAAACTCTATGCTGTGACCACTGTTTAGAAGCGTCTCTTTAGACAATTCTATATAATGGACATAACAGGATGTGATAGAGAAATGACGGTAGTAGTATCTGAGTAAAAAAAGTTGCGGTATTGTTATAGCCAAGGTGTAGTTGTTGGGGTGTTGTAAAAAAAACTGACATTTTGTCGTAGGTTAAGATCATTACAGCTATCCCAATCAAACATCACAGAGTTGTTCACCATTACAAGGACTACAATGTGGTAAAGGGTATTTGTCACAGTTCTAGTTCTTGCCAATAATCACAGATTAGAATTTCTAACAGTTAGAATTGAACCTTTTCTTCAAATATATATTCATTTCTATGCCTTTGCAAACAGTGAAGTAGATCAGACAGCTCCTGTATGAGGTGTCTGATCAGGATCTACTCTTTGCTTACATAATTATATCGATCTGATTCTACAGTTTTTACCAGAGCCAAAACTTTTCCTTGTGCATATGCCATTATAAATATTAACCCGTTCCCACATATAAACGTGTTTTCACGCATTTGCAAACATAGTACACCCAGATCAGATGGCTCCTATAGGAGCGGTCTGATCAGGGTCTGCTGTTTGCTTATGGAATTTGATATATCTATTTCATTAGTTTCTAAAATGACTATAATGTTCCACCTTCCATATTTCATTATAACAATTTTGTACATGAATATTTAGTAGGTACTTAAATTTGGTCTAAATATAGAACAGGGAAATGGTTAATCTTATTAATATTCATACACTCATTCTTTCTAACATGAATATTCATGGAGTAATTGTATGTAATACCTTTCAGTATCTGATGGATCCAGAAAAAGTCATCAACCTTCTACAGATTCCCCTTCACTTTGATTTGGAAATATACACATCTAGTCGACAAGAAAAGGTAAGCCAATGTGTAGTGGGCAATATGCATGCATATGTTTTTCTGACAAGCTGTTTCTGTTGATAGTGGTTTGCATAAGATTAAAATTCTGCCCCTTTTTAGGTCATCGTCGGGCTATTGTGATCACTGGGTCGTAGTCGTCGTCGTTGTCGTCGGCATGCAGAAACTTTAATGTAGCTCATTGCTCCAAAAGTATAAGAGGTATCAACATGAAACTTAATAGGTTAGTAGATCTCATTGAGGGGAAGGCCCCTACACAAGAACCATAACTCTTGATTTCAAAATTTTGGAGTTATGGCCCTTTGTCATTTTCAAAACTTTTTTACTTTAGCTGGACAAGTACCAAATCAGACAAGCGTTGGCGCCGCACATGGCTCTTGTTCACATTCAGAACTATTAAAGAAAGCATGATGGCAGTACTTAACAGACTTTGAGTTCATTCTCGTAAACTCAGACATTTTAGAAAGTAAATAAACAGATCTCTCAAATTCCACTAGCAAACAGAGCAGACTCTGATCAGACAGCTCCTATAGGAGCTGTCTGATTTGGGCTACTCTGTTTGCAAATGAGTGAAAACACATTTATATGAAGGAAAGGGCTGATGCCTAGAATTCCTTACTGACCATTTTCCTCATTTATTTTGAAATGATATTCACTCATTGGCATTTTGGTTTGTATAATTCCTCTCTATAAACTGCTTTGAAAATACTCAAAGCAAGGCTAATGTCATGGAGTCACTGTTAATCAAATTCTTCAAATATGCTTTCAGATTTTACAGTGTTTTTAACTGTTTTTAAGTCTCTGTTACGTCAGCACCATCCGACGACAATTAAATTGATGGATGACATTGTGGTGAAAGTCTGACAGAGCCACAGCAACAAGGCTTAATGTAGATAGAGACATGTATTAAAAAAGTATTAATTGGCTAGATGGCATTGGCTAGATGGCAGCTTAATGCAGGTCTAAAGTAATGCTGAAGCTCTTATAGGAGCTTTCAGCATTACTTTAGACCTGCATTAAGCAACCGTTTATGTTTTGAATATCATAACAATCGAAATTTCAGATTAATCCCAGATAATCATCGGTATTTGGTATCACAATCAATACATTGCTGTTGCCATGGTTACTATTTTTATAGCACTATATGATACATTGATTACAGAGTTATGACCCATTAACCCTTTTCCTGTTTATGTTTATTCCAAATTTCAATACCTACTGAATATTCACGGATATAAAAGTTATAATGAAATATGGAAGGTGAAATATTGTAGCCATTTTAGGAAGTAAAGAAACAGATCTTTTAAATTCCACTAGCAAACAGAGCAGACCCTGATCAGACGGCTCCTCTAGGAGCCGTCTGATCTGGGTCTACTCTGTATGCAAATGCGTGAAAAAACGTTTATATGAGGGAAAGGGTTAATCATTCAAAATTTATCACTGATATTATGCACTTATGTGGGGGTATTAACCCATTCCCTCATGGACGACTTTTGACGACTCTGTAAAAATCACTTTATGAAACCATTGTGATTAATAGAGCATTTGCTCCTATAGGAGCAAATGCTCTATTTATCACAATGGTTTCAAACTACAAAATTCTAAAAAATATTTCCTTTCTGTAGTTAATGCTCTTTTTCGGTAGATTTATTCAAAGAAGTTGTATCTAAAAATAGCCTATGAGGTAATGGGTTAATTTATTTGGGTATTTACAAGTGGTATTTACCGCCCAACCCTGGTATTAAAATTATTCAGTGATAATGATGAACTTAGTTGTACAGTTAAACATAAAGATGCATTTTGGCACCGTTTACAAACAAGAGTTGACCAAAATCAGACGGCCATCTGATCAGGGTCACCTCTGTTTGCTTATACAATAACAGATCTATTTCTGAAGTTTCTGCCATGGTAAAAATTCAGCTTATAAATATTCATAGTCATTATTTCTGACATGAATATTCATGGCGTAAAGGGTTTAACAGTGAAGGACCATTCCAGTTAAAAAAATTCAGCTTTCAAAGGAAGGCATCTTTGTATAAATTTGTCTTAATGATTTTCAGATTCACGATATCCAGTGACAGATTTTATATAGATTTATGTAAAGCTTTGATGTTTTTCGTTTTAGAATCTCGAAGTACTTCTCAGATATCTCCATGAAATTGTTGAGAAGCACACAGACCAAGAGGTAAGGCATTTTGTAAAATCTTTAATCCTTTATGCCATGGATATTCATGTACGAAGATAATATATGTATGAATAAAAATAAGCTTAATATTAGCATATATATAAGCAAGAAAAAATTTGGCCCAGGTAAAAACTGTAGAATCAGATTATATATAATATCTTATAATGCCATAAGCAAACAGAGATATAGATGGCTCCTACGGGAACTGTCTAATCTAGGTCGACTGTTTTCAAAGTTGTTTACTCTTTTGCTGCCAATGTCATATCTGTAATTTCCTATGTAAACAGTTTGGATCCAGATGAGACGCCAAGTAACTCGGCGTCTCATCAGGATCCAAACTGTTTGTTAGTGTGACTATTTTTCTCAGTTTGCTTATGGTATGATATAGAACTATTTCTACAGTTTCCGCCATTACAAATCCAACTATTGACAGTTTCTGCAGTGTCATTACAAATCCAACTATTGACAGTTTCCGCAGTGTCATTACAAATCCAACTATTGACAGTTTCCGCAGTGTCATTACAAATCCAACTATTGACAGTTTCTGCAGTGTCATTACAAATCCAACTATTGACAGTTTCTGCAGAGTCATTACAAATCCAACTATTGACAATTTGATGATGATTTGTTAATATTAGCGACAAATTTGTGATATCATGCAAATAGTTACGATCCAGATCTGACAAATTAGTAATTCAGCTCTCATCAGGATCATATCTGTTTGATACACTGTTGTTCTATTTATGCCCCCTTTGCCTTAAGTTTTACCCTTGTCCATTTGTCTCTCCGTGCATCCGTCCTGTAAAATTTTCGTCAAAGATTTCTTGACTTGTGTATGCTGGAATGATTTGATGTTCTGAAGCATAATCATAGTGAGTTGTACCGTGTCTCCCCTTTTCAGGTCTGTCGTTCATCTACTTCTTATTATATATTTACTGCCGGGGCATTTTTGTCCCATGGACACATTTTCTTTGATTTTTTAATTTGAAAAAAAAAAAATATTTGAAATAGTAGCAGATGACAGTTTTTCAGATGGCAATAACTTGTATGTAAAGAGTTAACCCGTAACCCATTACCTCATAGGCTATTTTTAGACCCAACCTCTTTGAATAAACCTACTTAAATAGAGCATTAACTAGAGAAAAGGAAAATTTTAGAATTTTGTAGTTTGAAACCATTGTGATAAATAAAGCATTTGCTCCTATAGGAGCAAATGCTCTATTTATCACAAAGTGGCTTATACAGAGTCATCAAAAGTCGTCAGTATGAGGGAATGGGTTAACCTTAAGGAGATGTCTTTGCAACAGAGTAGACCAAGATGAGACTACTCCAGTAGGAGCTGTTTGATCAGGGTTTGCTCTGTTTACTTATGGTATTGTCTGCTATTTTTAGATACAACCTCTTTGAATAAATCTACCGAAAAGGAGCATTAACTAGAGAAAGGGACAATTTTAGAATTTTGTATAGTTTGAAACCATTGTGATAAATAGAGCATTTGCTCCTATAGGAGCAAATGCTCTATTTATCACAATGGTTTCACAAAGTGACTTTTACAGAGTTCTCAAAAGTCGTCTATATGAGGGAATGGGTTATTTAGATTTTTTATAGTTTGAAACCATTGTGATAAATAGAGCATTTGCTCCTATAGGAGCAAATGCTCTATTTATCACAATGGTTTCACAAAGTGACTTTTACAGAGTTCTCAAAAGTCGTCTATATGAAGGAATGGGTTATGTAGAGATTTCTGACTTGAATATTTATCTGATACGAGGGTTAAAGAAAAAATTATTTGAAAAATGAAGCAAACTGCAACTGGTAGGAATGACGAGTCAAAGACAGAATTTTGAAATGTTATTGTTCTACAAGACTTATTTGTGTGATATTTCAGGTGTTGGAATCATGTGCAAAGTGTTTTGAGTGTTTGTGTAACGAGGCATACGCCATCAGCGGAAAATGTGACGTAGCCAGAAAAACTCTCATTGATAATCTGGTTGTTAAGTTCAAGGAGGCTATGCAAGACTTCTTTGCAGAGGTGGGTCAGGATTATTATATTTCAAATATACAGTATAAATCATGTATTATCATGAAGAAAAACTGCACAATTAGAGAATTAGCAACAATTTCAATTTTGTTTACCCTTGTTAGGCTACCTTAGCTGTTCATCCATTTCCCATTAAATTTTCTGAAGACAATTCTTTTTTAATCCACCTGATGGAAGTTTATCTGACTTGACATGCATATTTCTGCTTTGGTCCACTACCAGAGGACATACTATTCGATTCTGTGTAAAACAAGGTTTCCATGACAACCCAAACAGTTTTTAATGACATTCCTCTGCGATATCAGAACAATATTGAGCTGTCTTTGCCTTCTGGTTGATTTGCTTGACAAATTTGTAGAAAGATGTGGAGATAATATCATAGTATTGGTGTTTTTATGCTATTCATCATCTAGTGTCTGTAATCCTTAAAGTCCAGTCACAGTAAAGTCTTTGATTGAGTAAGACTGTGTCCGACCTAGGCAGTTGTTCTGATGGCACACAATCATGATTACTGATGTCAGCTCAAAATCAGTTGGCACAGTGACATTATTCAACAGGTTTTCAATGGTTAAATGACTTTCATAAGCAGGACTATTGAAAAGATGTGTACTGATCTATCAAAATCTTGTTTCTCCACCAAACCCATTTTTACTGCAACTCTGAGATGATTGTAATCAGTTGCAGCAAGATAGGGTTTGGCGGAGAAATATGAAAACATTTTAGTTTTATTTTCTAATATACGTTTATTATCTATAGCCCTGATCATAAGACAAATCTCTTTATAATAGCCGTTGTCCTAGGGCCGTTGATGAAACTTGACTTTCTAAGTGTTCTTATATTTTCTGGTCCTTCGCGATCATTAGTTTTGATGTTATTAGTTTTGAAATTGAATACTGCTTAAGCTGGTGCTAGGGAGCGTGAGTTGCGTTGCACTTTTAATTACTACTCATGAACATACTCCGTAAAACTGAGTCTGCAATTTTCTCTTTTTGTATTTCTACTTTTGCTTTCGAAGGATCACCCATTTTCAGAATATATTTACTCTCCATTGCTAATGATTTCAACCAGTTTAGTATTTGTGTGTTCCAGGGTGAGCAGCCTGATGAAGATGAGGTATACGCTCTTATAGCTGCCCTCAAGCGCCTGTATGCCTTCTCCTGTTGCCATGATCTCAGCTCCTGGGACCTCTGGGAGGACCTCTTCCATATCGTAAAACTGGCTGCAGATGGGGTGGAACTACCAGAAGAGGTGAGAAAGGGAGAGTTATTCAGTACTTTATTTTTATTTAGGCCTCTGGTCAATATACAAACAGGCATAATGAACAAAACGAGATAACTAGACTATAATGATATTAAAGTGGAACTATGTTTAACCCTTTCCTCCATAAATACGCCTTTCTACGCCTCTGTAACAGTCACCTCTTGAAACCATTGTGATAAATAGAGCATTTGCTCCATAGGAGCAGATGCTCTATTTATCACAATGGTTTCAATACTTCACAACACAATTCTAACATTTTCCTTTTCTCTAGTAAATGCTCCTTTTCAGTAGATGCCTTCAAAGAGGTTAGGTCTAAAAATAGCCTATGGAGGAAAGGGTTAAGATCATGCTTGCAGTCAGCCTGACATAGTACTACCTGTAACACATTGTGTGTGTGTCCAAATATTTGCGGTACCACAACTTTATACCACATTATGACATGGACATAATTCAGTTGAAGTTACATCCTAACCCATTTCCTCATAGTCTATTTTTAGATCCAACCTCTTTGAATAAATTTACCAAAAAGGAGCATTAACTAGAGAAAAGGAAAAAATTTAGAATTTTGTAGCTTGAAACCATTGTGATAAATAGAGCATTAGCTCAAAAAGGGTTGGGGTTTTTTTCTGATTTGAGTTTTCTGGCTTGGGCCTTAGTCCTTTGTCTGATACAGATTTGTTTAATGCATTTGCAAACAGAGTTGACCAAGACCAAACAGTTCCTGTAGGAGCTATCTGCTCTGTTTCTTATGGAACAACACAGATGTATTTCGACAGTTTTTTGTCATGGTCTATAAATTATTAATTTGCCATTATAAAAATTCAGCTGATTAATATTCATATAATAGTTACTTTTGACTTGAATATTCGTTAGTAAAGGGTTAAATTACAAAATATTTGGACAATAAACGAACGCTACCAAAATTTAGCCATGGTCATAAGATGTTAATAGCCATGTTTGCACTGTGTTACATACACAAGTTGTTCTATACAAATTTTTGTTTTTCATAATTTCAATTTACAAGAATATTTTTTCTCTTTCAGATTGTTAATAAGGCCCAGACAACACTGTATTCTCTGTTGTTATGGAATTTGAACCAGCTGGAAGAGATTCATGATCAGGTGAGAGCAAAGAACATTAACTCTTTGCACCCTAGCGCCGAAACTGCGGTTACATATGCAAACAGTTTGGATCCAGATGAGACGCCGCATTATGCGGCGTCTCATCAGGATCCAAACTGTTTGTCACCTTGACCATATTTTTGCAAAGAAATGAGAGAAAGTTTATTTTAAGAATTAAAGCAGACGACAATTGTTGCAGACGAAAAATTACTTAGCATGCAAAGAGTTAATTGATGCCAGCTTTAAATATCAAACTACCGGAGGTGACTTGGAGAGGCATTTCTTATGAGTACTAGCAAGAAAGGGTTTTGGCAGAGATATACAGAAAATAGTTTACCTTTACAGTGAATGTCCTCTAAATCTACCACTGTAGGAATAACCATAGCTGTTTTTAAAAGCAGGTGGCTGCTTAATGCAGGATGAAAGTAATGCAGAAAGCTCCTGCAGGAGCTTTCTGCATATCCTACATTAATCTACCACCTGCCTTAAAGGCGCTTTTCTTAAAATTAACCCTTTCCTCCATAAATACGCCTTTCTTCGCCCTTGTAATAGTCACTTCTTGAAACCATTGTGATAAATAGAGCATTTGCTCCTATAGGAGCAAATGCTCTATTTATCACAATAGTTTCAAACTACAAAATTCTAAAAAAAATCCTTTTTTCTAGTTAGTGCTCATTTTCGGTAGATTTATTCAAAGAGGTTGGGTCTAAAAATAGCCTATGAGGGAAAGGGTTAATCATCTTATCTGTTCCTCTGTGGTTTTATGTCATTTATGCAAGTAAATTCTTGAGTCACAAAATGCATGGTTTTATTTTGCAGGACCATGTGCAAGTGTTGAGAAAATACCAGGTAAACCTTCTGCGCTACTGCCATCAGCTGATGTACTCTGCCAAAGACAAGATTAGTGAAGAGGTAAGGCTAGGAGTTTACTCTCCGCTTTTGGAACATGACCTACGTCACAAACATCAGTATCCATGCTTATAAAACTTTTAGTTGAGTCTGAGTTCGTTGTCAAGTTTTTGATTGGTCAGATTTGAGCCTTTGGCTCAAATCTGACCAATCAAAAGCTTGAGAACTCAAATCTGACCAATCAAAAGCTTGAGAACGAACTCAGACTCAACTAAAAAGTTTTATAAGCATGGACCCAAGTGTATCTATACTGTTTAAGATTTATTTTTTTCCAAAACTTTAATATTGACCTTAACATCAGTTTTAGAGCCAGACATTTATGATCTTGTCTACAATTATTAAAGCTTTGTCTGAAATCACAAAGGCCAATCTATGACAGGTTCATAATCTTGTCATTTATACAGTTCTAGTTTATTTACCGTTTAAGAGCTGTCTGATCAGGGTTTGCTCTGTTTGCTAATGGAATTTGATAGATCTGTTCCTTTAGTGTCTAAAATGGCTACAATGTTCTACCTTCCACAGTGTTCGCACAGCCTTGAAAACTTGTGAATTTCTGGGGTTGCCTTGAAAAGTGCTTGAAAACATAAAATGAGTGCTTGAAAAATTCTTAAGTTTTGGCACATCCTTGAAAAGTGCTTGAAAATCTTTATAAATGTCCTTGAAAACTGTCCAGGCAGGACTATTGGTTACTATAGATTTCCTATGGCTCATCATCCAAGTACATTGTATACTATAGTAGAATCTTCGACATTTGCAGATATGAATTGAAGTGTAAAAGTAATGCAGAAAGATCCTGTAGAAACCTGCATTACTCTTGCACTTAATTAGGCTATTTCCTGCTTGTGGTTGTTTTTGAATGAGCTTTTTCAGTGTTTGGGCAAAACAGGTTGTGTCACTAATAGTGCTTGAATTTTGAAATAAAGTCCTTGAAAAGTCCCTGAAAAGTGCTTGAATTTTCCCACCAAGTCTCTGTATGAACCCTGTTCCATATTTCATTATAACTATTTTGTTTTTAATAGGAATATTCAGTAGGTATTGAAATCGGACTAAATATAGAACAGGGAAAGGGTTAAAGGTCTGCCATGTACAAAGATCTGCCATGTACTATTTCAGGCATTTTTGACAATATGTGACTCCCTGATTGTGTTCAGTAAAAACATCGGTGATAAAGAGATCTTACGGCCCCTGGTGTTTGAGCCAGAGAAGAGTATGCAGAACCAACTTAGTTCCTTCCTCATGGACCGAGTATTTGTGGAGGACGAAGACGGTAAGTTGCTTCAGAGCTGTAGCTAATAGTAGTATTTAGGAAATTAAACCTTTGCTGCATAAATACACCTTTCTATTAATCAGTGATAATTCTAGTATTGATATTATTACTGTAATAATGAACATTTAACATTGTCATTGTTCATTGAATTTCCTTGTTATTTCTCAAAAATGCAATCATAATGTTATACAGTTTGATTCTGGTACAGAGCTACAGATAAGTCTGCATACTCAAATTCTATAATGGTCATTTCTCCACCAAACCCTATGTTGTGACCACTCTTTAGAATCGTCTCGAAGAGACGATTCTAAAGAGTGGTCACAACAGGGGGCATGGTGGAGAAATAAAGAAGTTATTCTTGAAAATGTTCTAATTTACGCATCTTATCTGGACCTCTGCTGGTGATTCAAAATTATGGAGAAAGGTCGACTTGTTCACCAATTATATGCAGAGTTTTAAGAGAACACTTCAAGCAGGTTCTGATTTCACTTTACTGCAGAGGATGTGGATGAGAACATTAAGATTGAGGAGCTTCACAAACGACGTAACTTCCTGGCATGTTTCTGTAAGCTGGTGGTCTACAACGTCCTTGGTATCAAAGTGGCCGCTCCCATGTTCAAGCATTACATGAAGGTAAAGTTGATGGTGCTTTTATCTCACTCAGCTGGTTACAACTCGTTTATGCGCTTGACCCATTCAGCACTATTAAAGTAAATTTCGTTGTCTTTAATTTTAACCCTTTTCTCCATGACATCATGAGTGTTGATTAGATTCATTTTTAGCTCCACTTTTTCAAAAAGTGGAGCTATTGTCATGACCCTCTCGTCGGTGTCGGCGTTGGTTAACCTTTTTGTTAAGGTCAATTTCTCAGAAACCATCAAAGATATTTGGTTCATATTTGGTATGTATGTTTACTATCACAAGGGCAACCCATTTCACAAGGGTAGGTAACCCTAAAATTAATTTTGCCATAGTTATGCCCTTTTTTCGACTTAGAATTTTCATTGTTGGTTAAGTTTTATGTTAAGGTCCATGTCTCAGAAACTGTCCAAGATATTTGGTTCAAATTTGGTATGCATGTTAACTATTACAAGGGGGACCAATTCCACAAGGGCAGGTAACCCTAAAATTAATTTTGCTATAGTTATCTGCCCTTTCTGACTTAGACTTCCACTTCACTATCCAGCACTAAAGAAAGTGGAGAGCGCTGTCTGCGGACAGCTCTTGTTATAATGCCACATGGACACCGGAATTTTTTACCATATTAGAAACTGTAGAATCTTTATCATGACAGTGGTAGAATTATGTTTATATCATTTCATAAGCAAACAGAGCAGACTGATCAGACAACTCCTACATGATCCGTCTGATGTGGGTCTACTCTGTTTGCAAAGGCATATAATTATATGGAATAAAGGGTTTAAAAAAAGAACACTATTCTTCGATTATTTTTGTAAAATAAAAGCACTTGCGCGTCAAACATGAAATGCAGAGTAAATGAATCCAAACTATTTGCCATGGTCCATAGGGTTGGCATGAAAGACAAAACTTCTCATTATCATGTAAAAAATTACTGTCGGTATTTGTTCCAAAGAAAATGCTACAAAATAAAAATACAGTCTTATAGTATGGCTGTTGTACATGAGTCGGCATACCAGGTGTTTCAAATAGGGCAGAGCTCTAGAGTAGAACTCATTTATTTCTCCGCCAAACCCTATGTTGTGACCACTCTTTAGAATCGTCTCTTTGAGACGATTCTAAAGAGTGGTTACAACATAGGCTTTGGTGGAGAAATGACGGTTTTAGTATTTGAATACGCACCGTTATCTGTAGTTCTGAAATAGGGTTACTAATATGGTAACTCCCCACTTCAGCAACCCACCCAAAACAATGAGTTATGTACCTCTGGTTATATATAGTCTCAAAGGTTTCTGCTTGTATCATTCTCAAGCATCATACTGGTCCAGATTTTGAGTGAAACTCAAAATCTGACCAATCAGGTACTTGACAAGGTTTTATAACCTCGGGGCTTGGAGCTGTCTGATTAGAGTCTGCTGTAGTTTGCTTATTGAATGATATAGACTCTAAGTTTTTACCACAGTCAGAAAACATCCTTTTTATACGCCCGTTTGAAAAAACGGGACGTATTATGGAATGGCGCTGTCTGTGTGTCTGTCCGTCTGTCTGTCTGTCTGTCAGTCTGTAACATCTCTAACTCAAGTTCCACTTGGTGGATCTTTCTCAAATTTAACCACAATGTTTATCTAGACATGCTACAGTAGCCTGCCAAGTCCCGGTTCGTTTATCCAAGGTCAAGGTCACATAATTGGACTTAGAATTTGCGTTTAGCAAAAATGTTAACCTCTCTGTCTGTCTGTAACATCTCTAACTCAAGTTCCGCTTGGTGGATCCTTCCCAAATTTAACCACAATGTTTATCTAGACATGCTACAGTAGCCTGCTAAGTCCCGGTTCATTTATCTAATGTCAAGGTCGCGCAATTTGACTTAGAATTTGCGTTTAGCATTTACATAAAGTAAAAATGTTAACCTAAATTTATGTGGAACACATTTTTGTAAGTCCATTTATTTACATAACGCTTTGTGATAAAGCTTTGAAACTTGGAACACTTGTTCACCGTCACAACCTCCACCTGTAGGCAAGAGTATGTAACTCTCAAGCATTTTGACCGAATTATGCCCCTTTTTAACTTAGAATTTTTAAAGTCCATTTATTTACATAACCCTTTGAGATAAAGCTTTTAAACTTGGAACACTTGTTTACCATCACAAGCTTCACCTGTAGACAAGAGAACATAACTTTTTCAAGCATTTTGACAGAATTATGCCTCTTTTTAACTTAGAATTTTTGTTAAGGTTTTGGTTAAAGTCCACGTATTTACATAACCTTTTCAGATTAAGCTTTTAAACTTTGAACACTTGTTCACTATCACAAGCTTCACCTGTAGGCAAGAGTACATAACTCTGTCTAACATTTTGACATAATTATGACGCTTTTTAACTTGGAATTTTTGGTTAAGGTTTTGGTTAAAGTCCACTTATTTCATGACGGTAATTTCAACAAAACCATTATGTCGATAATAAAATATTTATTTTGTGCTCCGCCGCCACTATCTCAATATAAAACGCAAATGCAAAAGATATGTAAAACATGAACATATGTATAACAGAACATAACCGTAAATTGAATACTGACTAGTGATGTATTATGACTATAAAAATAACAATGTTTTTTGTGGATACAAATGGCCACAACCATGTTCCCTACCGGGATAAATGACCCAGTAGAGATTACACAACCTTTTTAGCTCACCAGAGCACAAAGTGCTCAGGGTGAGCTTTTGTGATCGCCAGATGTCTGTCGTCCGTCGGCGTGCGTCGTCGGGCGTCAACAATTTGAACCTTTAAAAATCTTCTCCTCTGAATCTACAGGGTTCTCAGCTTTCATCTTTGGTACATAGCATCACCAATAGGTCCTCTACAAAAGTTATATAAATTATGTCCCTGGGGTCAAAATTGGCCCCGCCCCAGGGGTGGGAAGTTTTCAATAGAAACATAGTAAAACTTTGAAAATCTTCTCCTCTGAAACCAGAAGGTTATTAGCTTTCATATTTGGCACATAGCATCATGTTCAGGTCCTCTACAAAAGTTATATAAATTATGACCCTGGGGTCAAAATTGGCCCCGCCCCACGGGTGGGCAGTTTTCAATAGAAACAAATAATGAAATCTTTGAAAATCTTCTCCTCTGAAACTGAAAGGCTCTCATCTTTCATATTTGGCACAGAGCAGCATATTCAGGTCTTCTACAAAAGTTATATAAATTAAGGCCCTGGGGTCAAAATTGGCCCCGCCCCAGGGGTGGGCAGTTTCCAATAGAAATATATAGTGAAAACTTTGAAAATCTTCTCCTCTGAAACTAGAAGGTTCTCAGCTTTCATATTTGGCACATAGCATCATGTTCAGGTCCTCTACAAAAGTTATATAAATTATGGCCCTGGGGTGGTCAGTTTTCAATGGGAACAAATAGTGAAACCTTTGAAAATCTTCTCCTTTGAAATCAGAAGTTTCTCAGCTTTCATATTTGGCACATAGCATCATGTTCAGGTCCTCTACAAAAGTTATATTAATCATGCCCCTGGGGTCAAAATTGGCCCCGCCCCAGGGATGGGCAGTTTTCAATAGAAAAAAATAGTGAAATCTTTGAAAATCTTCTCCTCTGAAACTGGAAGGCGCTCAGCTTTCATATTTGGCTCATAGCATCATGTTCAGGTCCTCTACAAAAGTTATATTAATTATTGCCCTGGGGTCAAAATTGTCCCCGCCCCAGGGGTGGGCAGTTTTCAATGGAAACAAATAGTGAAAACTTTGAAAATCTTCTTCTCTGAATCTGGAAAGTTCTCAGCTTTCATATTTGGCACATAGCATCATGTATAGGTCTTCTACAAAAGTTATATGAATTATGGCCCTGGGGTCAAAATTGGCCCCGCCCCAGGGGTGAGTAGTTTTCAGCAGAAACATATAGAGAAAACTTTGAAAATCTTCTCCTCTGAAACTGAAAGGTTCTCAGCTTTAATATTTGGCTCATAGCATCATGTTCAAGTCCTCTACAAAAGTTATATATATTACGCCCCTGGGGTCAAAATTGGACTGCCCCAGGGCCGGCTAGTTTTCTATAGAAACATATAGTGAAAACTTTGAAAATCTTCTCCTCTGATTGTCTGGTGAGCGCTTCAGGGCCATTCTGGACCTCTTGTTACTGACAAATCCCGCCTTGAAGGAAAGACCCGGGGCCAGGGTTTAAATGCTACCTAATTGTTCTTATTAGTCGCCAAATTCGCTTCAACTCGCCAGAGATCGCCATCGCCAGATATTCATGTTAATGTCCGCCAAATATCGCCAATGTTCGCTATAAATCGCCAATGTTCGCTATAAATCGCCCATGTTCTCTATAAATCGCCAGGGTTCGCAGAAACTAGCTACACCGCTTGATTCGCCAATACCTATAATGTAATTTCTATGCCAAAAGTGAGCCGCATAAGAAAATGCCTAGCAAAATGCACTTTGACAGATTCGTATGCGTGTCGCTCAAAAAACATGAATTTTGTCAGGTCGCCAGCCGAACACTTCAAGATTGATTGACCTTAATAGCGACGGAGTGGCAGAACCTGTAGATAAAAGTACCTATTATAAAATACAGAACTGAGCGTAAGGGAATGAATCATTACCGTGCCCCAGGTCAATCCTAAAAAAGCGAGAATTTTTCCGCACAAAAACAAATTCCAAAATTTATTTCCCCAAAAATTCCAAGTCAAACATGCTTAAGTAACGCATCCCGAACTGCATCAAGATAAAACTCTAGCCCAACATCGGAAAGGTGAACCCCATCATGACAAAAGAAACCTGGGTCTTGTATACCTATATCAACCTGCAAGATGTCAAATTTGGGACATCGCCGTACTTGCTGTCTAGCGAACCTGTTAATCTTTTTCCGTTTTTTGTCAATAGTCCGGATTCTTTCTGGGGCGACATTCCAGGACAGGCGAGGCAAAATATCAATCCAGATAAATCTAGTATCATGAAAAGCTGCGGCCACATGATCCAAGCTAAAACGTATTGAATTACAAATGAACTTAACCGAATTGGTTACCAGGTCATTACCGCCAAGGTGGAACATGAGTACCCCCGGTGGTCTCTCAAAGAGGACAGGGACTTGCATCCTGTGTAAAAAATCCGCCCAAACCATACCCCTGGTGCACCGCCAAGACACTGTTGTTTGGTGGGGCAATTGTAAATTTTCCCGGTCCTGGTTTTTGGCCCTGCAGCCTGCCCAATATGGGATGGAATCACCAACAATCCAGACGTCGGCTTCTGTCTCCTCGCTCGATACGACCTCGTCAGCTACTGGGTTTGATTGTGCCGTTTTCGACTTTTTCCGTGGCGGCTGGGATGTAGTCCGCTTCTTAGACGTTCCCCTTCTGCGGCCAGACATTTTGTTGATGCGGAACAGCTACGATTGTCGGAATTTTATAATTTTATTAAAGATTTTTAACGATACTGCTGAGGAAAAAATGCTTCTTCGCCAGTTATCGAGCGTGAAAGGAAGTAGATCGACCTGCGCGAGATTCACGTCTCTTGCGAGAATTTGAACGATACAGGAAGTAAGCAGCACTGGAAGTAAACAAACTGCGAACTTACTGCAGAAATAAAACTGATTAATTGCTATGAATTAATCGTCATTATTTACATAACCCTTTCAGATAAAGCTTTTAAACTTGAAACATTTGTACACCATCAGAAGCTTCATCTGTAGGCAGGAGTAAATACAGTGTCAAGCATTTAGACACAATTATGGCCCTTTTTTAATTTAGAATTTTTGGTTAAGGTTTTTTGTTAAAGTACGCCTATTTACAACCCTGAAACTTGGTCGCAAAATTGGACTTAGAATTTGAGCTTAGCAAATAACTTAACCCCAGTTTATGTTGAACATGACCTCGACGGGCGTATATTGTGCCCACTCTTGTTAAACCTTTCCCTGTTCTATATAATATTTATTCCAACTTTCAATACCTACTGAATATTCATGGACAAAGTAGTTATAATGAAATATTTAAGGTGGAACATTGTAGCCAGTTTAGAAAGTAAAGAAACAGATATATCAAATTCTGTTAGCAAACAGAGCAGACCCTGATCAGACAGCTCCTGTAAGAGCCGTCAGATCTGGATCTACTCTGTTTGCAAATGCGTGGAAACATGTTTATATGAATAAAAGGGTTAATGTGTAATTATAAAATTCAACCCATGAATATTGGTAATAAATATTTCAATTAATATTCATGGAGGAAAGAGTTAAAAAGTTCTATTTGATGTTTTCAGTTTTACAACGACTATGGTGACATTATCAAGGCAACATTAAGTAAAGCCCGGGAGATCAACAAGGTGGTCACTGCTAAAACACTTGTCACAAGCTTGACCCAGGTAAATATATGTTTTGGACGACTAGATCTTCAACCTTCTGCTCCCTAAGGAACTTTATTGTTTGAATTTAAAAATATTGCCAGGATCAGAGGAATTTATATGGTGCTTTAACCCATTCCCTCATAGGCTATTTTCAGATCCAACCTCTTTAAATAAATCTACCGAAAAGGAGCATTAACTTGAGAAAAGGAAATTTAAGAATTGTGTAGTTCTGAAACCATTGTGGTTTAAACCGTTACCTCGTTAAACCAGTACTATAAAGATACACCTTTTTACGCCTTATCACACAGAGTAGACCCAGATCAGCTCCTGTAGGAGCCATCTGATCGGCATCTGCTGTTTACTTTAATGAAATAATATAGATGTGATATTAGTTCCTTTCATGAGAAAAAAATCCCTTGTTCATAGTACCATTGTATAAATTCAGTGAATTGATATACATGATGTATTATTTCTTGCTTGAATATGCTGTAACGTGTTAACCCTTTCCTCATATAAACGTGTTTTCACACATCTGCGAACAGAGTAGACTCAGATCAGACGGCTCCTATAGGAGCCGTCTGATCAGGGTCTGCTCTGTTTGCTAATGGAATTGAAAAATCTGTTTCTTTAGTTTTCTAAAATGGATACAATGTTCCACCTTCTATATTTCGTTATAGCTATTTTGTCCATGAATATTCAGTAGGTATTGAAATTTGTAATGAACAGGGAAAGGGTTAAGGCACGCACTGAAGCATTTACAAACAGAGTAGACACAATTCAGACAGCTCATTTAGGAGCAGCCTGATCAGGGTTTGCTTATAGAATAATAAAAATCGTATTCTACAGTTGCTGCTGTTGTCACAAAGTCTGTCATTGATATGCCATTATAAAATTTGGCCTAATTAGTATTCAGTTAATATTTCTTACATGAATAATTATAAAGGAAAGGGCTACTTAGAAATTTGACATACTGAAGGTTTGTGTACAAAAAAACAAAAAAAAAACCAATCACTACCGTAATAACGTACACCCAGTCGCCCCTCTTCACCAATTTGTGAAGGTAAATAAGTCAATTAGACACTGTTTTCATATAAACTGTACAAACTGTACATGAAACTTATGTAAAAGGAAATATTGTAGACCCTGATCAAACTACTCCTGAAGGAACAGTTTGATATGGGTGAACTCTATATGTGTAAGTTAGGCTGAATATTTAGGATAAATCTGATATCTGTATGACATTTTGATATTTACAGTTGTTCAAGGAGCTGCAAGATGAACAGGGTGGGAATATAGACAGGTCCTCTGATGCTTTCCAGTCCATTAAGGTAATCTGACATTTAATGAATAACTTCTCAAATATCAAATTGTGTACAGCAGTAGATTGATGTTTTAGCCTCATCTTTGGATAGATTAGAAATTGTATCATGAATGATGATAATTCACACATCAAGCGAAGGGAAATGTAGAAACATGATTCTCATTCACCTCTAAGTTTCAAGTTCATGAATGTCAAGTTATACTTGCCTGCCATAGATAAATGTGTGTGTTTTCAAATACTGAAATCGTCATATCTACACCAAATGTATATGGTGACAACTCTTTAACCCTTCTCTTGCTGAATTTTAAAATACATTTCTTCTTATTTACTCTTGCCCTGTTGTATAATTACATATATTGTCACTGTCATCAAATATTTCTCTGTGCAATCACTGCTGTGGAGTGCACTGGTTTCACAATCTATTTGTAAATAGTGCAGACCCTGATGAGAGCTGTCTCATCTGGGTCTTCAATATTTACAGGTCTGTATATTGACGTGAACAGCAAGTAGGGCCGTCATCGTAACTTGCGATATCGGTGAATCGTCGATTTCAAAGTTCCGATGATATATCGATACAGAATTTCCAAGTATCGATACATTCTTAATGAAAAAACTAGAATAAACCCTGACTAAATGTGTTTTGTGTCATACCCATCTGTTTGTTTATCATTGCTCCAGTTCATTTTTCATTTACGGTGTTTGATGACATTAAAAACTAAGACTTGGGTTTGCACTAAATCCAGGTCAGTTTCGTGAGATGAATACAGTATGCAGCAGATATAAAAACTCATATATTACTCGGAGTGATCTTAAGTAAACGATGTATTCACTTAAATAAAGTCAAATGGATCAAAATTTGATGAAAGTAACGCTACATGAACATCAATTATCGTAGAACCTGCAGTTTACACAGCACCTCGAACCTGCGTCAGTGAATTTACCCTTCCCCATTCAAAGCAACAACAACAACAACAATGGCGACCAACGTTCTTGAGTTTGAGGAGTTTGGCTCAAAAACCTCGAAAAACGGAGTAACCTTTGAACAAATGTCAACTTTCTGAAGTTCAATGATGAATTTCATAAATCCAAAGTCATATGCAAACTCTGCAGAGTTGTCCTACTGTACAGCGATAATAACACACATTCATTCGCATGTCAACAGAAATCATTGGTCAGTGAGTACGGTAACTGTTGAGTGCTTGAGGCTGTGAAGTAATTGTTTGCAATACCCTTATGGCTTATGCGGTTTTCATTTAAGGCAACAGCTAATAGATAAACTCCTCAAACTCCGGAATGTTTGATATAATCCATGCAGAGTAGACTCAATGTGAACTACCTGACCAATCTTGGACTTCTCTGTTTGACATGGCATTGAAATTAGTCTCTATAAGGAAAGGGTTTAATATTGTGCTGTTATTTCCGAATTAGTGATTACCTTGGTATTTTTGTAAAAAGATTGTCAGCTATTTATAACAAACTCAGGAAGAACTTATCTTTTTATTTTATTCTAATGGCATTTGCTAGGTGAAGCAGTTAATAATAGACGTTTTTCTTGAGAATTTGTAGTGGTTTTGAGTTAATTCCCTTAAATAGTAAATCCAACCGATATATCGTCGATATTTGAGTCATCGATGTATCGATACAGCAAGGCCAATCAATGACAGCCCTAACAGCAAGCGAAGTGTTGAATTTAGAATCATCTTGAAAAGGGGATTCTAAAGATTGGTGACAGCATTGGGTTTGGTGGGGAAAATAAAGGAGCTATTCTTGAAAATTTCTCTAGTTGAATTTACAGTATAACCAGTTTCAAACGGTCATTCATTTATTGATAAAAAATAAAAAGTTATTAATAATAAGTTAGGGCTGTTCCAGGAAAAAAGGCCAGGGGGGGTCGGAACGGCGATGAATTAAAATTTTGTGGGTGGGGGGTAATAAAGAGTTAAATTTGTGTTGGTTGGGGCGATTTTTTCAATTGTAATTGTGTTGTATTGGGGGTTATTGATTATTCCAATTCAGAAGGGGGGGGGGGGGGGAGGGGGGGGGGGAATTTAGCACGGTAATTCTGTTTAAAATTTCCCAAATAAGAAAAACTCGTCGCCGATATTCTTTCCCGTTTTCAAGTAAATCCATGTTTATCACGTCAACAGCGAGATTTCGGTTCGGCTAATCGAATAACGAGACTCTTGTCCTACAGCCAATCAAAACGCTCGTATTATCGAATGTTCGTTTAACAATTCCAATATGGCGTCCGTTTATGAAATTCGGTATCTGTACCTGCCAATTAATGTGAATATAAGACAAAAATGAAAAGCACAGACCGAGATTACGATAAGAGTGTGAAAAATAAGTTCAGCCCAAGATGACTAGAGTAAGAAATGACGTTTACATTGAGTAAAGAAACAAGAAAAGGGATAGTTGGCGATTTCGTGAAAGTAAACCGTCCCGGGAGAGAGTTCCTTGTTTAATACTGTAAACAAACAAATTAATTACGGAAAACGCGGCTGTGTAGACATTGGGAACCATCTGAAAACCGCTAGACATGTCCAGTTATTGAAACAGCATGTTCAAGTCACAGGTAAAACCCTGTAATATTGAGTATTCACCAGAAATTTGTGTCTGTCAATATAGCTTTTGTTAAAGGAACTAGTCAACATGTACCGATTCAGAAAAATTATAAACCAGTTTAATGAATTAGAACTGAAGATGGTTTATAATGACATAAAGAGTTTGAGTTTGAAGGTACATGTGACTATAAATTGTGACTATAAATGTGTATAAAAAGGTGAACTATGTCTAGTAAGTTAGCTAATTGTTAAGTGTTATAATACCATGCTGACTTTTAAATTAAATTTCATATCTTTAACGTGTGAGTTTTAATTGCTTGTGTTTTACAAGAAATTAATCTGGCAATATTGAATAGATCCAGGATAAACTGAATGTAAATTGTATGAACATGTACTGCAACCAGTTTGTTTGAAATACAGCTAATGTATGACTTGCAACCGGAGTATAATTGTAAAAAAACACATGAATGTCCATTCAATGAAAGACCCAAGTGAAAATGCAGGAGAAAACTCCTGAACTCAGAAAAGCTGTACTGGTATTTCATGTGTCCAGACGATGGGGGTGGGGGGGCTTAACCCCCATACAGGCAGGCTCCCTTCGACCCCATCAAATTTTCCTCAATTTTCACAAACAGCTATTCTCACCCATTTTACTGGTGTTTTTGTAATATTTGCCTCCCTTATATAAGACCTGCTAGGGGATATCCAACCAGAGGGCTGTGCAAACAGTGTAGACACAGATCAGCTGTTGCATATAAATGAGGTATCCGATCAGGATCTTCCCAATTGCTTTCCAGACAAATTGGCAAACTAGAGATGGTGTTGGTAATTTGCAACCAGTGTAGATCAGATTTTCATTGCACCAGCTGATCTAGGTCAACACTGTAACAATCTCTTGTGATTTGATTTCTGTATATACCGATAAAAGAAATGTAATTCAATGTAATGTGATTGTCTTAATATTCAATTTCTGCCATACACATAGTCAACGCAGGAAAGTTAAATTTCACAGATTGGACCAACAGTGGCTATCAAAAAGTGGTTATGTTAGATATAAAGTTATTAACAGTGATTAAATTACTAACTTTGATGATTCGAAGAAATTAAAAGTGAAAAGATGTTTCCTTAATCAATTTGTAGAGTCATGGCCCATATTTGCAAAATTAATGTCTGCTATGTTCTTACACCTTAGAAAGGGTTAAATTTAATGTTCATATAATTGAACGTCTTGTGTCAAGGTAAAAGATGTTTACATACTAGGAAATAAAAGTAGGAATGGGGAAAAAAGCATTCCACACTAGAAACAAGATGGCAAATAGTTTATTGTTTCAGCATGCCAATGTAATGTGTACAAACTCAACAAAAAGCAGATGATTTCAATAATTAGCACATGGCTTGGAGCTCTCGGCCAATCAGATGCCTCAAATAGTGTTGACTATATCGTTTAGTTCGACGCTTTTTGAAAAAACCATGGACTAACTAACAAACTGTTTATTTAGTCAATGGTTCCTGTCGACCAATCATTATAATGGTTTTTTTGACGTCACATCCTAGGCTTTCACGTGATATTTCATCGTAGCCTTGATCAGCTGGTTACACTGAAATACAGTAAAACTTAGGTTAATCGACAATTAAGGGAAATGAATATGCAATTTTAAATACAGGTGACAGTTTAATGCATTACCAAAGGTATGCAGAAAGCTCCTATTTTGAGCGTTATGTGTTACTTTTAACCTGCATTCAAGCATAAAAAGTTGCCTTTAAAAAGCGGCACAATGCATAGCGTATTCTTTTATTGACCATTGTACATAGGTTTTACTGTATACAATCTAATCAATGCGTGAAAAGTTGAAAACAATCTTTATTAAAAAATTAAACAAAATAAGATAATAAAAATCTTAATAAAATGATCTAGATCTAGATCTAGATCGAATTAATTCAATATTTAAAAGTAACTTTTATTTCAAATGCCTCATATTGAAATTGAAATTATCATTGAATATTTAATTGTACACAATTTTAAAATCTTGCCTTTAAATTTCCAGCTTTGTCATTTTTCCTTCCTCTTCTTCCAAAATATTAATGGATTCAGGCGCAATCATGGTTTTCAATCTTGTGCGAAGAGAAGTGAGGGAAAATAGCACGCGCCCGATGATTTGTGAAATTGCGAATTTGATGACGTTTATTTCTTGTTTTTCCTCGAGCCCAAGCTAGTGCTAAATAGGTTAGCCAATGGTTGAGCGCGACTAAACGACATAGTTCTCGGGGGCTACGCCCCCTCGAACTATTTTGTTTAGTCACGCTCAACCATGGTCTAACCTATACATAAAAATTTCATGCAAGTATTTCTATGACCTAAATAACTTTGTCATATAATAGAATAACAATATATGCTGTCAATATGATTTGCATTCAGAAAACAGCACATTCATAGTAAAACTTGTCAAGCTTTGAGTGGTAAAGAAATCTAGAAAGTACTATTGAATCGGAAATTTCAGTTTTCTTGGTGGTGGGTTGCAAGTCAAATATAAATCTAGTGGTTGTGGGTATCTGACCTATCTTAATTCTCTTGTTTGGGGGGGTAAAAAAAATAAAATTGTGTTGGTGGTACCCCTATTTTTGGCTGGCGTTCCTACCCCCCCAGGCCTTTTTTCCTGGAACAGCCCTTATTAAAAAGCAGGTGGTTGCTTAAGGCAGGGCAAAAGTAAAGCAGAAAGCTCCAATAGGATCTTTCTGCATTTATTTTGACCTGCATTAACCCATTCCCTCAAAGGCTATTTTTAGATACAACCTCTTTGTATAATCCACTAAAAAGGAGCATTAACTAGAGAAAAGGAACATTTTAAAATTTGTAGTTTGAAACCATTGTGATAAATAGAGCATTTGCTCCTAAAGGAGCAAATGCTCTATTTATCACAATGGTTTCAGAAAGTGACTTTTACAGAGTTGTCAAAAGTCGTCAATATGAGGGAATGGGTTAAGCTACCACCTGCTTTACTGACCCATAATGAGACCTTTTTGATGGCCGCTTAACCCATTACCTCATAGGCTATTTTTAGATACACCCTCTTTGAATAGGTCTACCGAAAAGGAGCATTAAGTAGAGAAAAGGAAAAAAATAGAATTTTTAGTTTGAAACCATTGTGATAAATAGAGCATTTGCTCCTATAGGAGCAAATGCTCTATTTGTCACAATGGTTTCACAAAGTGACCTTTACAGATTCGTCAAAAGTCGTCAATATGAGGGAATGGGTTATGGCAGGTTCTACTGTATAGATTTTATCTAACCTTCTTTGCTAACTGTGGTGTTCGGGATCATCTCACAGAGTGGAATATCCAACAGTTACAAAAAAATATGAACACTTGATTTTTCTCAGCTACAGAGTTCATTGATATCTCCATGGATCCACAATGTTACATAATTATCCATAAGAGATAAGGACAGTAAAAACCCACTAAACTGGACATTAAATGTAGTATAAATGAAAGCTCCTCTGGGAGCTTTCTGCATGACTGTCACCCTGCATTTAGCACCTGCCAGAGACTCAGAAACTATCTCAATTCTAGAATTCTGGTTTAGAGGGGGTTTACTATACATGTATTTATACATGTAATAGCAGGGACAGCAAAAGTATGGTATAGTATACTTCATATATTATTACAGCTCTCTCAGAGAAAAAACAACAACAAACAAGCAGAAAAACATGCTGCCATTTAAAGTATTTGTTTTTAAACGACTATTTTTTTTCAATCTGTACAGGAGTTGGCTCGAAGATTCTCGCTGTCCTTTGGCCTGGATCAGGTGAAGAACAGGGAAGCAGTTGCTGCTATGCATAGGTATGACAACTACTGTAAAACATGATGTCTTAACACTGTACTCCATAAAGCCCCCTTTCTTACAAACAGAGTAGATCCAGATCAGGGTCTTCTCTGTTTGCTTATGACGTATAGATCTGATTCTACAGTTTCTGCCATGGCCAAAGGCTACTGTGTCCATATGCTGTTATAAAAATTACTCCTAAAGTATTATAGGCACAACTGTGAAACTTTTTATATGGATAGAGGGTGATGAGGGGATGTTCAGGCAACAAGGGTTGTAACTCTAAATTCATTTTTGAGGGAGTTATTCTCCTTAGTTACTTTTCAGGAGCAATTTTTTGTCTGGAGCATAACTTATCAAGTATTGTAGGCACAACTGTGAAATTTTATATATGGATAGAGGGTGATGAGAGCAAGCGCAGTCAACAAGGGTTGTAACTCTGAAGTCATTTTAGGAAGTTATTCCCCTTAGTTACTTTTCAGAAGCAATTCTTTGTCTGGAGTATAACTTGTCAAGTATTATAGGCACAACTGTGAAATTTTATATATGGATAGAAGTGGATGAGAGGATGTGCAGTCAACAAGGGTTGTAACTCTAAAATGACATCATTATTTCTTACATGAATGAGTAAAGGGTTAAAAAAAATTGAATTTATAGTCTTTAACTCTGACCATGCTAAGTAATTTTGTTGTCTGCTTAATTGTTATCTGCAACATTTTCAAAATCATCAATTTTCTTTCTGATTTTCTTGCAGACATTGAGCCTGTGTGACAAACAGTTTTGATCTCGGATCAGGCCCCATATTTTGTGGGTCCTGATCTGTGGATCCAAGCTGTTTGCTTATGTCATAAAAGGAGAGGGGGTGGGGCCTTTTAACCCGTTTGCAAACAGAGTAGACTCAGATCAGACGGCTCCTGTACGACCATAATTACACTAATTATTCAGATATCCAGTCTATCTCCACAAGTTGTAAAGCAGAGCAAGTCAATCTAACCCTTTATTTCATGAATATTCATGTAAGAAATCATGAATATTAATTAGATTAATTGTTATAATAACACATGGACACAGGAATTTTTGCCCAATGGCAGAAACTAATCATATTTATATTTTATCATAAGCAAACAGAGCAGACCCTGATCAGACGGCTCCTATAGGAGCTGTCTGATCTGGGTCTACTCTGTTTGCAAAGGTATAGAAAGGGGTATTTATGGAGTAAAGGGTTATAAAAATGAAACTGTTGGAGTAGCAAATAGTTTATACTCAGATAAAATTGCTCTTTAGGATAATTGAGGTTTGTGAGGAAGTAGTTTTTAGCTCGTCTGTTTCCAAGAAAAGTCGAGCTGTTGTGATCACTGGGTTGTAGGCGTTGGCGTTGTTGTCATTGGCGTGCAAAAACTTTTAATGTAGCTAATTACTCGAAAAGTATAAGAGGTATCATGAAACTTCATAGGTTAGTAGATCTCATTGAGTGAAGGCCCTTACATAAGAACCATAACTCTTGATTTCAAAAAATTGGAGTTATGGTCCTTTATTTTTTCCAAAATTTTTAATTTAGCTGGACAAGCACCAAATCAGACGAGCGGTGGCGCCGCATGTGGCTCTTGTTTACTTTTGTGTTGAATTACAATATTGATTCTGATATTGTTTGTTACAGGGATGGCATTTTGTTCAGCATAAGTAACTCTGATCCCAATGATGTGAGCAAGCCACCTCCCAATATCTCGTTCCTAGAAGTTCTCTGCGAGTTCACAAACAAGCTGATGAAACAAGACAAAAAGACAGTGTAAGTGAATAGTGTACCTCAGATTGATTTCCTGCATTTTTGACACACACTTATCATTATTCAGTGCTAAGGATTTAATACTTTTTGACTTAAGGGTATTAAAATTTCATTTTGTTCAATTTTCCAGTTATGTGTTATCACAATGGTTTCAAAACTGCACAATTCTAAAATTCACCTTTTCTATAGTTAGTGCTCCTTTTTGGTAGATTTATTCAAAGTGATTGGGTCTAAAAATAGTTTAGGAGGGAATGAGTTAACTCTTTGAGTGCAGGACACACATGGTGTTATATGCACTGTCATTGGTAAACAATGTAGGTCCAGATCTAGGGGCTTGTAGAGAAGTCCTCTGATCAGGGTGTGCACTGTTTGCCATTCAAAATCTTTAGAGCTAGTTTAACCCTTTCCCTGTTAACCCATTACCTCATAGGCTATTTTAGACCCAACCTCTTTGGATAAATCTACCGAAAAGGAGCATTTACTAGAGAAAAGGAAACTTTTAGAATTGCGTAGTTATGAAACCATTGTGATAAATAGAGCATTTGCTCCTAAGGAGCAAATGCATTATTTATTACAACCGTTTCACAGAGTGACTTTTACAGAGTTGTCAAAAGTCATCAATATCAGTGAATGGGTTAATATTTGTTTTAAAAATTAAGAAATAATGACATGTTTTAAATATATTAGCTAAATTTTATAATGGCATATGTACACAGGGTTTTTGGGGTTTTGGTAGAAACTACTATATTGTCACAAGCAATCAGAGCAGACCCTGATCAGATGGCTCCTATAAGAGTCGTCTGATCTGGGTCTACTCTGTTTGTACAGGCATGAAAAAGGCATTTATATGAGGGAAAGGGTTATGCCTTTCATACTGAGTAGACTCTATAGTTAACCCTTCGCTTGCTGAATTTTAAAATACATGTCTCCTTCTTTACCCATGCCCTGTTGTATAATTACATATATCTTCACTGTGTACACGTATTGCGCTGTGCAATCACTGCTGTGGAGTGCACTGGTTACACAATCAACTTGTAAATAGTGCAGACCCTGATGAGACAGCTCCTGCATGAGCTGTCTCATCTGGGTCTTCACTATTTACAGGTAGGTATATTGACGCGATTAGCAAGCGAAGGGTTAAACACTGATGGGCTATTCCACTCTGATAAATCAGCATTGAAAGTGTTAAAGTTTCTATTCTCCTACTACAGGCTGAACTATCTAGACAAGCAGTTAGCTGGTGTACCACCCATTCAGAGAAACTCAGATGACTGGCAGGCCTTGCTGACCTATCGCAACAGCTTGGTCCAGGGAGAGCACGAGATTCATCCAATCACACTTAAACAGGCTGCTCAGAGACGGTATGGAAAGAAGAGAAACGTTACAAATATAGATGGTGAGTTAGTTGTTACATTAGTATTGTATTTTATGATAGTTACTCATCATGTTTATCTGTAGAAGACTCTTGGCTAATATTTTTTGCATGTGCTAGGCTTTCTTATGCGTGTAGTTTCGTTAAGCAAGTGAACAGCTGTTTGGTTCAGTTGGTTTTGCACAGCTTTGTTGTCAGAATGTCTTCCTAATAATGAATAAAAGGTTTACAGTGAAACTTCTCTAAAATGGCCACTCAGAACTGAGTGTTGAAAGCAGGTGGCAGCTTATTGCAGGATGAAATTAATGTAGAAAGCTATAGGAGCATTTTACATCACTTCCATTCTGCAGTAAGCATCCACCTGGTCACTCATTATGTGACCTCTTTAGAGATGATTTACTGTGTAATATTCTACATTGTCTTTCCATGGGCTGAGCTGTCACCATGAATAGCTATATCAAAGAATTACCTCCTAGGATTGGTAATAAAGAATAAAAGTATTTTAAATGTAAACTAGGTTAACCCTTTCCCTGTTCTATGTTTATTTCAAATTTCAATACCTACTGAATATTCATGCATTAATGAAATATGGAAAGTGGAACATAATAGTCATTTTAGAAAGTAAAGAAACAGATCTTTCAAATTCCATCTGCAAACAGAGCAGACCCAGATCAGACGGCTCCTGTATTAGCCATCTGATCTGGGTCTGCTCTGTCTGCATATGCATGAAAACACGTTAAAATGAGGAAAAGGGTTAAACCTTAATCTGATGCATATTCATAAAAAAACCTCAGCCAATTGTAAATATTTATTAATTAGTTTCTAATAAAAAAAATAATGAAATAATTAAGAATATGAAATAATAAATTTTTATTGTCATGGCAAACTGAAGAGAAACAGGTAAAATGTAAACAAACAGCAGATCTTGCCCGAAAAGGTGTAAAGGGTCTCTTAATCAGGTTATGAAATAAAAATTACAAATTGTAATTCCTTTACTGCAAAAGGCTATTTAACAGCCTTAAACAAAAAACATGGGACTACTTGTAGGCCTTGTTATTTCAATTCAGGACCTTGAAGTAGATGAAAATGTGTAATGAAGAGTTTTAATCAGCTATAAGAATGTTTACTAATGTTGTCATTATTCTAAGGCACCATTGGTGAAGAGAGCAATCATAGCTGGGGCGAGGCCCCGACACCAGCCCCAGGCGTGGGCATGCCCCAGCACCAGTCGACAGCAGTAAAACGGCGTAGAATGGATGAGGAAAGTAATGCATCTGAACAAGGATCGGAGGCGGACTATGACCACACAATGTAAGTCTTTAGACTTATCCAATATGTAGTAAATCTTTGGCTTGACAGCTCCCTATTTTATACTTGTTCATACTACTAAATGGATACTAGATTATGATTATCCCCCTTTATCTGACTTGTTCCATTTCATTGTTTAGTCTTTCATAACACTTGATATATTGATGTACCATGTTTACCATCAATAGTAAGATTCCCATCTCCTCTCCCCACCATTTTGTAAAGCTGAATAAGTAAATTTAAATTTAGCACTGTTTTAATAACTTTAACCCTTTCCCTGTTATATATTTAGTCCAAGTTATACCTACTGAATATTCATGTACAAAATAGTTATAAATTAATGGAAGATGGAACATTGTAGCAATTTTAGAAAGTAAAAGGACAAATCTATCAAATTCCATTAGCAAATAGAGCAGACCCTGATCAGACGGCTCCTATAGGAGCCGTCTGATCTGGGTCTACTCTGTTTGCTATTGCGTGAAAAGGCGTTTATATGAGGGAGAGGGTTAATTCTTTACTCCATGAATAATCACGTCAGAAATAGTGAGTGTATAAATATTAATTAGCTGAATACTTATAATGGTGTTACAAGCAAGGCAGACTCTTGACCTTATATCATAGATATGTATGTAAGAAATAATGCCATCATGAATATTAATTAGGTGATTTTTTAATGGCATATGAACGCAGAAATGTTTGGTCAAGGAAGAAACTGTAGAGTCAGGTCTATATTATGCCATAAGCAAACAGAGCAGACCCTGATCAATAGAAGTTGCCTGATCTGGATCTACTCTGTTTTCAAAGGCATGAAAAGGCATTTCTATCGGGGAAAGGGTTTAATAACTGTACATGAAATATTTGATTCTTCTGCATAATATTTAGAATAATATGGCCCCCCATTTTATTGGATACATTATTGCATCTGAATGTTTTTTGTGTCTTGTTTACTTCTCTTAAAGTTTGCATGGTATTTGTTGTGTCTGTGTTTGATGTCAATTTTTCAAGATTGTATTTTCTCTTTCTTTCTTTTGAGAGTTTTTGTAAATCAAACCCGATTCACAGTGTTTGAAATTTGCACACAAATGTGTTTTGTCGTAGTGGGAACGTTACAGATCATAGTATAGCCATATAGATAAACAAGACTGGAAGTTAATTACCGTCAAATCTCTGTGGCCCATCTTAGTTTAATAACCCTTTCAACACTAAGTGAATTTAATTTGTGTAAAAGAAATGTCGTCTTTGGGTCTTATTGTACATTTTTCTTCCATTTTTATGCCCCCCAGATCTGATCTGGGGGGCATATTGTTTTTGCCCTGTCTGTCTGTTTGTCCGTTTGTCTGTTTGTCTGTTTGTTTGTCAGCAACTTTAACATTGGTCATAACTTTTGAGCCAGTACAGATAGAGACTTGATATTTAGCATGCGAATGTATCTCATAAAGCCGCACATTTTGAGAGGTGACATGTCAGGGTCAAGGTCATCCTTCAAGGTCAGAGGTCAAATATATAGGTCAAATCAACGACTTTAACATTGGCCATAACTTTTGGACCAGTAGAGATAGAGACTTGATATTTGGCATGCTTGTTTATCTCATGAAGCTGCACATTTTGACGGGTGACATGTCAAGGTCAAGGTCATCCTTCAGTGTCAAAGGTCAAATTGTCTGTTTTTTTGGCTGTAACTTTACCGCAACTATAATATTGGTCATATATTTTGAGCCAGTACAGATAGAGACTTGATATTTAGCATGCATATGTATCTCATAAAGCCGCACATTTTCAGAGGTGACATGTCAAGGTCAAGGTCATCCTTCATGGTCAGAGGTCAAATATATGGGTCAAATCAACGACTTTAACATTGGCCATAACTTTTGGACCAGTAAAGATAGAGACTTGAAATTTGGCATGCTTGTTTATCTCATGAAGCTGTACATAGGACATGTTCTTGAAAATGTATAAATTCACGCATCTTATCTGGAGGTCTGATTGCCACAGTGTCAAACAGATTGAATTCTGATGCGGATGTTTCGAATAGATCCTTCCACAGTTTTAGCTGTGTACCATAAAACTCCTAAAGGCCGTGTTGAAAGAGTACATAAGTCTCCTCTAGATCTCAAAAATATTCAACAGCATGCTGAGAGTTAACCCATTACCTCATAGGCTATTTTTAGATCCAACCTACCGATTTAATCTACCGAAAAGAAGCATTAACTAGAGAAAAGGAAAATTTTAGGATTTTGAAGTTCTGAAACCATTGTGATGAATAGAGCATTTGCTCCTAAGGAGTAAATGCTCTATTTATCATAATGGTTTCAAGATGTGACTTTTACAGAGGCGTAGAAAGGCGTATTTATGGAGGAAAGGGTTAACATTGCCAGACTTTGAAAAAATATAAATACCTTGTCTCCTTTAGGAGCTTTATTAGATGCTGATTCAAAAAAAATATCTGGATCCAGTCTGAGAAGGACCCAAATTTACCAATAGCATAAGAATGTTCAAACCCTTTGACAAGAAGATTTTTGATCAATGGTCATATGAATAAGCTATATACATTTGCATGTAAAACATTTTGCCACTAGGGTTTGTTGTCTGTCATCTACATGTACCTTAATAATAGGCATAAGTCATAGTTTTTGCATAAGTGATATTGTCCAGTTCTTTATTTAACCCTTTCATATAGACGCTTTTTCACATATTTGCAAACAGAGTAGACCCAGATCAGATGACTCCTGTAGGACCTGTCTGATCAGGGTCTGCTCTGTTTGCTTATGATATAAAATAGATATGATTCTACAGTTTCTGCCCTATGTCTATGTGCTATTATATCAATTAATCAAATTAATATTCATGATGTCATTGTATCTAACATGTAAAATTCCTTTTCTCTAGTTGATGCTCCTTTTATTTATTCAAAGAGGTTGGATCTAAAAATAGCCTATGAGGGAATGGGTTAAATATTTGGATTATCCTTATCCACTTGTTTATAAATCAACTCTACACCATTAAACATTAATTACCCCTTTCCCTGTTGGATATTCATGTAAAAAAATAATGGGGGAGGGGGGCATATTGGGGGTTTTCTTCAGAAGTCTAGATAAGATGCGTAAATTTAAACACTTTCAGAAAAAGCTCCCTTATTTCTCCATCAAACCCTATACTGTGACCACTCTTTAGAATCGTCTCTTCGAGACGATTCTAAAGAGTGGTCAGAGTATAGGATTTGGTGAAGAAATGACGATTTTAGTATTTGGGTACGCAGCCTTATCTGCAGCTCTGGGTTTTCTTGTCTGTTGGTTGGCACCAACTTTAACATTGGCAATGAATTTTGTTACCATTACACATACATACTTCAAACTTGGCATGCATGTGCAAACATTTTTAGGGGTGTCTTATTAAGGCCAAGGTCATATATCAAGGTCAAAGAATTTATATAGGAGATAATCGGGGGCATAGAGTTTCACAAAGACATCTTGTTAAAAATAGCATATGTAAATAGGAATATTTGGTATTGGTAGAAACTGTAGTGTCAGGTCTATTGTAATTTCTTAAACTGAGAGGAACCATCTGATCTGGGTCTACTCTGTTTGCAAAGGCCTGAAAAAGCATTTACATGTATATGAGGAATAGGGTTAAGCCATTCCCGCATATTGACACCTTTTGACGCCTCTGTAAAAGTCACTCTGTGAAATCATCGTAATAAATAGAGCATTAAATTTTGCTCTATAGGTTTCAAAACTACACAATACTAAAATATTTCCTTTTCTCTAGTAAATGCACCTTTTCGGTACATTCAGGCTGGATCTAATAGCATATGAGGGAATGGGAAGGATCGGTTTGATCTGGGTCTGCATTGAGTAGAAAATAGTGAAGACCCTTCTCAAACTATCCCTGAAGGATTGGTTTTATCTGGATCTGCACTATTTACTTAGTTTGAATACATAGATAATTCAGTTAGACTATGCACAAATGGGTTTGCAACATCCAATAATCAATAAAAAGCAGGAGCAGATTCATACTCCCACAATTTTTACGAGCTCTTTATAGTTAATTGGAATTTTCCTCAGTCAACTCATTAGATACTGTTGGCATTTTCTTTCATCTCTTTATGTATATTAACTTTTACCTGCTAAGCAAATGAAAATGCTATTTCAGTTCCCACATTTGATATACGTTTAATTTCTTCTAAAATTCATGATCGTAGTGTCAATAGTTTGGATCCTTATTATAATATCAGCTCGGCATCTTAAGCAGTTCAAACTGTTTGTGCAGGTTAAATTGCCGTAACCTTGGTGCTTAACTCTTTGCACGCTAAGTAATTTTTCGTCTGCAACAATTGTCGTCTGCTTCAATTCTTAAAGTAAACTTCCTCTCATTTTGTTTTTAAAAATATGGTCAAGATGACAAACAGTTTGGATCCTGATGAGACGCCGCATTATGCGGCGTCTCATCTGGATCCAAACTGATTGCATAGGTAATCAGTGTTTCACCGCTAGCATGCAAAGAGTTAAGGTTCAATGATCTTGGCTTGGAGGACTTGAAACTCTTAACCCTTTCAGTGCAGGAAACAAGTGTTCTGTCATTTGTAAACAGTGTACTGTGTAGACCCTCATTCTAGGACTCCTAGAGGAGCCATATGATCACGGTCTGCACTGCTTGTTATTCAAAATCGTCTAGCAAGTTAAAACCTTTCATACTGAACAGACTATAGTTAACCCTTTCCCTCATATAAACGTGTTTTCACGCATTTGCAAACAGAGTAGACCCAGATCAGACGGCTACTAGAGGAGCCGTCTGATCAGGGTCTACTCTGTTTGCTAATAGAATTTGATAGATCTGTTTCTTTGCTTTCTAAAATGTCTTCAATATTACACCTTCCATATTTCTTTATAACCATTTTGTTAATGAATATTCAGTAGATATTGAAATTTGTAATAAACATAGAACAGGGAAAGGGTTAACCCTTTTCTTCATGTAAACACCTTTTCACGCCTTTGCAAACATAGTTGACCCAGATCTGACATGCTGCTACAGGAGCCTTTTGATCAGGGTCTGCTGATTCCACATTTTCTGCCTGAGCCAATATGTCCTGTGTTCATATGCCATTATAAAAATAATCTAATTAATATTCATGATGTCATTATTTCTTAAATGAATAGTGTCCCAGGACACACATGTACTGCCATTTGCAAACGGTGTAGACCCAGATCAGAGGGCTCCTCTTTTTGTCATTCAAAATCCTCTAACAAGCTTATACTTTTTACTGAGTGGACTTTGTGAGTTAACCCTCTTGAAACCATTGTGATAAATAGAGCATTTGCTCCTATAGGAGCAAATCCTCTTCTTATCACAATGGTTTCAAACTACGAAATTATAAAAAAAAAGAATCCTTTTCTCTAATGAATACTCCTTTTCGGTAGATTAATTCAAAGAGGTTGTATCTAAAAATAGCCTATGAGGTAATGGGTTAAACACTACTAATGGGTTATTCCACTCCCATACTTCAGGGTTGAAAGGCTTAAACACTTATGAGCCATTCCTATTTCAACATTCAGTGTTCAAAGGACAGCATGAATTAATTTGATTTCTATAATGGTATTATATGTAAACTGTAGTCAGATCTGTTATAATTTTATAAGCAAACAGAGCAGACCCTGATCTGACGACTCCTGACGGAGCTGTCTGATCTGGGTGTACGGTTTGCAGTGGTATAAAAAAGAGTTTATATGGGGGAAAGGGTTAATGCAAAATGAAGCATTTGAATTTCTTTCGTCATGCATTAATTTACCACCTGCCTTTACCTTGTTCCTAATAGAGACACAGTTTCACTCCTTTGCAAACAAAGTAGACTCAGATCAGAGTGCTCCTACAGGATCTGCTTGGTTTGCTTATGGAATTATTTAGACACGATTATACACTTTCATATGTTTATATGTCATTGTAAAAATCCTTCTAATGAATACTTATGATGTCATTATTTCTGACATGAATATTCATCAAGTTAAGAGTTAAAAAAAATTTGAGTTGCCATTGGAGATGGCATTTAACCCTTTACTTCATGTAAATGCCTTTTCACGCTTTTGCAAACAAAGTAGACCCAGATCTAACGGCTCCTGTAGGAGCTGTCTGATCAGGGTCTGCTCTGTTTGCCTTATATAGATGAATAATATAGATCTATATGACTACGGATTGTACAATAGTAAAGTAATTAGTAATTATAAAAATCTAGCTAATTAAGCACAAACAAACAGTATAAACCCAGATACTAGGGGAGCCCTCTCATCAGGGTCTGCACTGTTTGTCATGTTACACTTTTCTTTAGAAAAATCCCTACATATTCACAATAAGCTTGACCTATTTCAATTTTGGAATAGTCCATTTAAGAATTCCGCTTTGTAAGAGATAATAGTCATGATATCAATATTTCTTGCCATATTGTCATGAGGTAAAGGGTTACTTTTGATTTTACTTGTGTGTGTTGGTTTTGTTATTTGTTATTTTATTTTGTTTGTTTTCTTTCTTTGATTTAGTTCTAGTGTATGGGGCTGATGTTACCCGAGGCTAGCAGCTATGCATGACTAAGTATTGTGTTATCCATCCCTGACAAACTCAAGAGTGTGGACCTAGATGCCCTACTCAAGTAGATGTGTAGTTTGTGGATTATCTCCCTTGAACATTGTGGAAATTTAATTTCTGGATTAGAGCAATATGTCACGAACTTGATTGAATATGCATATCTACCTAGCTTTTATGTTTGAATACACATGTAGAAGCAGAGAAGAAAACTGGAATGTGTATATACACTGTAGGTAGATAAGTAGTTCAACCCCTCCACAGTAGGCCACTCAAAACAAGTCAGTTCTGTGTCTGTTATAAAAGAAACAACAAGACAATGAAGAGCTAATGTTGTATAATTCAGTATGAACAAAAGAATGTTTGGCCAGTGCAGAAACTATTCAGAGGTCCAGATAAGATGTGTAAATTAAAACATTTCCAAGAATAACTATATTATTTCTCCACCAAACCCTATACTGTGACCACTCTTCGAGACGATTCTAAAGAGTGGTCACAGTATAGGGTTTGGTGGAGAAGTGATGAAGTGATGATTTTAGTATTTTGGTATCTGTAGCTCTGACTATCAGATTTATATTATTCCATACGCAAACAAAACAGACACTGATCAGACAGCTCCTAAAGGATGTAAATGTGTAAATAAACATCTTTATGAAGTAAATGGTTAACCCATTCCCTCAAAGGCTATTTTTAGACCCAACCTCTTTGAATAAATCTACTGAAAAGGAGCATTTACTAGAGAAAAGGAACATTTTTAGAACTGTGTAGTTTTGAAACCATTGTGATAAATAGAGCATTTGCTCCTATAGAGCAAATGCTCTATTTATCACAATGGTTTCAAAAAGTGACTTTTACATAGGCGTAGAAAGGCGAATTTATGGAGGAAAGGGTTAAGACAGGTGGTAGCTTAATGCAGGTTGAAAGTCATGTAGAAAGCTCCATGTCGCAGCTTTCTGCATTGGGCCGCCACCTGCTTTTAAAGATAACTATTTGTAATTTATTAATCCTTTACATCATGAATATTCAGAAAGGAAATGACATCAAGAATACATGTATTAACAAAATGAGGTTTTAAAAGGTGTATTAAATCTTTCCCTCATATAAATGCGTTTTCACACATTTGCAAATAGAGCAGACGCAGATCAGACGGCTCCTAGAGGAGCCGTCTGATCAGGGTCTGCTCTGTTTGCTAATGGAACTTGATAGTTCTGTTCCTTTACTTTCCAAAATGGCTACAATGTTCCATTTTCCATATTTCATTATAACTATGTTGTCCATGAATATTCAGAAGGTATTGAAATTTGGAATAAACGTAGAACAGGGAAAGGGTTAACACAGGAACATTGTGCCAGTGGAGGTATTGCAGAATCAGAACTTTTTCAAAAATTATTTATATTAACCCATTACCTCACAGGCTATTTTTAGATACGTCTTTAAATTAATCCACCAAAAAGGAGCAATAATTAGAGAAAAGGAATTTTTTTAGAATTTTGTAGTTTGAAACCATTGTGATAAATAGAACAATGGTTTCACAAAGTGACTTTTACAGTCGTCACAAGTCGTCAATATGAGGGAAAGGGTTAAAAAGGCGTATTTATTGAGTAAAGAGTTGACCCTTTCCTTCATATAAATGCCTTTTTAATAACACCTTTGTAAACAGAGTACACAAAGATGAGACTGTTATAAATAGGGAGTTTATGATCAGGGTCTGCTCTGTTTGCTTATGAAATTATAATGGATCTGATTCTACAGTTTTTACCAATACCAAACTATCCTGTGTACATATGCCATGATAGAGAATGGGCTAATACAAACAGTAAAACCTCTCTATAACGGCCACTAAATTGTGTTAATTAGTTGGTATTTAGGGCAGGTGGCTGCTTAAAGCAAGGTGAAAGTAAAACAGAACGCTCCTATAGGAGCGTTCTGTTTTACTTTCACCATGCTTCCTATAGGAGTGTTCTGTTTTACTAAAATCACCTTGCTTTAAGCAGCCCCCTGCCTTTAAAGCAAAATATTTGATATAATTTAGTGGCTGTTATAGAGAGGTTATGTCATTATTTCTTGTGTGAATATTCAACAGGGAAAGGATTATGTGGTTGCTATGGAGAGGTTTTATTGTACATGCCTGTTTTGTTGTGAAATTGTGTGTGTTGCCTCCTTTTGCACAATACCGTAAAATTACCCCCAGATGCAAATACTGGACTTGTCAAATAATTTATCTGTAGACAGTAGAATACAGTGAACAACTGACATTTGCAGAGTCATTATAGATAAAAGGCCATATTCAAATACTGAATACAGTTACTGCTACACCAACACCTGTGGTGTGACCACTCCTTAGAATCATATCAAAGAGGATTCTAAAATGATGTCACTATTGGGATTATTGTTTGACTATTTGACCCTTTCCTCCCATGAATATTCATGCTAGAAATAATGATGTCATGAATATTAATTAGATTAATTTGTTATAATAGTGCATGGACAGTCACTCACACATGCATTTTTGGCCAAGGCAGAAAATACATAATCATATCTATATAATATATTAAGCAAACGGAGCAGACCCTGATCAGATGGCTCCTATAGGAGCCATCTGATCAGGGTCTACTTTGTTTACAAAGGCGTAATAATGGATGTATGAAAAATAACCAGCTGAATTTTTTATGATGACATGAACAATGGATTTTTTTTACAATGACAGAAACTGTCGATTCAGACCTGTACATAAGCAAACAGCAGACCTTAATCAGATGGCTATTACAGAAGCTGTCTGATCTGGGTCTACTCTTAAGTTAAGGCATTAACCCTTTCCTCCATAGGCTATTTTTTAAATTAGACCCAACCTCTTTGAATGAATCTACCAAAAAGGAGCATTTACTAGAGAAAAGGAAAATGTTATAATTGTGCAGTATAGAAACCATCGTGATAAATAGAGCATTTGCTCCATAGGAGCAAATGCTCTATTTATCACAATGGTTTCAAAAAGTGACTATTACAGAGGCGTAGAAAGGCGTATTTATGGAGGAAAGGGTTAAAGGGCATTTATATGAAGGAGAGGGTGAACTCTTACATGCTTAGTAAGTTTCGTCTTTTCAAATGTTGTCGGCAACATTTTCAAAACTGTTTAATTTTTTGCAGATATTGAGCCTGAGTAACAAACAGTTTAGATCTCAGATCAGTCCCTACATTTTGTGGGGCCTGATCTTGATCCAAACTGTGTGCATAGGTCGTAAATTGCAGGAGAATCTGCCGCTAGCATGCAAAGAGTTAATTTTCTTTTCTTATATTATGTCTCTGCATTGGCTAATTCTGTAGACCTGGATTAGGGTCTGCTATTTTTTGTTTCCCATTTCTACTAAGTTGAATCAATTGTAAACAGCTTTTGACAATCCTACTTTGATATATCAGTATCAAAAGGTTAACCCTTTACTCCATACATATACCATTAAATGCCTTTGAAAACAGAGTAAACCCAGATCAGATAGCTCCCAACATGTAATGACAGATCAGAGTCTGCTCTGTTTGCTTATGGGATAATACATGTATAGATCTGATTCTATAATGTCAACCATGGCCGAATTTTTATTTTTTTCATTTGTCATTGTAAAAATTCATCTAATTATTATTCATGATGTCATTAATTCATGGAGTAAATTGTTAGATGTGAATTAACCCATTCCCTCATAGGCTATTTTTAGATCCAACCTCTGAATAAATTTACCAAAAAGGAGCGTTAACTAGAGAAAAGGAAAATTTTAGAAATTTGTAGTTTGAAACCATTGTGATAAATAGAGCATTTGCTCCTATAGGAGCAAATGCTCTATTTATCACAATGGTTTCAAGAAGTGACTATTACAGAGGTGTAGAAAGGCGTATTTATGGAGGAAAGGGTTATCATGTATTTGAAATGAATTTTTTTAGAAAACTTGCATGAAAAGCTCTATTTTGAAAACTTACGCCCAACATTGTCTCTCAATATACTATTGTATGCTGTCTATAGCGTTGATCACTCCATTTACTGAAGGGAATTATAACCATTAAACTCGTAAGCATTTAGTACTGTAATATATAATGACATCATGAATATTAATTAGCTGAATTTCTGTAATAGTATTATGAAAAGGGGAATATTTTACCATGGCAGAAACTGTAGAATCATATCTATATTATTTCACAGGCAAACAGCAGACCTGAAACAGATGGCTCCTACAGGAGACATCTGATCTGGGTCTTCTCTGTTTGCAAAGGCATGAGAGAGCATTTATACGGAGGAAAGGTCGAATAAGCCATATATTAGAATCCATTTATTGATTAAAATATCTGTAACCAAGCAACACTTGTTGGAATAAAATTATCATTTTACTCTTTTTCTTTTTTTTTTATCACATTTTTTATTCTAGATTCTGTTTTTAATGCTGTTTGTTTCTTTTCATTTGCCTATTTTTTCTTGTTGATCAAGATAGGTTTTTGATGTTGTACTCATGTTTTTTAATAAATACCCATAACAGCTTGCAAAAGAGGCAATTTAGAATACATGTACATGTAGTACTATTATTGTTGTGTCATTTTAAGATGCCATTTAATTTTGTATAAAGCATATACATGTATACATTTCATTTAATATCATAAAGTGAATATTATTTACCTTATTGTTTTATACCCTTCCCCCTTCTTTAGATAGGAAGGGGTGTACTGGAATCAGGATATCTGTCTGTTCACCCATACTTCTGTCCACAGGTGCTAGGCGCTTGTCTATTTCATAAATACTACTTATAAATACGTTTAGACATCATACATTTACCCATAACATTACTATATACATGTATTATATATATATAGTAATATACTATACGAAAAGAAAAAAATCATATAGTATTTTACTACTAAAACCCCGCTAATGCGACCACCTAAAAGATGTATTATATAATCTGCTAGATGCAGGTGGTAGCTTAATGCAGGACAAAAGTAATGCAGAAAGCAACTAGAGGAGTTTTCTGCATTACTTTTTTCCTGCATTAAGCAACCACCTGCTTATAAAGACACCCATGTTTATTAAGTGGTCGCAGTAGAGGGGTTCTACTGTATATATACATGTATAGTAATATACTAGACGAAAAAAAAAAATCGATTTTTTTTTTTTTTACTGTCAAAATATGATGTCTACATGTATTTGAAGGTATTTTTAAGTAGTATTTATGAAATAGTCATGCGCCTAGCACACATACGTCTGTCCATCCATAGATACAGGTTTGTCCAAACTTCTTCTACAGTTTACTTCTTTACCCCATGAATATTTATGTAAGAAACAATGACATCATGAATATTAATTATTTTAACCCTTTCCCTCATATAAACATGTTTTCACGCATTTGCAAACAGAGTATACCCAGATCAGACGGCTCCTAGAGGAGCCGTCTGATCAGGGTCTGCTCTGTTTGCTTATAGAATTTGATAGATCTGTTTATTTGCTTTCTAAAATGTCTACAATGTTCTACCTTCCATAACTATTCTGTTAATGAATATTCAGCAGGTATTGAAATTTGGCCTAAATACAGAACAGGGAAAAGATTAAATCTTATAATGACTCATGAACACAGGAATATTTTGCCACAAGAAACAGTAGAATCATATCTACATGTATTTCATTCCATATGCAAACAGAGCAGATCCTGATCAGATAGCTCCTACAGCAAATGTCTGATCTTGGTCTACTCTGTTTGCAAAGATGTAGGCTTATTTATGGAGTAAAGGGTTAAGACCAAATTTGTTGAATATATCTGATCCTGCAGTTTTTGCCAAAAATTCTCCTGCAGTTTTTGCCAAAAATTCTGTTTACTTTATAAATTAATGAATGTTCATTAACCCATTCCCGCATAGGCTATTTTTAGATCCAACCTCTTTGAATAAATCTACCGAAAAGGAGCATTAACTATAGAAAAGGAATTTTTTAGAATTGTGTAGTTTTGAAACCATTGTGATAAATAGAGCAATTGCTCCTGTGGAGCAAATGCTCTATTTATCACGATGGTTTCACAAAGTGAATTTTACAGAAGCTTCAAAAGTTGTCAATATGCGGGAATGGGTTAAGTGACTCATGCAGAAATGGTCATTAGGGGGGGGGGAAATCAGGGGGCGGGGGGCTGGGGTTATTTGTCGGCCTATGTCTTACAGTTCTAGTTTCTGATGTATATATATTATATTTTTCATGTTTCATTAAATATCAACCATTTGAAATAAAATCATTTATGAGTAAACCTTGATTATACTGTTTTGTTATTATTTCATAATGTTCATTGTGTTTTGTACTGTCATACATGCATTATTCCTGAATTTAGGCTAAAAGACATGTTACTAAAGTTCTATGTTCTTGTAATCCCTGGCCCTCTTAACCCTTTCCTTCCTGTTAATGTTTTTTACCCTTTCTGCACACAGAGTATACCCAGATCAGACAGCTTCTGAAGGAACTGTCTGATTAGAGTCTGCTCTGTTTGCTCATGGAATTTTATAGAGTTGATTATACAGTTTCCACCATGGGGGGACCTTCTTAGTTCTCTACATTCCTTTTAACCCTTTCCCTCATATAAAGGTGTTTTCACGCATTTGCAAACAGAGTAGACCCAGATCAGACGGCTCCTAGAGGAGCCGTCTGATCAGGGTCTGCTCTGTTTGCTAATAGAATTTGGAAGATCTGTTTCTTTGCTTTGTAAAATGTCTACAATGTTCCACCTTCCATATTTCTTTATAACTATTTTGTTAATGACGATTCAGTAGGTATTGAAATTTGGAATAAACGTAGAACAGGGAAAGGGTTAACTAATTCTGTCCATGAAAATTAATATGGTAACATCTCTTAACCCTTCTCTTGCTGAATTTTAAAATGCATTTCTTCTTTTTACCCATGCCCTGTGGTATAATTACATATATCTTCACTGTATACAAGTATTTATCTGTGCAATCACTGCTGTGGAGTGCACTGGCTGCACAATCAATTTGTAAATAGTGCAGACCCTGATGAGGCAGCTCCTGCAGGAGCTGTCTCATTTGGGTCTTCACTATTTACAGGTAGGTATATTGACGTGAACAGCAAGCGAAGGGTTAATAAATATCAAACTGACCCTGTTGAATATTCATGTAAGACATCATTCCTGTAAATTAGATTATTAGCTCGTCTTTTTTTCGAAGAAAAGAATAACAGCTATTATAGTAACTACAGCGTCCGCGTTGTCATTGGCATTGTCGTCCGGAAACTTTATTATTAGCTTTTACTCTTTACTAATCACCCAAATCTTATGAAACTTCACACTCTTGTTCACCATCACAAGGGCTTAGAATCTGACCAAGGGCCATAATTCTGTAAGGCTTCTTCAAAAATTTTATGCCCCTTTATGGACTTAATGAAATTGAGCAAGATATGGGAAAGTTGCCACTACTTGAAAAACGCTCTTTGTATATGAGGGAAAGAGTTAAACAACATCTCTGGTGGTACATCAACTTTACCTGGAGTTGCATATTGAGTAGGGAGGTTAGTCAAAATCAGTAGAAGACCCTTATTAGTCCCCTACCCAGGCAATGCCAACGGGGACTAGGTTTGCACTCCCCCTGTCCATCTGTCAGTGTGTTACACTTCGGTTTTCCGGACTTTTTTTCAAAAACCTAGATATTGAGGTGATATTTGGTATGTGGCTTTAATATAATGAGTTACAGATCAAGTTTGAATTTTATTAAGCTACATTGATTTTTCACGGAATTACAGTGGTTTGACTTAGATATTTTCCAGAAATTTTAGGTTGGAGTTGCATATTGAGATGGGAGGTTGGTCAAAATCAGTAGAAGACCCTTATTAGTCTCCTACCAGCAATGCCGAAGGGAACTATAGGTTTGCCAGCGACAGCGACGATCAGTCCCGCTGTCCGTCCGTCAGTGTTCACACTTCGGTTTTCCAGACTTTTTTTCTAAACCATTGCAGATATTGATGTGATATTTGGCATGTACCTTCATTATAATGAGTTACAGATCCAGTTTGAATTTTGTTACACTACATTGATTTTTCACGGAATTACAGCAGTTGAACTTGTAAGAAATAATGACAATCAGATATTGATCAGATTACATTTTTTTTATAATGGCACATGATCACATTAATTTTAGTCCATGGCAGAACCTTTCGCATCATATCTGTGTTATACCATAAGCAAGCAGCAGACCCTGATCAGACAGCTCCTACAAGAGCCGTCTGATCTGGGTCTACTCTGTTTGTAAAGGCGTAGAAAGGCAGTATTGAGTAAATCGCTTAAGTCATTTAGGAGTTGCAGCCCTTTATTTGAAAAAAAATTGACTTGTCTCTTTCTTGGAAATTATTTGTCCAATCCTCACCAGACTTTACACATGTGTTTGTAGCCATTATATCTAGGTGAAGTTCGATAGCCATGTAAATTGCTTCAGCCATTGCATACATGATTATGACCCTTACTTTCTGTGACAAAAAATCTGAAGTGGGGGCATCAGTGTCCTATGGACAGTTGGACATATTTCTAGTTGTATCACACTTATGCCAGCGGGTGACACTCATGTTCCTTCGAACACTCTGGTGCTAATATTGTAGGTGTAAGCCCAGTGTATGGTCTCGGGTAATATTGTCTTAAATGATGGGAACATACAGGTTTGATCTTTTCATGTTATACTGGATTTTAAAACTGTTTCCTGTATAAGTCTAAATATTAACCCATTCCCTCATAGGCTATTTTTAGATCCAACCTCTTTGAATAAATCTACCAAAAAGGAGCATTTACTAGAGAAAAGGAATTTTTCAGAATTGTGTAGTTTTGAAACCATTGTGATAAATAGAGCATTTGCTCCAAAAGAGCAAATGCTCTATTTATCACAATAGTTTCACAACGTGCCTTTACAGAAGTGTCAAAACTATGCGGGAATGGGTTAAGTAAATCCTATCTAAGTACATGTACGTAGGGATAGTCTCAAGAATGTTATACAAACTATAACTGGACTTAAACTGTATACTGTTACAGTTTACTGTTTTCCTGTGTTGTGATGTTGATTACGCTTTTCCAGTGGAGGGAGCAACTACCCACAGGCATCGTGGATGAACCAGCAGAGAGGGATGGGAGATGCCACCTATGGTCAGAGACCACCCCATCCCCAAGACATGTAAGTACACATCAAGGGGTAGCACAAAGCTACAGCAAAACCTCTAAAGCAACCGTCAAAAATAGGAATTCTTATTCTGGGGCTTCATAAATGCCTTTTCACATCTGATCAGGGTCTGCTCTGTTTGCTTATGGCGTTATCTTGTGCGTCGTAGATACCAATTTCTGGCTTATATTGTAATATAGATGTGATTTTACACTTTCTGTGTTCCTGTGTTCATGTAACATTATAAAAATTCACATAATAGATATTGATGTCATTAATTCTTTTATGAATATTCATCAGAGAAGGGGTTTAACCCTTTCCCTGTTCTGTGTTTATTTCAAGTTTCATTACCTACTGACTATTCCTGGACAAAATAGTTACAATGGAAGATGGAGCATTGTAGCCATTTTAGAAAGTAAAGGAACAGATCTATCAAATTCCATTAGCAAACAGAGCAGACCCTGATCAGATGGCTCCTCTAGGAGCCATCTGATCTGGGTCTACTCTGTTTGCAAATGCGTGAACACACGTTTATATGAGGGAAAGGGTTAAACGTGTGGTAATTCAGGACAAACGTTATGCAGAAACCTCGGAGCTTTCTGTATTACTAAAGCAATCTTCTGCTTTTACCCTTTCTCTCATATTAATGTGTTTTCAGGCATTTGCAAACAGAGTAGACCCAGATCAGATGACTCCTATAGGAGCCCTCTCTTCAGGATCTGCTCTATTTGCTATTGGATTTTGATAGTGTTTCTTTTCTTTCTAGATTGGCTATAATGTTCCCCCTTGCATATTTCATTATAAACATTTTGTCCATGAATATTCAGTAGGTATTGAAATTTGGAATAAACATAGAAACCGGGAAAGGGTTAAAAGAAACTCGTGTTAATTCTTAAAATGGTAACTTTCAACAGTTTGTAAAAGACCTACTGTACTTTAACGCTTTCCTTCATATAATCACTTTTCACGCCTTTGCAAATAGAGTAGACTCAGATCAGATGGTTCCTGTAGGAGGTGTCTGATCAGGGTCTACTCTGTTTGCTTCTACAGCAACACACTCTCAGCCATTACAAATATAATGTCTTGTAGACCAAAACTAGTTATAGGAGCCATCTGATCTGGGTCTACTCTGTTTTCTACAGAGTAGAAAGGCGTTTTTATGGAGTAAAGGGTTAACGGGTATTTCTCAGTCAAACCTTGTCTTGCTGCTACTCATTAGAATCACTTTGGGGTAGCAACAAGATCGGATTTTGTGAAGAAGTATGGAAAAAAATTAACTAGATTCCGAAAACACTCCTCTTTTCTACAATTTTGAATACCATAACACCTCTCAAACACTCATTCTTATCTTAGCCCATTCCCTCATACTGACGCCTTTTTATGCCTCTGTAAAAATCACTTTTTGAAACCATTGTGATAAATAGAGCATTTGCTCCATAGGAGCAAATGCTCTATTTATCACAATGGTTTCAACATTACACAATTCTAAAATTTCCCATTTCTCTATTAAATGCTCCTTTTCAGTAGATTTATTCAAAGAGGTTGGGTCTAAAAATAGCCAATGAGGTAATGAGTTAAAGGATCTCATTTCAGAATTTTTAATTCATATACTGTTGTTAAAAGGATGTCTGCTTATTCTCCGATCTGTTACAAATTTTACTGATTTATATTCTTTAACCCTTTACTCTATAAATACGCCTTTCTACGTTTTTGCAAACATGGCTCTGTAGGGTCCGTCTGATCAGAGTCAGCTCTGTTTTCTTATGATATAATATAGATATGATTCTACAATTTCAGCCATGGTCAATATTCCTAATTATTCCTAATAGAAGCCCCTGCCCTAATAAAGGCCCCCCGGCTATTTTTGTAGGAAAAATCTACTCACCAGGCTAAACTCAAAGGAAAATCCAAATTCAAATCCATCCAAATCCAGTATATCTTGATAAAATCCAGTCAATCCAAAAGTTTAAATCATTTTAATGAACATTTAAATGCAACAATTAACAAAAACTTCCGAACATTGGATTTAGGAAAAAGCTTACCTTAATAATGGCCCCCCTTTATGGAAATGTTAAGCCCCCGGGGGCGTTTATTGGGAATAATACGGTAAATCTGATTAATATTTATGATGACATTACAGTAAAACCCCGCTAATGCGACCACCTAAAAGAGGTATAATTCTGGGTGCTAGATGCAGGTGGTAACTTAATGCAGGATAAAAGTAATGCAGAAAGCTCCTAGAGGAGCTTTCTGCATTACTTTTGCCCTGCATTAAGCAACCACCTGCTTATAAAGACACTCATGTTTATTCATTAAGTGGTCACATTAGAGTGGTTTTACTGTACTTATGATGACATTACTTCCTACTTGAATATTCTCGGAGTAAAGGGTTAAAGCTTTTGAGAAACTATTGAATATTGACCAAGCTGTGTACAAATGCTAGTTAGGTTGTACTTGGCATGATAAGGGTTAAAAATGTGACAGTTTTATGCAGGACAGAAGTTATGCATTAACCCTTTCCCTATTCTGTGTTTATTCCAATTTTCAATATTTACCGGTACTGAATATTCATGGCTAAAATAACAAAATTAATATACGGAAGGTGGAACATTGTAGCCATATTAGAAAGTAAAGAAACAGATCTATTAGATTTCATTAAAAAACTGAGCAGATCCTGATCAGATAGCTCCTATAGGAGCCGTCTGATCTGGGTCTACTCTGTTTGCAAATGGGTGAAAATGCGTTTATATGAAGGAAAAGGTTAACCCTTTCCCTAATTAACATTTATGTCTGAAATGATCACTTTATGAATATTCATTAACTTAACCCTTCTCTTGCTGAATTTTAAAATACATTTCTCCTTCTTTCCCATGCCCTGTTGTATAATTACATATATCTTCACTGTGTACAAGTATTTCGCTGTGCAATCACTGCTGTGGAGTGTACTGGTTGCACAATCAACTTGTAAATAGTGCAGACCCTGATGAGACAGCTCCTGCAGGAGCTGTCTCATCTGGGTCTTTACTATTTACAGGTAGGTCTATTGACGCGAATAGCAAGCGAAGAGTTAATTTTTATAATGTAATGTTTTCCAGGAAATATTTGGCTGAGGCAAAAACTATAGAATCAGATCTCTGTAATTCCGTAAGCAAACAGAGCAGACCCAGATCAGACAGCTCCTGCAGGAGCTGTCTGATCTGAGTCTACTGTTTGCAAAGACGTTAAAAAGGTGTTACTGTGAGGGAAATGGTTAAGCATCCATCTACTTTTACAATCAGAGTGTCAAACAGCACAATCAACTTGTAAATAGTGCAGACCCTGATGAGACAGCTCCTGCAGGAGCTGTCTCATCTGGGTCTTCACTATTTACAGGTAGGTATATTGACGCGAATAGCAAGCGAAGAGTTAATTTTTATAATGTAATGTTTTCCAGGAAATATTTGGCTGAGGCAAAAACTATAGAATCAGATCTCTGTAATTCCGTAAGCAAACAGAGCAGACCCAGATCAGACAGCTCCTGCAGGAGCTGTCTGATCTGAGTCTACTCTGTTTGCAAAGACGTTAAAAAGGTGTTACTGTGAGGGAAATGGTTAAGCATCCATCTACTTTTACAATCAGAGTGTCAAACAGTTTGGATTCTAATGAGACATCGAGTTACTTTGACGTCTCATATAGATTCAAACGGTTTGCATGATTATCAAGAAGTTGCTGCTAGCGAGCAAGAATTAATTTTGAATTCTGAATTGCTTTTAAACTTTCCACATGCTTATTGTTAGGAAAACACTTGAAAATTGAAGGGACATGTTACATAAAACTCTTGGGAACTGAAATGGCATTAATTTAATTTAATAGCAAATGCTTGTTTTAGTATTTTTTCGTCATGATAAAACTGTTATTGCCAATGCTAACAATTTCTACAGTAGAACCACTGAAGCCCCATAGAGAATTAATGTTGATATCGTAACACCTTTCATGCCTTTGGCAACAGAGTAGAGCCAGATCAGACGGCTCCTGTAGGAGCTGTATGATCATTTCTTTCATATAAAGTTAAATCTTACTTATTGTAACTTTGATATATCAAACATGGATAACTCGAACTTCAGGATAACTCTAAATATGACTTTGGTCCTTCCAAAATTTACAATACAGAATTGTTAAAAAATGTATCGCTGCACATATCTAGAAACCTCATGTGACATTTTAGTGCAGGTCGAAAGTAACGCTGAAAGCTCCTACAGCATTACTTGCGACCTGCATTAACCCATTACCTCATAGGCTATATTTAGACCCTACCTCTTTAGATAAATCTACCGAAAAGGAGCATTAACTAGGGAAAAGGAAACTTTTAGAATTTTGTAGTTTGAAACCATTGTGATAAATAGAGCATTTGCTCCTATAGGAGCAAATGCTCTATTTATCACAATGGTTTCACAAAGTGACTTTTACAGAGTCGTCAAAAGTCGTCAATATGAGGGAATGGGTTAAGCTGTGAATTTGAGAAATTGTTCAGATTATGAATCAGATGATTCGAGCCGCTGTTATCTCGAAGTAATTTGTATGGTCCCTTGAAGTTCGAGATATCAAAGTTCAACTGTAGTACCAGTTCTCACAAATTTAGTCGGAGGATAATTTTGCTCGTACAGTCTTTGGTAAGAGGAGCCCCAAATGGCTTCTAAATGCAGACAGAAAGTAATTTAGAAAGCTCTTTCGGGAGAGCTGTCTGCAAAACTTTTGCCCTGCATTTAGTTACTACAGTAAAACCTCTCTATAACGGCCACTAAATTACATCAAGTATTTTGTGTTAAAAGCAGGTGGATGCTTAAGCAAGGTGAAAGTTAAACAGAACGCTCCTATAGGAGCGTTCTGTTTTACTGCCACCTTGTTTTAAGCAACCACCTGCCCAACATACTAATTAACACAACTTAGTGGCCATTATAAAGAGGTTTTACTGTACTTTTCTTGATGGTCCAGGATAATAAGACTGCTTTGAAAGGTTCACTGTAGAAATGATTTATTGTAGTTTAGTAACTGTCAGTATTAGTAAAGGATCAAATAGACTGCTTCCAATTTTTTACAGGCCACACCTTGAGCCAGAGAGCAGTGGCGCCAGTATTAGTGAATACGAGAGTCCCCAGATTTCTGCTCCACAGTATCGCACTGCCCACCCACAGCAGCTCATGTATGACAGCTCCTCCCAGAATATAGAAGACCTGTCGGTAAGAATCCATCTCTAGTTTTAAACTTAAACGTGCAGAGAATATTGTTGTCAGCATCTCATGATCTGATCAACAGAGAAAATTGCTGTCTGCTTTATTTAGAAGCCATGTTTTTAAGCCCCCACTAATCTTGTGTGTCCGACTGATCATACTACACCAATAGTAGGATTTACTTCAAACTTTCAGATGAACAATGTTGATGTGAAGATGTACGTAAAGAACGAAATTTTTGCTTTGACCATGTCACCAGATTTATTAGACTTATTATTCACTATATATAACATGTAGTGATAAGATCTTATGTGTCCAACTCCTCATACACCAATGGGAGGATTTACTTCAAACTTTCACAGATGAACAACCTTGATGTGAAGATGAAAGGTGGTAGTTTTCACTCTGACTATTTTTACCAGTTATGGGACTTTTTCTTCACTTTATAAATATAACGTGTTGTGAAAAGTGCCTGATTTAGAGACAATATCGCTAGAAGCACCCGTGTTCTATGGGCACAATTTTCTAGTTTAATTCTACAAATTTACATAGTCAACAGCAGGCAGTTGTTTTGATCCATTTTTACCAGAGTTACGGGATTTTGAAATTTCCTTCACTACATGTATATAATATAACACCCCATATCAGTGTCGACCAAGATTAGGTGCTGGATGCAATTGCGGTCTACCAATTATAAATACAAATGTTCAAAAAAAAATTTTATTATTAATGCATGTTGACCATTTTTAACCCATTCCCACATAGGCTTTATTTAGACCAATATCAAGTGCCTTCCTTTGGCAGTGGTGATAGTCCTATACAGTAGAACCTCTCTTAACCCTTTCCTCCATAAATACGCCTTTCTATGCCTCTGTAAAAGTCACTTCTTGAAACCATTGTGATAAATAGAGCATTTGCTCCTTAGGAGCAAATGCTCTATTTATCACAATGGTTTTAAAACTACAAAATTCTAAAATGTTCCTTTTCTCTAATTAATGCTCCTTTTCAGTAGATTCATTCAAAGAGGTTGGGTCTAAAAATAGCCTATGGAGGAAAGGGTTAAGTTTCTTCCTGTCTTAGGCTGCTACTTGTCATAACCCTTGGCCTGCTGCACAAATGATGTCTGCTAAACCATGTCTTTTAGACATTGTTCTCACTTCCATTTCATGCATGCTTTTAAGAAACTTGACCGAGTCTGAAACAGCTTGGATCCTGATGAGCCACCGAGTAACTCGGCATCTCATCTGGATCCAATCTGTTTGCAAAGCCTAATCAGAACCCGCTTAGCTGGCAAAGGGTTTATTCTTATCATGTTAAGTATGACCAGACTTTGCAAACAACTGGGATGTTGAGTAACTTGGCATCTTGTCATGATCCAAGCTGTTTGACATTCAGTCTGTAGGTTCTCAAACACTTGTACAAATCGAAAGTAAATAAAACTTGCAACACATCAGAGATTTAGCAGAAAGTTTAAAAACACTTCTACCTACAGACCTCTTTTAACCCATTCCCTCATAGGCTATTTTAAGGTCTAACCTTTTTTAATAAATCTACCAAAAAGGAGCATTAACTAGAGAAATGGAAACTTTTAGAATTTTGTAGTTGGAAACCATTTTGGTGTCTATACAACACAATTATAACATTTTCCTTTTCTCTAGTAAATACTCCTTTTCAGTAGATTCATTCAAAGAGGTTGGATCTAAAAATAGCTTATGGAGGAAAGGGTTAACCCATATCCAGCCGAAAAAAATATGTCTGCTCAAACTCTGATATAAAGCAAGTTTTACTTCTTGCGTTTCGTTCAAGCATTGGAGAAACTACCGGCAGAGTGTCAAACAGTTTAGATCCTGATGAGATGCCAAGTTGCTTATCTGGATCCAAACTGTTTGCAAATGATAGCTAGGTCGCTATTGACGAGATATGGGTTAATACATTTTGTTGTACCATTTTTAGCTCACCAGAGCACAAAGTGCTCAGGGTAAGCTTTTGTGATTGCCTGATGTCCGTCGTCCGTCGGCGTGCGTCGTCCGTCGTCAGTCGTCAACAATTTGAACCTTTAAAAGTCTTCTCCTCTGAATCTACAGGGTTCTCAGCTTTCATCTTTGGCACATAGCATCACCTATAGGTCCTCCACAAAAGTTATATAAATTATGTCCCTGGAGTCAAAATTGGCCCCGCTACGGTCCCAGGGGTGGCCGGTTTTCTCTAGCTGACTGTTGTTTTCTGTACAAGTAGCAGAATGCTGGGCTCACTTAGGTTATGCATGGGGAAAACTTCAAAAAAAATCTTGTCAAAAACTACATGTCACAGAGCTTAGATATTTGGTGTATAGATTAACTTAGTAGACCTTATTGACAGTGCTTAATATCATAGTTCTGAGGTTAAAAGTGGCCCTGTCCTGACTTACACTATAAAGGTTCCTCTGAGCTAGCACTCCATCTGTTATGCAATCACTTGAGAGGGCAAGTTCCTGGTCAAAACTCTATGAAGTTGTCTGCTTCAGAATTAGTGTCTGTTTGTTCACACTGTTTTTAACCCTTTCCCTCATAGGCTATTTTTAGATCCTGTTTCTTTGAAAATTTCAGAATTGTGTAGATTTGAAGCCATTGTGATAAATAGAGCTGCAAAAGTTGTTTCCTTCCATATTTTTTAAAAAACAAATGTCATAGTGAAAGACAGTTTGGACCCTGATGAGATGCCAAGTTTCTTTGTATCTCATCTGGATCCAGACTTGATCCAGACTGTTTGCAAAGGTTATTATAAATGCAAAAAAAAACCCAAAGCAAGTAGCTTGTGTAATATTAGCAGGCTTAAGGTATAGGACCTTTGAAGAGTGAGTGATCAGCCATAAGCATATTGACTAGGGATAATTGCAGATCACTTATGCATATGGATGGGTTTTCTTGGTTCACTAAACTTGTATATAACCAGGGCTAAATGCTAGCTAATCCAAACCTAAATCGCAAGCTCATTAAAAAAAATTTGGCTAGGATTAAGTTTGCAACAAGCTTGCAGTTTCAAGCCAATTAAGGGAGACAGGCATATCTCTAGTTAAACATTTACTGGTGTCTATTTTTAGCATACATTTAAAGGTAGGTTATCTCCCTTTTTGATAACAACTGGATGCCTCCTTTGTTGTTAGTAGATCTGCAGTAATATTGCAGACCCAAACAAAGAAAATTGTTATAGTTAGATGTCGCCTGTTGCACATTAATTAGGACAATTAACCCTTTACTCCATTAATAGGCCTTTCTACACCTTTGCAAACAGAGTAGACCCTGATTAGATGGCTTATGTAGTAGCCATCTGTTCAATCTGCTGTTTGCTTATGATATGATATAGTGCAAATTGCATTACATTATTTTCATTTTGTGTACAATATACTTATAATATGTTTACTAACCCTTTCCCTCATGTTAACACCTTTTCACACATTTGCAAACAGAGCAGACCCAGATCAGATGGCTCCTATAGCAGCTGTCTGATCAGGGTCCGCTCTGTTTGTTAATGGAATATTAAAGATGTTTCTTTACTTTCTAAAATGGCTACACCGTCCCACCTTCCATATTTCATTATAACTATTTTGTCCATGAATATTCAGTAGATATTTAAATTTTGAATAAACATAGAACAGGGGAAGGGTTGAAAATAAATTAAGATATGAATAATAATAACTCATGAAGGTGTAATGAAAATATCTGAAATTTTGAATATCATAAGTACATGTACAGATTAATTTATTCTTTCTGAAATTCAACCAATTTGCCCAGGGAGAGGGTTTACATACTTTTGTACATGCCCTTCTTTAGATTGACATTGTAATATGTTTTCATTTTCTTAAAAAAATTTCATGTGAGGTCCTCTACAAAAGTTACATAAATCATGCCCCTTGGGTCAAAATTTGCCCACCCCAGGGCCGGGTAGTTTTCTATAGAAACACATAGTGAAAACTTTGAAAATCTTCTCCTCTGATTGTCTGGTGAGCAATGTCAGGGCCTTTCAGGCCCTCTTGTCTGTTTATATACATGTACTACACTTCAAGAAAACTTCATCTGGAGAAGGAGTCTGGACACATGATCTTACTGTCATAGCTCCGATTAGACTAGCAAATAGAGCTGACCCTGATTAGGTCTTTCCTACATGAGCTGTCTGATCAGTGTCTACTCTGTTTGCACAGGCATGCAAAAGTGATTATTTGAGGGAACTGGTCAAGTGCCACCCTGCTATAGCGAGTGATGCAATTAGAAATGTCCAAATTTTGAAGGTAAGACAAATCTCATGTTAAGAAAAAATTTGTTAATGCAGTTAGATGTATTTTTGTCATTGAAAGTTAGAAGGAAGTATGTGAGGGGGGGGGGGGGGGACTATGTGTATCTTTTAGTTTTAACCCATTACCTCATAGGTTATTTTTAGACCTAACCTGTTTGAATAAATCTACTGAAAAGGAATGATTACTACGAAAAAGGAAATTTTGAATTGTGTAGTTTTAAAACTATTGTGATAAATAGAGGAGCAAATGCTCTATTTATCACAATTGTTTAAAATAGAGAGACTCACAGAGGCCTTAACCCTTTCCTCCATAAATACGCCTTTCTACGCCTCTGTAAAAGTCACTTAAAGAAACCATTGTGATAAATAGAGCATTTGCTCATATAGGAGCAAATGCTCTATTTATCACAATGGTTTCAAACTACAAAATTCTAAAATTTTACTTTTCTCTAGTAAATGTTCCTTTTGGGTAGATTCATTCAAATAGGTTGGGTCTAAAAATAGCCTATGAGGGAAGGGTCAATATGAAGTAATGCGTAAATATTTTTGATGTTTTTCTTACATTTAATGATGTCATAGTTAAAATGTTATTGTTGTTATCCTGTTAAGCGCCAACATGCTGGAGTTATACAGCAGATGCAGCATCAGCATCACCCTCCCCCAGCCCTGACGCCCCACCCCCCTCAGTCTATGACTCCCCTACCTCCACCCCTGACCCCTCAGCCCCCTATACACAACCCCATGACCCCACAAAGTCACATGTCTCAGGCTCCAATAACCTCACACAGTCATCTTACTCAGTCACCAATGACTCCTCATGGACACAATGTAATGTCACCTGCTCCCCTGACCCCACACCCGCCCCACACACCAATGACGCCCCACAGTCACATGCCCCACACCCCACAGAACCTGTCCGGACAGGGACATGTAGTAAGTATGAGCATGTGTAATGACTGTCATTGATGAAATATGTCTTCAGGTTTATGTACAAGCATAGACCCAGGGTAGCTAACGTTCGCACTGTTTGTTATATAAACCTATACTCCATGAATATTCATGTAAGAAATGGTGACACCATGAATATTTATTAGATTAATTTTTTAAAATAAAATGACATTAACACATGAAATCAGATCTATATTACAGTAAAACCCTGCTAATGTGACTATTAAAAGAGGAATAATTCTGGGTGCTAGATGCAGGTGGTAGCTTAATGCAGGACAAAAGTAATGCAGAAAGCTCCTAGAGGAGCTTTCTGCATTACTTTCGTCCTGCATTAAGCAACCACTTGCTTATAAAGACAACCATGTTTATTCATTAAGTGGTCGCATTAGAGGGGTTCTACTGTATTTCATAAGCAAACAGAGCAGACCCAGATCAGACAGCTCCAATAGGAGCTGTCTGATCTGGGTCTACTATGTTTGCAAAGGCGTATGTATGGAGCAAAGGGATAATAAGCAAAGTTAGATCACCGATTTCAACAGTGGAGACCCCGACCTAGGTCCAAACTGTTTGCCTAGCCCTGAAGACATCTTTGCTCATGACGAGGATCATAATAGTCATAATTATTGTCTACGCTTTCAGCATTATAGCTGTGCTTTGAGTGATATATGCAGATTTTTTATATGAAATGGTTTTTTGTTTAACACTATATTGTCTATTGTACCCAAGTTAACCCTTTGAATGTAGAACCCATACACAGTTTGAATTATATTTGCAGGAGGAATTTGAATGATGACAGTGCAGACCCTTATCAGAGGGCATCTAGGATCTGTCTGATCAGGGTCTACTCAGTTTCCATATACCGGTACAATGAACCGTCATTACAACGGAGGTGTTTGTTTTCCAGACATTTTGCTGGTATAACGAGGTTGCCGTTATAACGAGTTTGAATATGAAAGGAACCATATGGCCAGTTTTAAACTAGTACAAACAGGTGAATGCTTAATGCAGAACACAAGAAGTGCAAAAAGCTCCCTTTGGGAGCTTTTGCACTTCTTGTGTTCTGCATTAAGCAATCACCTGTCTTATTGGCATTGCACCTATATATTAAATTGTTGCTTTAAAGACTTAATGGTAATTTTGTTTCAATGCATACTGCCGGTATAAACGAGGGTGCCATTGTAACAATTGCCGGTATAATGAGGGTTCACTGTATCAGTAAACTCCTTTCTGGCATTCAAAGGGAATGACTCAAAACAAATTTTAGACACCAAGTATGTCTTTATTGTATACTGATTTGATAGGGTACTATTTATGCACTTCTATTCAAAAGGCTTATTAGATTATTGTAACCCTTTGCTTTAAAGTCCTGCATTTGTATGCTCCTACATGAGCTGTCTGATCAGGGTAATCTCTGATTGCTTATATTCTACAGATCTGACTTTCCACTGTTTGGCATGTCGCAATATATTTACTTATTTGATATTCTATTATTAAACTAAGAATTGAATCATTTAATATTTATTTTGGTTTGGTTTTTATTGGGTTTTACGTCGTTTTAACAGTATTTCAGTCATACCACGACAGTGTCCAGCTACTTACAGGTGGAGGAAGACCCCAGATGTTCTTCTGTGCACGGAACAAATTGCGTTATTCTTTGCATTGAAAAACATCCAGGTAGAACCACCGACCTATCGCAAGCCAGCTGGAAGGCTTCCTCACATGAAAAATTCCAAATGCCCAGACTGGGATTCAAACCCACATCGGTGAGGGGCTAAGCGATTGTCAGTCGAAGCTCATAACCACTCGGCCACGGAGGCCCCTATTTATCATGAAAAGAGTGTGGCATGAATATTCATCAAGTAAAGGGTTAACTCCTTTTCCTTCATGTAAGCAAGTAGAGTAGACTCAGATCAGACGGCTCCTGTAGGAGCTGTTTGATCTGAGTCTACTCTGCTTATGAAATTGTCATAGTCTGACTCTACAGTTCTTACCAATACCAAAAAACCTGTGTGTATTTGCTGTTATAAAAATACAGCTGATTAGTACCATGTGCATCTTACATGAATATTCAACAGGGATAGGGTCTGCTCTGTTTGCTAATGGAATTTGATAGATCTGTTTCTTTAGTTTCTAAAATGGCTGCAATATTCCACCTTCCATATTTCATAACTATTTTGTTCATGAATATTCGGTAGGTTTTGAAAATTTGGACTAAATATAGAATAGGGACCAGGGCTTTCTTGACCATGGCAGAAACTGTGGAATCAGATCTTATGTAATTCCATAAGCATAACAGAGCAGACCCTGATTAGATGGCTCCTACAGGAGCCATCTGATCTGGATCTACTCTGTTTGCAGAGATGTGAAAAGGTGTATGAATTGTGAATAGATATTTATACAAGATTCCACCCATCGTAAATATTAATTCAATTATTGCATTAAAATATATAAGAAAAGGAAATCTAGAGAGTCAGATCTGTAATATAGATTATAAACAGAGCAGATCCTATATGAGCTGTCTGATCTGGATCTATCTTGTTTGCAAAGATGTAACAAAGCAGGCTTATCAGGTAAAGGGTTAACCTTTTACTCATTGAATATTCATGTAAGAAATTATGACATCATGAATGTTAATTAGATTAATTGTTATAAAAGTACATACATGTGTTTTTGGCCGTGGCGGAAACTGTATAATCATATCTGTATTATTTCTTAAGCAAACAGAGCAGACCCTGATCAGACTGCTCCTACAGGAGCTGTCTGATTTGGGTCTACTCTGTTTGCAAAGTTGTTGAAAGGCGTATTTATGGAGTAAATTATTAGCTTCTGTCTGAGATGTTCAAAGCCCAATTGAATGGTGCCTTAGATATAAACAAACAATTCAAAATAATGTTTACCCTTATCCTGCGGAAAAAAATGTATCTGCTCAAACTGTGATATGAAACATTTTACTTTGATCTGTTCAAGCTTTTGAGAAACTACTGACCAAGTGTCAAACAGCTTGGATCCTGATGAGACGCTGAGTAACTCGGCGTCTCATCCGGATCCAAGCTGTTTGCAAATGAGAGCTAGGTGGTGATCAACAGGATAGGGGTAAAAAAGGGTGAAAAATTAGTAATAGGAACAGTGCTGCGATAAACTGTGATGAAAAAACAATATTTTATCCTTATACATTGTAAAGCAATACATGTATCCAGAAGTTGAATTTGAGTGTGAACTTATTGGAATAATTTTTTATGTGTGATATGATATTTTTTTAGTGACGCACATACTAGATGCATGGCTTATATATATAGTGTCTTAATGGATTGTTTATAACCTGTTACCCCATGAATATTCATGTTAGAAATAATAACATCATGAATACTTATCAGCTGATTTTTATAATGGCATGTTATGAACACAGGATTTTTAGGCTGTTGCGGTAACTAGAATCAGATCTATATAATTCTATAAGCAAACAGAGCATACCTTATTCAGTTGGCTTCTATTGGAGCCTTCTGATCTGGGTCTACTCTTTTTGTAAAAGCGATAAAAGGCGTTTTAATGGAGTAAAGGGTTAAGGATTCCTTTACTTACGCCTCAGCCAGTCAAATGATAGCCAGTATGAAACTATATCCTAATCTACTGGTTACACTTTTAGAGGAAAAAAGCTTGGCACATTACCATACTCTTGGTGTTGGCTCCAGAATTAAAAATTATATAAAAAAATCTGGTCATGTAGTACAGTAAATCCCCTCTAAACCTGACATTATTAGCTCGTCTGTTTCGAAGAAAAGTCGAGCTATTGTGATCACTGGGTCGTCGTTGTCATTGTCGGCATGCAAAAACTTTAATGTAGCTCATTACTCGAAAAGTATAAGAGGTATCAACATGGAACTTCATAGGTTAGTAGATCTCATTGAGGGAAAGGCCCCTACATAAGAACCATAACTCTTTATTTCAAAATTTTGGAGTTATGGCCCTTTATCGTTTTCAAATTTTTTAATTTAGCTGGACCAAATCAGACGAGCGTTGGCGCCGCACACTGCTCTTGTTTAGTATAAATATTGGTCTTGGAGACAGGTGGCAGCTTTATGCAGGTTGAAAGTCATGCTGAAAGGTCATCTGCATTAAGTAGCCACTTGCCTAAAAGTATCTCAATTCTTCTCTACTAGAATTCCAGTTTAGAGGGGTTTTATTGTACTATTTTCTTAACTTTCTCTTTGAATTTGGGAATATACTGTTTTTTGCAAACAATGTAGACCCAGATCAGAGGGCTCTTCAAGGAGCCATCTGATCTGGGTCTGCACTGTTTGTCATTCAAAATCATGTACTGAATGGATTGTGTGGTAAAACACTGATTGGCCATTCCACTTTGATGCTCAGCGTTCTAAGGGTTAACCCATTCCCTCATAGGCCATTTTTAGATCCAACCACTTTGAATAAATGTACCGAAAAGGAGCATTAACTAGAGAAAAGGACAATTTTAGAATTTTGTAGTTTGAAACGATTGTGACAAATAGAGCATTTGCTCCTATAGGAGCAAATGCTCTATTTATCACAATCGTTTCAATAGGTGGTTTATACAGAGGCGTAGAAAGGCGTATTTATGGAGAAAAGGGTTAAAATGATAGAGTCTACTTGCAACGCGTTTTAAAATTTATATAAAGCATTTGTTTATATGCTAAAAAGAAGTATATCGCAGGAAAACCAATCGAATCAACCATGAAGAAGACAAAACCTTCATGTGTTTGATATCGAAGACCAGAGGTTATTTCTCCAAGGTATTATTATATATTCAGGTTGGGGTTTATCGGGAAACAAGTGTTCTGTCATTTGCAAACAGTGTAGACCCAGATCAGAGGGCTCCTGGAGGAGCCCTCTGATCAGGGTCTGCACTATTTGTCATGCAGAATCTACTTACACATTGAATAATTTTATACTGAATGGACTTTATTGTTGATCTGGGTCTACTCTGTTTGCAGATGCGTGAAAACACATTTATTTTGAGGAAAAGGTTAATCCTTTCCCTCATATAAACGTGTTTTCACGCATTTGCAAACAGAGTAGATCCAGATCAGACGGCTCCTAGAGGAGCTGTCTGATCAGGGTCTGCTCTGTTTGCTAATAGAATTTGATAGATCTGTTTCTTTGCTTTCTAAAATGTCTACAATGTTCCACCTACCCTGTTTCGTTATAATTATTTTGTTAATGAATATTCAGTAGGTACTGAAATTTAGAATAAGCATAGAACAGGGAAAGGGTTAAGCACACTATATGGCAAATCAATAAATAATATTGCAAACAGTTTGTACCAAGAAATGGGTCACGATAAGACATGAAGCTGCTCAATGTATCATCAGGATACATAGTGTTGAACTTCGATATCTTGAACTCGGGTAACTCGAACTTCGAGATAACTCAAACTAAAAGTTTGGTTCTTCCAAAACTTACAATACTACTATCCATATCTAGAAACACAGTCATGTGACAGCTTAATGTAGGTCTAAAGTAATGCTGAAGCCCTCTTTCAGCATTACTTTAGGACCTACATTAATCTGTGAACTTGAGAAATTGTCCAGATTAGAAATTAGATAACTCGAACTTTTTGTTATCTCGAACTAATTTGTATAATCCCTTGAAGTTTGAGATATCGAAGTTCATCTGTATATTGATTGTATTTTTAGAAAGTCTACTACAGCATTTGAATTAGAAAAGATTGAAACGATTTCCTCAGACAAGATTAAATCCCGATTTGAAAAAAAATACAGACAAATGCCTTAGGCTACAAATGTATGTGAATATTAGTGAGTATTCTCTCGAGTGAAAAACAGAGATACTTGGTAATGTTACAGAATGAAATACAATGAACCTACAAATAACTTAAAATGCAAACATTATTGTCCTAAATTTTCTGACAGGCAGACTTTAGTACATGTAAATAGTATACATGTAGATCCAAATCAAAGTGCTCCTTCAGGAGCAGTTCTATCAGAGTCTTCAGTTAGTTTAACCCTTTACTCCATTTCTACCCCTTTGCAATCAGAGACCCAGGTCAGACAGCTCTTGTAGGAGCTAGAGACCCAGATCAGACAGCTCTTGTAGGAGCTAGAGACCCAGATCAGACAGCTCTTGTAGGAGCTAGGGACCCAGATCAGACAGCTCTTGTAGGAGCTAGGGACCCAGATCAGACAGCTCTTGTAGGAGCTAGGGACCCAGATCAGACAGCTCTTGTAGGAGCTAGGGACCCAGATCAGACAGCTCTTGTAGGAGCTAGGGACCCAGATCAGACAGCTCTTGTAGGAGCTAGGGGCCCAGATCAGACAGCTCTTGTAGGAGCTTTCTGATCAGGGTCTCTGTTTGTTTATGAAATAATAAAGATCTGATTCTATGTTTTCTGTCGTAGCCAAAAATCCTTTGGCTCAAATGCCATTATATAAATTTGTTTAATTAATATTCATGAGGGCATTATTTATTACATGAATATTTATGAGGTAAAGAGTTATAACGCAGGTTGTGATTCAATCCTAGTCAATGTTAGAACAGTAATATTTTAATAGTGATGAAGTTTTATATAAACCCCTCTAATGCGACCATTTAATGAATAAACATACCTGTCTTTATAAGCAGGTGGTTGCTTAACCCTTTCCTCCATAAATATGCTGCTGTAAAAGTCACTTTATGAAACCATTGTAAAAAATACGAGCAAATGTTCTATTTATCACAATGGTTTCAAACTACAAAATTCTAAAATATTTTCCTTTTCTCTAGTTAATGCTCCTTTTGGGTAGATTCATTCAAAGAGGTTGGGTCTAAAAATAGCCTATGGAGGAATGGGTTAATGCAGGACAAAAGTTATGCAGAATGCTCCTATATGAGCTTTCTGCATAACTTTTGTCCTGCATTAAGCTACCACCTGCCTCTGCCATCGTGAAATATGCCCCCTTTTGCTGATCGCATTAGAGGGGTTTACTGTACTTCATTTCCATAATTACTATCCTGCTTCCTTCAGTCACAGGCAGCTTGGGCTTGTTTGTTTTTTTTCCAAGATATTAACCCTTTCCCTCATTGGCTATTTTTAGATCCAACCACTTTGAATAAATCTACCGAAAAGGAGCATTAACTAGAGAAAAGGAAATTTTTAGAATTTTGTAGTTTGAAACCATTGTGATAAATAGAGCATTTGCTCCTATAGGAGCAAATGCTCTATTTATCACAATGGTTTCATAAAGTGGCTTTTACAGAGGCGTAGAAAGGCGTATTTATGGAGGAAAGGGTTAACCCTTATCATTCGGATGGACACCTGACTCATTTCCAAACAGCTATGATAAATATGTCATGCTGAGTAACTTGGCGTCTCATCGGGATCCAAGGTGATTGCTCTTTCAGTCAATAATTTCAAAAGCAACGAAACCAATAGTACAATATTTAACTTTTACTCCTTAAATACGCCGTTTTTACACCTTTGAAAACTGAGTAGACCCATATCAGACGGCTTCTGTTGGAGCCGTCTGATCAGGGTCTTCTCTGTTTGCCTCTGAAATAATGCAGATATGATTCCATAAATAGTAAAATATTTTTTAAAAAAAGACAACAACAGCAGACAAGATTTTGTCCGTGAATATTCATAAGGTTTTGACAATTGGACTAAATATAGAACAGGGAAAGGGTTAATCATTTTCATGCTGAAACAACTCATGTCTGTTCAATCTCTGATTGGCTGAGCTTTCACGGACTTCAGATTTGATCAAACTTCTTAGAAACTATTGACTGAGTTTCAAACAGCTTAGATCCAGATGAGATGCCGAGTTACTCGGCGTCTCATCTGGATCTAAAGCCGTTTGCAATTGACAGTCAGGATGCACATATAGCATGAGAAAGGTTAGGTTTTGCTTATTTTTGCATGGTATACATTTTAGAGTATTATATAGCATCATAATTATAGTACGTATCATGGGCTTAGAGCAAGACTAACTGTATTACCCTTGACTTATTTATCTAATTGTAAACTTGTAAGCTGCTTCAATTTTCAAGTTTGAACTTGCTTTATTATTTCTTTTAACCCTTAGCCTACTGTAGGTGGATGAGTGATAACTTATGCAAACAGATTGGATCCAAATGAGGAGCTGAGTAACACAGTGTCTCATCAGGATCCAAACTGTTTGATACTCTAGTAGGGTGGTTACAACAGTATTACACTTGGCCTAGGGAACTTTTCTGTAGCAATACAGTATAACCTGTATTTAGCGAGCATATAAGAAATATAGGGGTCTATAAGACCAGATGGTTGCTTGATGCAGGATGAAGTAATGCAGAAAGCTCCTATTGGAGCTTTCTGCATAACTTTCATCCTGCATTAAGCTACCACCTGTCAAAATATATCCAGAATTAGACTTTAAGTGGTTGCTGTAGACAGGTTTTATTGTGTTTTATGGCTTCACCTGTATCTTATTAGCTGCTAGTGCAGGAGTTTAACAATGTCACAGGTTACAGTCATATGATTGGGGATTTTTTTTTGTATTTAACCCGTTCCCTAATTTACAGTCTGTTTTGTGCCTTTGCAAACAGAGTAGACCCAGATCAGATAGCTCCTGTAGGAGCCGTCTGAACAGGGTCTGCTCTGTTTATGACATAATACACCTGCCTACTGTTTCTATCAATACCAAAATATCCTGTGCATAGGAGTCTGTACCGCTGTCTGGGATTCTATATAATATATAGTCTAGAATCCCAGGGAGTGATACATACTCCTGTGGTCCTGTGCCATTATAAGAATCAAGCTAATAGATATTCATGAGGTCATTTTTCATGAATATTTAACAGGGAGAGGGCTAAAACAAACAGTAGAAAGCTTTCTACTTCTCAGAAGGCTTTCGTAAAAAATTCCAAACAGTTTTGATCCAGATGAGACCCCCGGTAATAGTGTATACAGTAAAACCTCTCTCTAACGGCCACTAAATTGTGTTAATTAGTTGGTATTTAGGGCAGGTGGCTGCTTAACGCAAGGTGAAAGTAAAACAGAACGCTCCTACAGGAGCGTTCTGTTTTACTTTCACCATGCTTTAAGCAGCCACATGCCTTGAGCACAAAATACTTGATGAAATTTAGCGGCCGTTATAGAGAGGTTTTACTTTATATCATCTTTATTTGACTGTTTGACACTCAAATTGTGTCATCGAAAAGAAAATAGTTTATACACACAATTGATCATGTTCATGCAAAAAGTTGAGTTTTTAAAATCAGAATCAAGTACCAAGTCTGTTGCAGAATGTTTCCTTTATTTTCGTATATATAAGGCTGACAAAAATGTAGAATTGATAATTGGACAACCAGAGTTAGAGATTGTGAGCTTTGAAAGTTAGATTTAAGATTTTATTTAGTGAAATAAAATATTGTCATTTGTTTAAATCTTTAACCCTTTACTTCATAAATATGCCTTTTAATGCCTTTGCAAACAGAGTAGACTCAGATCAGATGTAGGGGTATTCTGATGAGAGTCTACTCTGTTTGCTGATGGAAAAATACAGATCTGATTTTAAGGTTTCTGCAACAGCAAAAAATTCCTCTGTGAACATATGTTATTTTAACCCTTCGCTTGCTATTCACGTCAATATACGTACCTGTAAATAGTGAAGACCCAGATGAGACAGCTCCTGCAGGAGCTGTCTCATCAGGGTCTGCACTATTTACAAATTGACTGTGCAACCAATGCAATCCACAGCAGTGATTGCACAGCGATATACTTGTACACAGTGAAGATATATGTAATTATACAACAGGGCATGGGTAAAGAAGGAGACATGTATTTTAAAATTCAGCAAGTGAAGGGTTAAAAATCCATGTATTTAATATTGATGATGTCATTGTTTCTTACATGAATATTCATGAAGCAAATGGTTAAAGCATAATTTTTCAGAGTAGAAAAAGTAGTTTTGTTTTTGACAGTTTAAAGAAGTTTATTATACTGGTATGTCCTACAGGTGCCATCTGATCTGGGTCTACTCTGTTTGCAAATGTGTGAAAATCCATTTATGAAGGAAATGGTTCCAATGACAAACAGTGCAGACCTTGATCAGAGTATTCCTCTTGGAGCCCTACCTTATCTGAGTTAACACTGTTTGCAAATGCCAGTAGGCTTATTTCTCAGTATGTAAATGGTTAAAAAGAAATGTATCATATATACAGCTTTTAACAATTGTTTAATGTCTTTTACAGTCGGACTACAGTCAGCCAGGATACTAGAGAGGTGTGAAGACGGGCGAGTGTACATGAAGATAAAGCTGAAAGCTGCTAAATGAGAAGTGAATGTTTGTTAAAGATCAACTCATTCGTAGAAGACTTCATTCTGACAGACCCAGCTCTTCAGTGAAAAGTTAAAATTGCATGCAAATCCCTTGAAAACAGGAAACGGTCTTAACCCTTTCCCTCATATTGACGACTTTTGACGCCTCTATAAAAATCACTTAGTGAAATCATTGTGATAAATAGTGCATTTGCTCCTATAGAAGCAAATGCTCTATTTATCACAATGGTTTCAAACTACAAAATTCTAAAAAAAAAATCCTTTTCTCTAATTAATGATCCTTTTCGGTAGATTAATTCAAAGAGGTTGTATCTAAAAATAGCCTATGAGGGAATGGGTTAATGACCAGCTCTCTGCAAACAGTCTAGACCTAAATCTGAAGGCTCCTAGTGAAAGCAATTATGTTAAAGATTATTTAGAGGTTGTACGGTGTATTAAGAGTCAATAATTAACCCATTCTCTCGTACTGACGCCTTTTTGCTCATTTTTTGAAACCATTGCGATAAATAGAGCATTTGCTCCATAGGAGTTAATGCTCCTTTTCGGTAGATTAATTCAAAAAGGTTGAGTCTAAAAATAGTCTAGGAGAGAATGAGTTAATTGTTAACCCTTTACCTCTTAGAGACAACTTTTAACGCCTTTGCTAACAAAGTAGACCCAGATCAGATGGCTCCTGTATGAGCCATCTGATATGGGTTTACTCTGCTTGCTTATGGGGCTATAAGAACTGGTTCTAAAGTTTCTGGTGTGGCAAAATGTTCCCTTATTTACGTGCCATTAAAAAAAACTGCAGTCAATAAATATTCATGAAGTTAGATTCTTAGATAATTATTCATGAGATAAGGGGTTATAAGAATCCTCATTTTTCTACCACATACTGTTGACAGCAAAATTGGTCGTCTGCTTTTGCAGTACTAAATTTTCTTCCTTTTTGTTTCAAAGGAAACAGTTTGGATCCTGATAAGACACTGAGTTAGCCCTTTACTCCATAGATACACCTTTTAACCCTTTCCCTCATATAAACGTGTTTTCACTCTTGCAAACAAACAGAGTAGTACCCAGATCAGGGTCTTCTCTGTTTGTTATGCGGAATTTGATAGATCTGTTTCTTTACTTTCTAAAATCACTAAATTTCACCTTATATATTTCATTATAAATATTATGTCCATGAATATTCAGTAGGCATTGAAATTTGGAATAAAGATAGAACAGGGAAAGGGTTTAACAGATTACACCCAAATCAGATGGCTCCTATAGCAGCCATCTGATCAGAGTCTGCTATATTTGCTCTATATGGAATAGTATCGATCTGGTTCTACAGTTTCTGTCCTGACCGAAATTGATATTTATGATGTCATTATTTCTTACATGAATATTCATGGAGTAAATGGTTATTCTGTGTCTCATCTGGATCCATCTGGAACGCATGTCACTGTTTCCGAAACAACAAGGCTCCAGAAACAACCTTTTTCCATCGTATTTTCTTTATGCCTCCATCAAACCCTATGTTGTGACCACTCTTTAGAATCGTCACTTTGTGACAATTCTAAAGAGTGGTCACAACATAGGGTTTGATTGAGGCATAACGGTTTTAGTTCTCGAAATACACCTTATTTTGGGATCTGCAAACAAGCTAACTATGTTTGATTTTCCCTCCCTATAACAACTCCCTCTGAACAACACATACAATATTCGTATCCCAAATGGTGTCGTTGTAGAGAGGGAGCACTGTAGTTTATAAAACAATCACCATTGGCATTGAAAGAGTTTGACATAAAGCAAAGTCATACAGGGACAGATACTGTTCATTCAGAATTATGTCAAACATATTGTTCTATTGTAAAGTCTGATTGACTTTGTAACATTACATTTCATGATTTGTATGTAAGATAAGATCATGAGAAAATGTGTTAACCCTTTCCCTGTTCTATGATTATTCACTATTTCATTGCCTATTTGAATGAAATATCGAAGGTGGGACATGGCAGCCAGATTATAAAGTAAAGAAACATTCCATTAGTAAACAGAGCAGACCCTGATCAGATGGCTCATATAGGAGCTGTCTGATCTGGGTCTACTCTGTTTGCAAATGCGTGAAAAATCATTTGTAAGACGGAAAGGGTTAACATACTAAATATAGATTTTATGCCCGTTGAGATTGAAGATCTGAATCAAAATTGGATGTTTTCTGTGTGCTCTCTTTCATCAACTATAAGTTTGTAAATACGTTTTGATTTGAACCCTTTCCTCCATAAATACGCCTTTCTACGCCTCTGTAAAAGTCACTTTATGAAAACATTGTGATAAATAGAGCATTTGCTCCTGAGGAGCAAATGCTCTATTTATCACAATGGTTTCAGAACTACAAAATTCTAAAAAAAAATAAAAAAAAATCTCTAGTTAATGCTTCTTTTCGGTAGATTTATTAAAAAAGGTTGGATCTAAAAATAGCCTATGAGGGAATGAGTTAAATAAACAGCAATGTCTTTGCAATAAAGGACACTCAAAGTAGGTCTAATGTTAGACTTTTCAACACTTTTACATGATAGAGACACATTTTTAGCACACCAGAGCACAAAGTGCTCAGGGTGAGCTTTTGTGATTGCCTGATGTCCGTCGTCCGTGTCTGTCGTCAGTCGTCAACAATTTGAACCTTTAAAAATCTTCTCCTCTGAATCTACAGGGTTCTCAGCTTTCATCTTTGGCACATAGTATCATCTTTAGGTCCTTTACAAAAGTTATATAAATTATGGCCCTGGGGTCAAAATTGGCCCCGCCCCAGGGGTGCCTTGTTTTCAATAGAAACATATAGTAAAACTTTGAAAATCTTCTCCTCTGAAACCAGAAGGTTCTCAGCTTTCATATTTGGCACATAGCATCATGTTCAGGTCCTCTACAAAAGTTATATAAATTATGGCCCTTGGGTCAAAATTGGCCCGCCCCAGGGGCGGGCAGTTTTCAATAGAAACAAATAGTGAAATCTTTGAAAATCTTCTTCTCTGAAACTGGAAGGCTCTCAGCTTTCATATTTGGCACATAGCATCATGTTCAGGTCCTCTACAAAAGTTATATAAATTATGGCCCCGGGTCAAAATTGGCCCCGCCCCAGGGGTGGGCATTTTTCAATAGAATCAAATAGTGAAATCTTTGAAAATCTTCTCCTCCGAAACTGGAAGGCTCCTAGCTTTCATATTTGGCACAGAGCATCATGTTCAGGTGCTCTACAAAGTTATGTAAATTATGGCCCTAGGGTCAAAATTGGCCCCGCCCCAGGGTGGGCAGTTTTCAATAGAAACAAATAGTGAAATCTTTGAAAAATCTTCTCCTCTGAAACTGGAAGGCTCTCAACTTTCATATTTGGCACAGAGCATCATGTTCAGGTCCTCTACAAAAGTTATAGAAATTATGGCCCTGGGGTCAAAATTGGCCCCGCCCCAGGGGTGGGCAGTTTTCAATAGAAACAAATAGTGAAATCTTTGAAAATCTTCTCCTCTGAAACTGGAAGGCTCTCAGCTCTCATATTTGACACATGGCATTATGTTCAGGTCCTCTGCAAAAGTTATATAAATTATGGCCCCGGGGTCAAAATTGGCCCCGCCCCAGGGGCAGGCAGTTTTCAATAGAAATAAATAGTGAAATCTTTGAAAATCTTCTTCTCTAAAACTGGAAGCCTCTCAGCTTTGATATTTGGCACAGAGCATCATGTTCAAGTCCTCTTCAAAATTTATATAAACAATGGCCCCGGGGTCAAAATTGGCCCAGCCCCAGGGGTGGCAGTTTTCAATAGAAACAAATAGTGAAATCTTTGAATATCTTCTTCTCTGAAACTGGGAGGTTCTCAGCTTTCATACTTTGCACATAGCATCATGTTCAGGTCCTCTACAAAAGTTATATAAATTATGCCCCTGGGGTCAAAATTGGCCCCGCCCCAGGGGTAGCCAGTTTTCAACAGAAACATATAGTGAAAACTTTGAAAATCTTTTTCTCTGAAACTGGTAGGTTCTCAGCTTTCATATTTGGCACATAGCATCATGTCCAGGTCCTCTACAAAAGTTATATAAAATGTGCCTCTTGGGTCAAAATTAGCCCAGCCCCAGGACAGGCTAGTTTTCTATAGAAACATATAGTTAAAACTTTAAAAATCTCCTCTGATTGTCTGGTGAGCACTTCAGGGCCATTCTGGCCCTCTTGTTGTATTTGCAAATGGAATAGGCCCTGTAGGAGCTGTCTGACAAATAGTGCAGACTCAGATCAAAGTGCTCCTGATGGAGCAGTTTGATCAGGGTCTACACTATTTACTACTATGACAGTCTGATTTTAAGTGCCAAATTGACTTATTCAGATTTACAAACCCATGGAGAGGAGGAAGATTTGATGTACGGATAGAGTAGATTTTGACTTCAGAGCTCCAGATAAGATGCATGAATTAAAATATTCTCAATAGTAACGTCTTTATTTCTCTACCAAACCTTATGTTGTGACCCCTCTTTAGAATTGTCTCACAGAGACGATTCTAAAGAGTGGTCACAACATAGGGTTTGGTGGAGAAATGACGATTTTAGTATTTGAGTAAGCACTTTTATCTGTAGCTCTGGATTTGCATAAGCAAATCCCTACTGACCATACTGATCAGGGTCTACTGTGTTTGCTTATTGAATGATACAGATCTCGATTGTACAGTTTCTGCCATGGCCAACAAATATATCATATGTTCATTTACTATTATAAAAATTTAGCTAATAGATATTGATCATGTCATTGTTTCTTAACCAACTCCTCCATAAATACGCCTTTCTACGCACTTTGCAAACAGAGTAGACCCAGATCAGACGGCTCCTATAGGAGCCGTCTGATCAGGGTCTGCTCTGTTTGCTTATGATATAACATAGATATGATTCTACAGTTTCTACTTTTCCGTGTCCGCAGTGCTGTTATAACAATTAATCTAATCTAATATTCATAACGTGATTATTTCTTACATGAATATTCATGGAGGAAAGGGTTAAATGAATATTCATGAGGTTAAGGGTATAGGGATGGTGAGGGATATGATTGAGGTGGATAATATTTCAGAGCTCCAGATAAGATGCGCAAATTAGATCTTTTTTCAGGAATAACTTCTTTATTTCTCCTCCAAACTCTTATATTGTTACCACTCTTTAGAATCGTCTCTCTGAGACGATTCTAAAAAGTGGTCACAGTATAGGGTTTGGTGTAGAAATGATGATTTTAGTATTTGGGTACACATCTTTTTCTGTAGCACTGATATTTCATTTACTTGTTCATTGTTGTAAGCTAGTAACTGAGAAGTTGCGTGTTTTTACATTTACATAATATTTATTAATTTATTTTTTGTGTCTTAGTCAGAGCAATTTCCCGTGTTTTAAACTTACTTGTAGGTATTTGTATTGTTTGTTTTACTGGTGTATGATGTAAAAAAATATACTTTTCTTGTTATACCCCCACAAACAATGTCTGAGGGGGTATACTGGAATCAGCCTGGCAGTCGGACGGATGGGCAGTCAGTCAGTTGGTCCATGCACATTTGAACGTAGGTAGTTGGTATCGCTGGATCCTCCTTTGATTTGAAAGTTATTCATTGTATATTTGGTATATATTATATATATGATAACCATGAATAGTAGATGTGCAAGACGCAAATTTCATGTGTTTAGCCCTCGGCATTGCAGAATTATTTCCCCTTGAACTTTTATCATTTTAGCATGAAACTTTAGTGTTGCGAACTCCTCCTTCAATGGGAAAGTTATTGAATTTATGTTTTGAACAAATAATAACCACAAAAAGAAGACGTGCAAGATGCTACTTTGTTGTTTTTAACTTGAGGCATTACAGAATTATCTCCCTTTGAACTTTGAGTAATTTTTGGCATGAAATCTGGGTAGTTTGTGTCACAAATTCCTCCTTCAATTGGAAAGTCACTGAATTGATATTTGCCATACATAATAAGCCTTGAATAGTAGGTGTGCCAGACTTTTCATGTGTTTAGCCCCAGGTATTGCAGAATTATTTATTAACCTTGAACTTTGAGTATGTTTGTGTTAAAAACTTCTTTTATTTTTTTTCCAACAGATTTCAATAAAAGTTTATATACATTGCATCTATGAAGTGTGTATGTGCATTAACCCTTTCCCTGTTCTATATTTAAGCCAAATTTCAGTACCTACTGAATATTCATTAACAAAATAGTTATAAAGAAATATGGAAGGTGGAGCATTGTAGACATTTTAGAAAGCAAAGAAACAGATATATCAAACTCTATTAGCAAACAGAGCAGACCCTGATCAGACGGCTCCTCTAGGAGCCGTCTGATCTGGGTCTTCTCTGTTTGCAAATGCGTGAAAACACGTTTATATGAGGGAAAGGGTTAAATAAATTTTGTTTTTCTATCTCCCGGTTATATGGAGTTATTTACCCTTGAACTTAGATATATTGGTGTAGTGTTATATACAGGTATTTGGTTTAGTTTGTGTTAATTAACATACGTTTCTGCTCGCTATGGGCTAATTGGACGCCCCAGAGAGAGAATACGGAGAAACCCACTTATTTTGTATACGGGTAACTGTGAACTTGTGGTATATTTCTATTTCTACCATTTTCATAAGATTTCTATGTAAGTTTGTATGCATGGTCTCTTTGAAGTGTAGATATGCATAATACAATTCTTTTCAGTATCTAACAATCCATACAGGAGTATGCCCCTGAACTTGTACCATATGTGTTGTTAACCTTATTAAGTTTGTGGAGTGAACTTTTACAAAGTTTTCAACAAAATTCAATGAAAGCTGATATACATGATCTCTGTGAAGTATAGATGAGCATAACAGAAAGTTGTTCAGTATCTAACATACAGGAGTTATCAGCCTTTGGATTTGGTGTGCGGGGGTATTCATCGCCTTTAGTGATAGTTCTAAAAAAAAATTCACTCCAAAGAATTTTGACATGCATTAACCTTTCCCTGTTCTATGTTTATTACAAATTTCAATACCTACTGAATATTCATGGACAAAAGAGTTGTAATGGAATATAGAAGGTGGAACGCTGTAGCCATTTTAGAAAGTAAAGAAACAGATCTATCAAATTCCATTAGCAAACAGGAGCCATCTGATCTGGGTCTACTCTGTTTGCAGATGCGTTAAAAAACATGTTTCATTCCAAAGAATTTGACAAGCATTAAAACTAACCTTTTTACTTTGGACATTTTCATATCCCACGCAACGAAGTTACTTGGGGGTATATAGTTTTTGACACGTCCATCCATGTATCATAATACATTGTTGCTCATCTAGCACTTTCATTTCTTGACCAATTTATCTCAAATTTGCTTTAAGAATTGTCACGAATAATAGCTTGGATGAGGAAATTTTCAAGAGGAACCACTTACGGTATTTTCTGCTATTTTTAGATACAACCTCTTTGAATAAATCTACTGAAAAGGAGCATTAACTAGAGAAAAGGAATTTTTTTTAGAATTTTGTAGTTCTGAAACCATTGTGATAAATAGAGCATTTGCTCCTTAGGAGCAAATGCTCTATTTATCACAATGGTTTCAAAAAGTGACTTTGACAGAGGCGTAGAAAGGCGTATTTATGGAGGAAAGGGTTAAGCTTGCCAGAGGGTTTTGAATAGTGCTGAAACGCTTACCGGTTAACCGTTGCCGATTTTGAAATGGCGATTAATCGGTTACAAAATCCGTAACCGGTTAACTGGATTGGTTACTTCCCTTAGTTCATCAATAGAGTGCTAAAGGTTACAACGGTCATAAAAATACTTTTTAATTTGTTTTCATGTTCAGTAAAACTGTTGAAGTATAATTTATGTATTTGTTTCAAAACTTTTTTATTTGTTGGTTGTTCTATTTAACACATCAAACCTATCGATTTTATTCTTCACTATGGTTATTTGTCATCTGCCGTAATTTTTAAAAGTCGTTGGTCTGAAAGATTTTGAAAGAATTGTGATGAAAATATCAGCTGAACTTGATTATGATAAGACGTTATAATGATAAAATATGTCATCAAAATTCAATTTCTTTTTCAAGTTTTGAAGTCATGCTCGGTTTATGCATAACACAAGCTTGAGCGCTTCCCCCAATATAGTATTTTGAGAAGGTCTTTGCAGCCATGACAACTGTACTATATTCTCAGCTGATAATTGTAAACAATGGCAAAAATGTATGTGTTTGAAGTTTGAACATCTGTGACATTTTCTTGAGTGCAGAACATATCAATATTAACACCCAGGTAATTATTGCTAGCATATATTGATAATAATAATGGTCCTTCTCATTGCTCTTTCATCATATGTTGATATATGCAGTTGTAGTTTAGTACAAAGATTTACAGTATACCCAGGTTTGAATGATTGTGGGACAGAGCTCCGGTTAATCTCGGTTAATACTCCTGATTAACCGGTTACAAAATTCCAGTAACTTTCAGCACCAGTTTTGAATGACATAGTGCAGACCCTGATCAGAGGGCTCCTCTAGAAGCACTCTGATCAGGGTCTACACTGTTTGCAAATGGCAGTGCATGTGTGTCTCGGGTGGAAAGGGTCAATCCTGTCCCTAATGAACATTTATGCATGAATGGATCACTTCATGGATATTTATTATACCCTTTTGAAAAATGCTTTGCACTTGTCTGTCGGTCGGTAGATCAAGCAGTTTCCGATCAATAACTGATAAACGACTTGGCGTAGGATCTTCAAACTTGCTGTGGTGGTTGGTCATGACCACTAGATGAACCCTATCGTTGTTTAGGTAACTAGGTCAAAGGTCTAGGTCACCATGACCTTAATTTGTGAAATGTATAACTGCTCAAGGGTTTGGCTTAGGATCTTCAAACTTGCTGTGGTCATGACCGCTAGATGGCTCCTATTGTTTTTGAGGTCTCTACAGCAAAGGTCAAGGTCACCATTACCTTAACTGATGATATGGTTTCTGATCAATAACTGCTCAAGGGTTTGACTTAGCATCTTCAAACTTGCTGTGGTGATTAGTCATGACCACTAGATGATCCCTATTGTTTTTAGCTCACCAGAGCACAAAGTGCTCAGGGTGAGCTATTGTGATCGCCTGATGTCCGTCGTCCGTCGGCGTCCGTCGTCAGTCGTCAACAATTTGAACCTTTAAAAATCTTCTCCTCTGAATCTACAGGGTTCTCAGCTTTCATCTTTGGCACATAGTATCATCTTTAGGTCCTCTACAAAAGTTATATAAATTATTGCCCTGGGGTCAAAATTGGCCCCGCCCCAGGGGTTCCATGTTTTCAATAGAAACATAGTAAAACTTTGAAAATCTTCTCCTCTGAAACCAGAAGGCTCTCAGCTTTCATATTTGGCACATAGCATCATGTTCAGGTCCACAACAAAAGTTATATAAATTATGACCCTAGGGTCAAAATTGGCCCCGCCCCAGGGGTGGACAGTTCTCAATAGAAACAAATAGTGAAATCTTTGAAAATCTTCTTCTCTGAAACTGGAAGGCTCCCAGCTTTCATATTTGGCACATAGCATCATGTTCAGGTCCTCTACAAAAGTTATAAAAATTATTGCCCTGGGGTCAAAATTGGCCCCACCCCAGGGGTAGCCAGTTTTCAATAGAAACAAATAGTGAAATCTTTGAAAATCTTCTTCTCTGAAACTAGAAGTCTCTCAGCTTTCATATTTGGCACATAGCTCCATGTTCAGGTCCACTACAAAAGTTATATAAATTATGGCCCTAGGGTCAAAATTGGCCCCGCCCCAGGGTGGGCAGTTTTCAATAGAAACAAATAGTGAAATCTTTGAAAATCTTCTTCTCTGAAACTGGAAGGCTCTAAGCTTTCATATTTGGCACATAGCATCATGTTCAGGTCCTCTACAAAAGTTATAAAAATTATGGCCCTGGGGTCAAAATTGGCCCCGCCCCAGGGGTGGACAGTTTTCAATAGAAATAAATAGCGAAATCTTTGAAAATCTTCTTCTCTGAAACTGGAAGGCTCTCAGCTTTCATATTTGGCACATAGCATTATGTACAGGTCCTCTACAAAAGTTATATAAATTATTGCCCGGGGGTCAAAATTGGCCCTGCCCCAGGGATGGGCAGTTTTCAATAGAAACAAATAGTGAAATCTTTGAAAATCTTCTTCTCTGAAACTGGAAGGCTCTCAGCTTTCATATTTGGCACATAGCATTATGTACAGGTACTCTACAAAAGTTATATAAATTATTGCCTTGGGGTCAAAATTGGCCCCGCCCCAGGGGTGGGCAGTTTTCAATAGAAACAAATAGTGAAATCTTTGAAAATCTTCTTCTCTGAAACTGGAAGGCTCTCAGCTTTCATACTTTACACGTATCATCATGTTCAGGTCCTCTACAAAAGTTATATAAATTATGCCCCAGGGGTAAAAATTGGCCCCGCCCAAGGGGTGTCCAATTTTCAACAGAAACATATAGTGAAAACTTTGAAAATCTTCTTCTCTGATACTGGAAGGTTCTCAGCTTTCATATTTGGCACATAGCACCATGTCCATGTCCTCTACAAAAGTTATATAAATTGTGCCTCTTGGGTCAAAATTAGCCCAGCCCCAGGGCAGGCTAGTTTTCTAAAGAAACATATAGTTAAAACTTTGAAAAGCTTCTCCTCTGATTGTCTGGTGAGCGCTTCAGGGCCATTCTGGCCCTCTTGTTTAGGTCAAAGGTCTGTGGGTATACATGTTTTACAAACATCTCTTGTTAACTTAATTTTTATACTGTGCAATGTTCAAGGGAACTTTTGGTTTACACACAAATCGTAGGATTAGATCTACGGTATATGTATAATTTCAAAAACTAAAACAGAATACCTAGGAGCTTTCTGCAGGACAACCATTTCCTCATATAAGCCGTTTAATGCTTTTTCACACCTTTGCAAACAGAGAAGACCCAGATCAGTCGACTCCTGCAGGAGCCATCTGATCAGTGTGTGCTGTGCTCTGTTTGCGTATGAAATCATAATTATAGATCTGGTCCTACAGTTTTTGTCCAAGCCAACGATTCGCTTTTAAAGTTTACTTTATAAAAAGAAAATAGTTGAATATTCATGAAGTGATCAATTAATGCAAAAATGTTTATTAGGGAATGGGTTAACCCTTTTCCTCATATTGACGACTATTGATGACTCTGTAAAAGTCACTTTGTGAAACCATTGTGATAAATAGAGCATTTGCTCCTATAGGACCAAATGCTCTATTTATCACAGCGGTTTCAAACTACAAAATTCTAAAAAAAAAAAATTATTTTCTGTAGTTAATGCTCCTTTTCGGTAGATTTATTCAAAGTGGATGGATCTAAAAATAGCCTATGCAGGAATGGGTTAAGCAGTCACCTGCCTCAAAAGTGCTCAACCATTATTCACTAAAAGTATGTAATAGCAAGGCTGTACTATAGACGAATGCTTGATTATCTTCCCAAATAGTTTGGTTTCAAGAGGAAAAAATGTAACATTTCAACATCTAAGATCAACATTTTTAACCCTTTCCTCCTTAAATACGCCTTTTTTGGCTTCTGTAAAAGTCACTTAATGAAACCATTGTGATAAATAGAGCATTTGCTCCTATAGGAGCAAATGTTCTATTTATCACAATGGTTTCAAACTACAAAATTCTAAAAAAAAAAATCCTTTTCTCTAGTTAATGTTCCTTTTTGATAGATTCATTCAAAGAGGTTGGGTCTAAAAATAACCTATGGAGGAAAGGGTTAATCTCTACTGACGTTAGAAACTACAACAGATGACAATGCTACAATTGATATTAACCCTTTCCCTCATGTAAAAACCTTTTCACTCATCAAACAATTTCAGTTGTTTTCAGTGAAGGCCTCGAATTGTTCTGTTGTCTTTCTTTAGTCATTTATTTATTTATAGTTCATGTTGTCATACCATAGAATTTGTGAGTTTCAACTTGAATAAAAGAATTTGTGATTCAACTTTTGGGATGGTGGTTTTTATTTCATGCCTTGTCGCCATTCAATGGAGCAGGAACAATATACCAGGAGCCCGTCGTACTAAAGATTGGACGACTGGAATTGTGATAAGTGCTATCACTACACGATCACAACTGCGAGCTGCAATCATCGTATCCCAGACGTGCTATCGTGCACGAGCACAACTGGAAGCTGCAATCATCCTATGCTATATGGTAGTACTTGCAATAATTAGACAGAGCTTCTCTTTAGTGACCACCATGTGAATTAACAATTAACCCTTTCTCTCATATAAACGTGTTTTCACGCATTTGCAAACGGAGTAGACCCAGATCAGACGGCTCCTATAGGAGCCGTCTGATCAGGGTCTGCTCTGTTTGCTAGTGGAATTTGAAAGATGTGTTTCTTTACTTTTAAATTGGCTACAATGTTACACCTTCCATATTTCAGTATAACTATTTTTTCCATGAATATTCAGTAGGTATTGACATTTTGAATAAACAGAGAACAGGTTAATACAGACAGACTTATAAAGGCAGGTATTTCCATAACTGTTCATGAATATCCATGTCTACTCCACCACTTTTGAATATTAAATTTTGGGCGCCAAATTATTTTCGTCTGCAAACCAAAGCACAATCTGAAACTTATTTAAAACGGGCGACATTGTTTGCAGCAAAGGTGCCCGACGCATGCTTCGACTCACCCATGGACCTCCTCCTTCCCCCCCCCCCCAAAAAAAAAAGGTAACGAAGTATGTTCAACTTACCTAAAACTATCTATTTGAACCTTAAACCACTCCGAAAAACACGACCCGGAAAAAAAATTCCTTTCGGGTCTATATTGTGTATATAGACCCGATAGGGAAAAAAAATTCCGGGTCGTGTTTTTCTTGTTTTTCAGAGTGGTTTAAGGTTCCAATAGATAGTTTTAGGCTAGTTTTACATACTTCGATCACATTATGTTTTGTTTGTTGTTGGTTTTTTTGGGAGGTGGGGGGGGGGGATCTATGGGTGAGTCCAAGCATGCGTCGGGCACCTTTGCTGCAAACAATGTCGCCCGTTTTAAATAAGTTTCAGATTGTGCTTTCCATCAATTTCTTCTCTAAAACGTAAGCCAGGGTTGCCACGCGTCAGGGAAATTAAAACAAATTCAAGTCAGGGAATTTGAAAATACATTGTATAGGCAACTTTAAGCGAATTTTGAAAACATGAGTGGAGGTTATAAATTTTTAAAAATCCACAACGTATTACAGAAATCATGACAGAAACAGACCAAATTTCGCGATTTGAAATTATGTCGGGGGGGGGGGGGGGGGGTGTCAGGAAATTTTGTTTCCTCTGGTTTGTCGCAATCCTGTAAGGTAAGTAGTGTGTCAAATAGTTGGATCCTGATGAGGCCCTTTGTTAGGATCCTGATGAGGCCCTTTGTTAGGATCCTGATGGGACCATCTGTTAGGATCCTGATGGGACCATCTGTTAGGATTTTGATGAGGCCATTGGTTAGGATCCTGATGAGGCCCTTGGTCAGGATTTTGATGAGGCCCTTGGTTAGGATTTTGATGAGGCCCTTCGTTAGGATTCTGATGAGGCCCTTTGTCAGGATCCTGATGGGACCATCTGTTAGGATCCTGATGAGACCTTTGGTTAGGACTTTGTTGAGGCCCTCTGTTATGATCCTGATGGGACCTTTGGTTAGGATTTTGATGAGGCCCTTTGTCAGGATCCTGATGGGACCATATGTTAGGATCCTGATGAGACCTTTGGTTAGGACTTTGTTGAGGCCCTCTGTTAGGATCCTGATGGGACCTTTGGTTAGGATTTTGATGAGGCCCTTTGTCAGGATCCTGATGGGACCATCTGTTAGGATCCTGATGAGGCCCTTGGTTAGGATCCTGATGAGGCCATTGGTTAGGATCCTGATGAGGTCCTCTGTTAGGATCCTGGTGAGGTCCTCTGTTAGGGTCCTGATGAGGCCCTCTGTTAGGATCCTGATGAGGTCCTCTGTTAGGGTCCTGATGAGGCCCTCTGTTAGGATCCTGATGAGGTCCTCTGTTAGGATCCTGATGAGGTCCTCTGTTAGGATCCTGATGAGGTCCTCTGTTAGGATCCTGATGAGGTCCTCTGTTAGGATCCTGATGAGGCCCTTGGTTGGGATCCTGATGAGGTTCTCTGTTAGAGTCCTGATGAGGTCCTCTGTTAGGGTCCTGATGAGGCCCTTGGTTACTCGGCGTCCAAACTGCAAATGTAATCACAGACTTTGTCCATTGAACGAGCCCTGTGATTCGCTTTTCGGCGACTTCGACCGTGAAAGGATTTAACTCAACCATTTCCCTGTTACATATTCATGTGAGAAATGACTTCATGAATTTTCATTAGATTATTTTTTATAATGGCACATTTTGGCGCGGGCAGAAACTAGAATCAGATCTAGATTATACCATAAGCAAACAATATACCCTGATTAGACGGCTCCTACAGGATTCGTATCTTGGAAAACATTGTCTACTATTTGAAAAAGTCTTAATATGAGGGAAAGTTTAAATGATAAAAAGTAAAGCATATGACATAAGTTATGCAGCTAACAGTTGGAAGTTGTCTGCTTTACTGTCTTCCTGCATTAACCCTTCGCTTGCTGAATTTTAAAATACATTTCTCCTTCTTTACCCATGCCCTGTTTTATAATTACATATATCTTCACTGTGCACAAGTATTGCGCTGTGCAATCACTGCTGTGGAGTGCATTGGTTCCTCAATCAACTTGTAAATAGTGCAGACCCTGATGAGACAGCTCCTGCAGGAGCTGTCTCATCTGGATCTTCACTATTTACAGGTAGGTATATTGACGCGATTAGCAAGCGAAGGGTTAAGCTAACAGTAGAACCTGTCCTAAGCGGCTATTCATTTATTAAACAGAGGAGTCTTAAAAGCAGGTGGTTGCTTAATGCAGGGCAAAAAGTAATAGAAGCTTTCTGCATTACTTTTGACTGCATTAAGCTACCATCTGCCTTACATACCCATATTTAGACCTCTTTTTTATGGCTGCTGGAGACAGGTTCTCCTGTAGTTTGTTGCTACATGTCTTGGGACCAAACATAGCACATCCTAGAGGTATCCTCTAAACCACTCCATATTCTTACAGGAAGTTCAACCAGAATCATTATCCTTAAGCATGTTGAACAATTTTTATCTTCCCTTCTACAAAGTGCTGTCTGCTTATTTTTCCCAAGCCCGTTTCTTACAACTGATTTTTAAAGACGGTTAAACAGTTTAGATCTTAATGAGACGCCGGCGTATCATTTGAATACAAACTCTGCAAGTATTACACTTCGCCCACAGTATTCTGAAGGTTGGCCCTTTCTACACCTTTGTAAACAGAGAAGACCCAGATCAGACGGATCAGATTTGTCTCTTAAAGCGTGGTCACAGCATAGGGTTTGGTTGAGAAATAACGGAGCAATTCTTGAAAATGTTGAATTTTACACATCTTATCTTGACCTCTATGGAGCGTCAACAATAAGTATTTATTCGCGAGGGCAAATGCTATACTATAACAGAATAAAATGAAAAACGCTAAACAAAATTTAAATCATTTCCCTGTTCTGTATTTATTTCAAATTTCAATACCTACCGAGTACCGAATATTCATGGATAAAATAGTTATAATGAAATATGGATGGTGGAACATTGTGGTCATTTTAGAAACTAAAGAAACATTCCATTATCAAATAGAGCTGACAATGACCAGACAGCTCTTATAGGAACCGTCTGATCTGGATCTACTCTGTTTTCAGATGCGTGAAAAGACATTTAAATATGAAGGAAAGGTTAAAATGGCTACGTCTTGTTTTCCACCATAGTAAAACTGTCAGTATATCTAAAAGAGTAGATCCTGGTGATCCTCTCAGTTACCGAGTCCAGGGTATTATACAAATTATACTAACACCAAAAGTTGTGATCAAGACTAAAGGTTTTTTGCCATTGACAGACACGCATGTGAACATGATTAAAGTTTTTTTGCCATTGGCAGACAGACAGACACTTGATTATGCTTGAAGTTTTTTTTGCCATAGACAGACTCTGCATTATTCATCTCAGAACTAGCATCCGCTTATGTCTTTTTGGGCCATGATGGCCCTTAATTATTCACTCACCTGGTTATAACAGATTTATGTATACAATGAAAAAGACATTCCATTTTATCTTATATTACAATAATATTTTGGCTGATTTTATAGCCCTTATTCGGGTATATTCCCAATAGCAAAAGGTGTGTTTTGTACCCATTTTTTTTTGAGCAAAAATCCCAATCTCAAGTTACAAAACAAATCCATGCAAAAAACATTAAGAAACCTCGAATTATTCAGTACAATCGGCCTGGCGACGAAGATCATTTTTACTTTTTTATCATTCGAAATGTTCAGAGTTATTTTTTCATTACTAGTTACTGATCAATGTCAGTAAAACGCTTATTGGTCGAAGTGCATACTGCTTTTTGTAGCTATGCTATAGCATCTTGAAACGTCATTCCCGTCGTCTTAATTTTGGGACAATGTTTCCTCGCTTAATTAATATACATGCCACATGCGGTATTTGTGGAAATGCAGCAATTTGAATTTTGACACGACTGGTTCCTGAACAATTTATTTGCTAAACTCCAGTATAGCAAAAACTGGAACCAACTCGTGATTACGTAATTCGGGTGTTCTCCGCTGGGGGTTCCCCTGATCGGTCCATACTAAAATAGGCCAAGCGTGGATCACAGCATGACAGGTGGCCTGTCTGTGTAGATAACTAAAAGATAATCTCCCCGAGGTAGGAAAATATCAGTCACTAAAAATTGCCTTGGTAAAATTCAAAACGGTAGATCTAGCTGAAAACTAAAAAGGGGCCCATTAACAAAAATGGTATCTTGGCAGCCAGCTGGGGGGGGGGGGGGGGGGGGGGGGGGCGGGCCCCCTAGCCCCCCACCTGGGTACGGGCCTGTCAGTATCTCATCTTGACAAGAGCTGCGAATGATAAGTTCGGAGCAACAGACAAATGTGCGTAATCAAACATTAAACGTGTCCTTTCTCAACCAAACCCTATGATTCGACCATATATGACCACCCGTTAGAGTCGTCTCGACGTTAGAATTGTCTCTTCGAGACGATTCTAAAGAGTGATCGCAACATAGTGTTTGGTGGAGAAAATAAAGAAGTTATTCTTGAAAATGTTTTGATGTACGCCTCTTATCCATAACTCTGTAAGATTGTCACATATATTTGCTCATAGCACCAAAGATGTTGATCACTTCCATTATACAAAGACCCTCCCACGCCTTTATGAATAATACACAGTGAAACCCCTCTAAACCGGACGCTATATCTAGCATAAATATCGGCCATGGATACAGGTGGCAGCTTAATGCAGGGTGAAAGTCATACAGAAAGCTCCTCTAGGAGCTTTCTGTATGACTTTCACCCTGCATTAAGCAGCCACCTGTCTAAAAGTATCTAAATTCTTCTCTACTAGAATTCCGGTTTAGAGGGGGTTTACTGTAGACCCAATTCAGACGGCTCAAGTAGGAGCCGTCTGATCAGAGTCTGCTCTGTTTGCTTATGAAATTATAATAGATGTGACTCTACAAGTTCTACCAATACCAAAACATCCTGTGTAGGCTACATACAATGTACACCAAAATAAATATTTAGCTAATAAATAGCTATGATGTCGTGAACATTCAACAGAAAAGAGTGTTAAAAAGAACTCGTCTGGAATGGAACATGTGCTGCACCACATTAGCATGTAAGGTATCAGGCCCGGATTTAGAGGGGCGGAGGCCGGCGTACGCCCCCCTTTCCCCTAAAATTGCCAAAACAATTTGTTTAGTAATATTTTAGATCTATATACAGTAAAACCTCTCTATAACGACCACTAAATTGTGTTAATTAGTTGGTATTTAGAGCATGTGGCTTCTTAAAGCAAGGTGAAAGTAAAACAGAACGTTCTGTTTTACTTTCACCTTGCTTTAAGCAGCCACCCGCCTTTAACACGGCTCTTTTTCAACATGCATTACAAACACACTATTTATTTATGTCATCAAACATAAAAATCTACGCCCCCCTCCTATTTTCTAATATGATCCACTCGTATACAATGACTTTGTAACTTGTACACACTATCAACATTGTCAGTAAAAGAGTTGGATTTTAATTAACTTTATACACAGATACGTGACCCTTTTTAGACCCAACCCACAGCATTCCATCGTTTCCCATGGCGACCGACTGGGGTCCGTCAATTCCTGTAAGTAGATGTTGAACCAGTATGCCATTTTGGGAAACACGGATCACGTTCCCTCCATTCCAGTCGGCAATGATCACGTGACCTGTATCGTCAAAGCACACTCCGAGTGGTTTGAAGAGTTCTTCGTCATCTTCACCTGTGTATAGAGCAGTTGTATTTTCACCGTGTTGGTCGCATATTGTCACACAACCATTATTGTGGTCAGCTATACACATCATCTTGGAGGCCAGGTCGACATCAACCCGGACTGGTGACTGAAATGGGATCGATTTACCCAAGTCTTGTCCGAGGAATGAATACACACCAACACTACCTTTAGGTTTCTCATACCAGGCCGCATTTTGAGAGTCAGTGAAGCATATGTATACTTCATCAATCATGGCATTTTTCTTTATGTCAAAATACTGCCAGCCTGCTATGCCATGGGGCATCATGCCGAGGTTTAGCATAACTGGGCTAACTTCTCCAGCACTGGTCACATGAAGAACTGACTTGCTTCTTGGGCAGGTTATAAAGCAACCTCCTTCAGCATCGCTTGTCACGCCTTCACATGGTTCACCTATATCTACAGAGTTGACAATGTTGCCGTCATTATCGACCAGTAAAATGTTTCTATGATCTAGCATTGTTACCCATGCAAGCTGCTGACCTGCAATGGGGGCTATTCCGTAAATATACCCACTGATGTCATCATGTGGTATGCGAAAACTAGAGACGTTCTGTAGTTTAATAGGTTCGGAGTGTACAAGTGTTCTTTGAACAAAGTTCGACGCCTGTGAGCTTCTTGCTGAGTGTGCTGAAAGCGAGACATGTGGTTTCGGCGAATTTTCAGACGTTGGTGAATAAATTCCTCCCGAATGATATACAGTTTTATCTGAATTAGCCAGCGGTACTTGATCAATTCTGTCTCCTGTTACCACTCCGACTAGTCTTTGAGACTGTGGGTCAGTTATCATACCAGGCACGAACCTTTTATACGGATGTTCTCGGTTATGTCCAAACTCTCCAGAATCAGAATCAGTCTGCTCCAACCTTCGACATAGGTAACGTCCGTTGTGGACAAAATTTAGATCGTTGCTGGAATAAAGCAACTGTTGGGCTTCTTGGACAAGACCTGAACGTTGTTCATAATCTCGTCTTAAGTGTTCAGATGAATCATTGGCTTTGTCAATGTAGTCATTGTAATGTTGTTCCAGTTCTTTCTCGGCATCTGACTTTTCTCTTTCAATATCAAGATGCATTTTCGTTGCCTGTTTTCTGACCTTTTCTATTTCCTGTTCAAGTTCATGAGGATACTGATACTTTTTGTCGTTCATCATGCGTAGCCTCATCTGCAGGTGGTCCACGTAGCTGGTTTGATTCCGAAGAAGAGATGACAACCTTTGGCGGACTTCCTTCGCTTCCTCGGACAGTAGCTTAGTCACGTGATTTTCGTGTTCCATCAATTTGCATATATTACAAATCACCACATCGCACTTTTTACACACAAATAAGATTTCCTGGCTTTGATGACGAGGGCAAAAATTATCAGTGGTCATGTCTCTGACTTGATGCAGTGGAACCACCTGGTCGCTATGGTAACGAGATGCTTTCATTTTCAAATGCGCCCTCGTACACAAATCACAGAACCTTTCTTTGCATTGCAAACACTGATTTGTGGCATGTTTGCCATCATCACAAATATCGCACACAGCCTCGCCAATCATTGTAGAATATTTAGGTTCATTGTAAGCACTGGTAGACATTTCACCTGTCTCGTGTATAGAACTATTTCTTCTACCTGTTGGTGGGCGAATGGGAGTTTGACATATAGGGCATTCGTAATGTCCTCTATTTGTGGAATTGCCAATGTTGCCTTCTAAACAACTAGGACAGAATGTATGAAAGCAAGACGAGAGCGTCATCTTCGTGAACTGTTTCTGGCAGATACTGCATGATAAATGTCCATTGGTGTTAGGAACTGACACGGATTTTGCCATGGTTGACATCGTGATGTTCTGTAAGATATATCGATATAAGTTCTGTATTGATTGCACTGATCGTGTTTTAATTCGCTTTCTGTGTCACTCTTAATTTATACGGGTTATTTCTTAATTCGCTGTCATACATTCCATGGACTCACTAGTAATACTGTTCTTAATCCTTTGACACTCCTAAAAATGATTTTAGGTAAACCCGTCACACCGAATTCTATAATCCATCCATTTTCGATGTGAGACTTTCCTGAAATATATAATAATGAATGTCTTTGACATTGATTGGGAAGGTAGATAGTGCAGGTCCTGATAAAAAAGGCTCATTCAGGGGTCCTCTGAAGTTCGGGTTTACATTGTATGTTTATGCCCCATGTATGAGATAACGACTGTAATTGGGTCAATTGACACTTTATACTGTTCTAATGACCCATAAAGAATATCAGGCGTTTTAACCCTTTACCTAATGAATATTTATGAATTCATTTTACAGAGGTCCAGATACGATGCGTAAACTAATGAATTTCATGAATAACTTCTTTATTTCTCCGTCAAACCCTATGTGGTGACCACTCTTTAGAATCGTCTCGAAGAGACGATTCTAAAGACTGGTCACACCATATTGTTTGGTGGAGACGATTCTAAAGACTAGTCACAACATAAGGTGTGGAGAAATGACGATTTTAGTATTTGAATACGCACCTTTATCTGTTGTTCTGTTTTTATTTTCATGAATATTAGTAAGACTATTTTCATTGGTTGTCATAAGAACAAGAGAAAGTTTGACATTGACAAGACAATTTACTGTCAGATCTATATATTGCATAAGAAAACAGAGCAGACCCCGATCTGACAGCTCTTACTTGAGTTGTCTGATCTGGGTCTTCACTGTTTGTACACGCATTTCTATTTGGCAAATTGTTAATTGGCATACATTGTAAGCCAATATTGTTGCTGATTTTTAATCTCATTTATTAATTTCAAAAACTAAATGACATAGTGTAAAAAAACTCTCAAACTGTCTAAACGGATACAGTAGAAACCCTCTTAACCGGAATTTTATGACTGAAAAATGAACAGTAAAACCTCTCTATAACGGCCACTAAATTGTGTTAATTAGTTGGTATCTAGGGCAGGTGGCTGAATAAAGCAATGTGAAAGTAAAACAGAATGTTCCTATAGGAGCGTTCTGTTTTACTTTCACCTTGCTTTAAGAAGCCACCTGCCTTTAACACAAACTACTTTTATGTAGTTTAGTGGCCGTTATAGAGAGGTTTTACTGTAGTGTAAAAACTCAAAAAGTCTAAACAGATACAGTAGAACCCCTCTTAACCGGAATTTTATGACAGAAAAATTTAGGTATTTTTTAACAGGTGGCTGTTAAATGCAGGGTGAAAGTCATGCAGAAAGCTCTTTTGCCACCTGTCTAAAATACCGATTTTGATACTGATTTTAATGTCCGCTTTAAAGTGGGTTTACTGTACATATGAATTTGTAAAAAAAAAAAAGAGTGTACTCCTATATTTTGAATAATTTCACAGAAAATAAAACCCACCTTACTTCCAGCGGTATATTACATGTATGTTTAAATTCCAACGTACTGAAGTAATCTCGATACATGTACCTGCTGTTTAAACGGTGATGTCTTATTAAATCTAATATTTGATTTTCGTTCTCGATAAATGAAATGTTTTGCTGCCTTTTAAGTTTTGTATATAATGTAAATCATTTGAATCTATTCAGCTGAATGGAAATAAATAGCGCATGCCTACAAACCGATCAATACACCCTTTCTGTGAAATATTTATGTATTTGGTCCTAGGGCAGAGTATACAGTATATTTCCCAATATTTAACTCAATAGATGCTAGAAACAAATTCGTGACACTCTAGACAAACAGTTTGGATCCTGATAAGCCCCGAGTAAATTGGCTTCGCTTCAGCATCAAAATTGTGTAACTCGCTATTTTTAGGTAAAAGGAAGAATAAATCGACTTTAACATTGCGGCAAACGACAACTGCTTGCAGACGACCATAAGCGCCAATACGGTTAACAAACTGATATTGCAGTCTGCTGAAATATCTTCACAAATTCTCTAGTAGCCTGTTATATTTTGATCGAAATGTCAAACGATATTTATCCTGATTCGAAGTCAAGTTACCTTGATTTGTTTGGACCCAACCTCGTTGCAAAATCTGCAATAGTTAACAAATGGTTATACATTTAACCCTTCGCTTGCTCTTCACGTCAATATACCTGCCTGTAAATAGTGAAGACCCAGATGAGACAGCTCCTGCAGGAGCTGTCTCATCAGGGTCTGCACTATTTACAAGTTCGTTGTGCAACCAGTGCACTCCACAGCAGTCATTGCACAGCGAAATACTAGTACACAGTGAAGATATATGTAATTATACAACAGGACATGGGTAAAGAAGGAGAAATGTATTTTAAAATTCAGCAAGAGAAGGGTTAATTTGATAAGATGAATGTGTAGATGAATATCTTTATTATCTCCTTGCTTGGTGAATATTATTGCAAGACTACAGTAGAATTTGTCTCAAGCGGCCATCAAAAAGAGGTCTAATTATGGGTCTATGAAGCAGGTGGTATAGCTTAATGCAGGTTAAACGTAATACAGAAAGCTCCTATAGGAGCTTTCTGCATAACTTTTGCCCTGTATTAAACAACCACCGGCTTTTTAAGACTCGTATGTTCAATAAATGATTGGTTGCATAGGACAGTTCTACTGTATAAGAATGTTAATGACTTTAATTCTTAATTTCGTATGCATACAGTATATCCTTTCTATAACGGCCACTAAATTATGTTAATTAGTTGGTATTTAGAGCAGGTGGCTGCTTAAAGCAATGTGAAAGTAAAACAGAACGCTCATATAGTAGCGTTCTGTTTTACTTTCAACTAGCTTTAAGCAGACACCTGCCTTTAACACAGAATACTTGATGTAATTTATTGGCCGTTATAGAGAGGTTTTACTGTATGTATTTTTAAAAGATGTCAAAAAGGAAATTTACTGCCAAGACAAACAGCATAGAAGTTGCAACATATAGACAACAAGAGCTGTCTTATGTGGGTCTGCTCCGTCTTCAAAACTTGGCGGTATTGTCAATTAAAAGATTAACACCTCTTTTCACGCCTTTGGAAACTGAATAGATCCAGATCAGATGGCACATGCAGGAGTCGTCTAATCAGGGTCTGCTCTGTTTGCTTATAAAATAATACAGATCTGATTCTACAGTTTCTGTCAAGGTCAAAACATCTATGCTCATATACTACATGTAAAACCTCTCTTAACCGGAATTCTAGTAGAGAAGAATTCAGATATTTTAGGCAGGTGACTGCTTAATGCAGGGCGAAAGTCATGCAGAAAGCTCCTCTAGGAGCTTTCTGCATGACTTCCACCCTGCATTAAGCTGTCATCTGTCCCCAAGACCGATATTTATACTAAATTTAACGTCCGGTTAAGAGAGGTTTTACATGTATTATAAAAACCCAGCTAATACATATTCATGATATTATTATTTCTTACATGAATATTCATCGGGTAAATGCCTAAATGGTTAAATTTTGTCAATTGTAAGCAGTGCTCTTTCCGCGCATGCGCGATCAACAGAGATTGACCCTAGCCTTACTATTAACCCGTTCCTTCATATAAACGCCTTTTTGACGCATTTGCAAACAGAGTAGACCCAGATCAGACGGCTCCTTTAGGGGCCGTCTGATCAGGGCCTGCTCTGTTTGCTTGTGGAATTCTAATAGTTTCTACTAATACAAAAATAGTATGTGTACAAACGACGTTCCTAAAATTCAGATAATAAATATTTGTTAGGTCATTGTTTCTGTCATGAACATTCGTCAGGGAAAGGGTAATGACTGAAGACGCTCAACCATCTTTTTGAATGAAATTTACAGTAAAACCTCTATAACACGTCCATCCAGGCAAAGTCTATTATTGAATTTTGAAGACAGGTACATGTACTTCAAGTAGTTTACGACCAGGTCTTAAAGCCAGATAGTAGCTTAATGCAGGACGATAGTTGAACAGAAAGCTCCAACATGCTTTAACCCTTTCCCTCATGTAAGCGCATTTTGGCGCATCTGCAAACAGAGTAGACCCAGATCAGACGGCTCCTATAGGAGCCGTCTGATCAGGGTCTGCTCTGTTTGCTTATGGTGTATTATAGGTCTGATTGTACAGCTTCTGCCTGAGCCAAAATGTCCTGTGTTCATATGCCATTTTTAAACATAATCTTATTAATATTCATGACGTCATTATTTCATACATGAATAATCATCAGGGAAAGGGTTAAAGGACAGTAATCTCTATTCATGAGGGGCTCTGTGGTAGTTTGATGCAGGACAAAAGTAACCATTTAGAGAGGGGTTTCATGCAAATACGACAGAAAGCAGAAGATAGTACAATTGAAAAGATAGAAAATAAAATAGACACCATTTATATGACAGGATATGGGTTAAAATAAGTGGGAATGACAGCGGGAGTTGGTGTCTCTGTCGCCAGAATATCTCGACAAACATATCGAATATTTGTAATGGAATTTCACTTCTGTACGGTACCAATCAGTTATCAAACTTTGATCGTTTGCTCAAGTAAAATGGATGGAAATCTACTTTGACCCTTTCTATCATATAAACGCGTTTCACGCATTTGCAAACAGAATATACCCAGATCAGATGACTCCAATAGGATCCAGTTGACCAGGGGGCTGCTCTGTTTGCTTATGACATGATGTAAATCTGATTCCACATGATATCATTGAAAAATTCAGCTAATGAGTAGTCATGATGTCATTATATCTAACACGAATACAGTAAAACCCTGCTAATACGACCACTTAATAAACAGCCACTGGCGTAGTTTAAAGCAAGCGGTTGCTTAATGCGGGACAATAGTAATGCAGAAAGCTCATGTATGAGCTTTCTGCATAACTTTCGTCCTGCATTAAGCTACCACCTGCCTCTGCCACCCAGAATTATGCCCCTTTTAGGTGGTCGCATTAGAGGGGTTTTACTGTATTGAACATGTAAAGGGTCTAAAGGCCTACAACAGGTGATACTTTACCTATGGCAATTTGCATACAGTAGAACCTATCCTAAACGGTCATTCATTTATTGAACAAAGAAATCTTAAAAACAGGTGGTTACTTAATGCAGGGCAAAAGTAATACAGAAAGCCCATACGTGGACTTTCTGCATTACTTTTGACCTGCATTAAGCTACCACCTGCCTTACAGAGTGAGACCTATAATTAGACATATTTTTGATGGCCACTTAAGACAGGTTCTCCTGTATTGCATATATCTACATAGAGTGCTGAAAGGCAAAGTCTGTGTTTCTCATTTAACCTTCTACATACCGAATTTTCAAAGTGGAATGGTCCATCATTATTTAACAGCATAATCCACGTAGTATGGAAGGGTAACCATAGATTAAACGACTTTTGAATGACAAACAGAGCAAGCCCTGATAAGTGGTCTCCTCTGGGAACCCACTGGGCAGGGTCAACATTGTTTGCGAATGTCAGTTAAGTTGGTTCCCGTATTCAAAAGATTAATTATTTGGCTGCCATCGTGCGTATATACGAGTATGATCATCAAGTTGTTGACAGGGTGAATAGAATTCAGATGAGAAACCATGTAAACCATGTAAACCCGGCTTCTCACCAGGATTCAGTTATGCTTTCAAAAACAGTAGAACCTCTCTATAACAGCCACTAATTTGTGTTAATTAGTTGGTATTTAGGGCAGGTGACTGTTTAAAGCAATGTGAAAGTAAAACAGAACGCTCCTATAGGAGCTTTCTGTTTTACTTTCACCTTACTTTAAACAGCCACCTGCCTTTAACACAAAATACTTGATGTAATTAGTGGCCGTTATAGAGAGGTTTTACTGTAAAAGAGAAGACATGTGAACATTGAAGCAGAGAACGAATCTCACAGAAACAAACGTATTCCAAGATATGATCAGTTGTAATCTGCCTAATTTATGGAAAACAAAAGCAGATGTCGTTCTGTTATCATTGCCTGGGTGTCGAACACGTATTCGTTAATGAATAATTAACACGTTCCCTCGCAGTAACGCATTTTAATACCTTTACAAGCAGAGTAGATCCAGATAAGACCACCCCTGTAGGAACTGTCTGATCAGGGTCTTTTCTGTTTGCATATAGAATATATATGTGTGATCCTACCGTTTTCGGGGTCAACCATTCACTTAAATAGTTTACGTTATAAAAATTAAGATAACTCTTTCACTGCCAACTTTTGTCGTCTGCAAACTTTGTCGTTTGCTACAATTTCCGTTTCAAAAACATAGTCACGGTAACAAACAGTTTAGATCCTGATGAGACACCGAGTGACTCGGCGTCTCATCTGGGTCCAAATTGTTTACATAGGTAATCACAGATCTGCTTCTTTACTTTCTAAAATAGCTGTACAACATTCCACCTTCCATATTTTGCTATAACTATTTTGTCCATGAATAGTCAGTGAAATAAACATAGAATAGGGAAAGGGTTAATATTCAGTGAAATAAACATAGAACAAGGAAAGGGTTAATCTATCACATAATTAGACATCGTTCTAGTGGCCACTATAAAGAGATTCCACTGTACACACACATACCACACATTGTCCTTACAGATGCCACTATAGAGAGATTCCACTGTACACACACATACCACACACTGTCCTTACAGATGCCACTATAGAGAGATTCCACTGTACACACACATACCACACACTGTCCTTACAGGGGCCACTATACAGAGATTCCACTGTACACACACACCACACATTGTCCTTACAGAGGCCACTATAGAGAGATTCCACTGTACACACACATACCACACACTGTCCTTACAGAGGCCACTATAGAGAGATTCCACTGTACACACACATACCACACACTGTCCTTACAGAGGCCACTATATATAGAGAGATTCCACTGTTCACACACATACCACACACTGTCCTTACAGGGGCCACTATAGAGAGATTCCACTGTACACACACATACCACACTGTCCTTACAGAGGCCACTATAGAGAGATTCCACTGTACACACACATACCACACACTGTCCTTACAGAGGCCACTATAGAGAGATTCCACTGTACACACACATACCACACACTGTCCTTACAGGGGCCACTATAGAGAGATTCCACTGTTCACACACATACCACACACTGTCCTTACAGAGGCCACTATAGAGAGATTCCACTGTACACACACATACCACACACTGTCCTTACAGGGGCCACTATAGAGAGATTCCACTGTTCACACACATACCACACACTGTCCTTACAGAGGCCACTATAGAGAGATTCCACTGTACACACACATACCACACACTGTCCTTACAGAGGCCACTATAGAGAGATTCCACTGTACACACACATACCACACTGTCCTTACAGAGGTCACTATAGAGAGATTCCACTGTACACACACATACCACACACTGTCCTTACAGAGGCCACTATAGAGAGATTCCACTGTACACACACATACCACACACTGTCCTTACAGGGGCCACTATATATAGAGAGATTCCACTGTTCACACACATACCACACACTGTCCTTACAGGGGCCACTATAGAGAGATTCCACTGTACACACACATACCACACTGTCCTTACAGAGGCCACTATAGAGAGATTCCACTGTACACACACAAAGCACACACTGTCCTTACAGGGGCCACTATAGAGAGATTCCACTGTTCACACACATACCACACACTGTCCTTACAGAGGCCACTATAGAGAGATTCCACTGTACACACACATACCACACACTGTCCTTACAGGGGCCACTATAGAGAGATTCCACTGTTCACACACATACCACACACTGTCCTTACAGAGGCCACTATAGAGAGATTCCACTGTACACACACATACCACACACTGTCCTTACAGAGGCCACTATAGAGAGATTCCACTGTACACACACATACCACACATTGTCCTTACAGAGGCCACTAGAGTGAGATTCCACTGTACAGACACATACCACACACTGTCCTTACAGAGGCCACTATAGAGAGATTCCACTGTACACACACACATACCACACTGTCCTTACAGCGGCCACTATAGAGAGATTCAACTGTACACACACATACCACACAGTGTCCTTACAGAGGCCACTATAGAGATATTCCACTGTACACACACATACCACACAGTGTCCTTACAGAGGCCACTATATATAGAGAGATTCCACTGTTCACACACATACCACACACTGTCCTTACAGAGGCCACTTTAGAGAGATTCCACTGTACACACACATACCACACATTGTCCTTACAGAGGCCACTATAGAGAGATTCCACTGTACACACACGTACCACACATTGTCCTTACAGAGGCCACTATAGAGAGATTCCACTGTACACACACGTACCACACATTGTCCTTACAGAGGCCACTATAGAGAGATTCCACTGTACACACACATACCACACATTGTCCTTACAGAGGCCACTATTTAGAGAGAGATTCCATTGTACACACACATACCACACATTGTCCTTACTGAGGCCACTATATAGAGATTCCACTGTACACACACATACCACACATTGTCCTTACAGAGGCCACTATAGAAAGATTCCACTGTACACGCGCATACCACACACTGTCCTTACAGTGACCACTATAGAGATATTCCACTGTACACACACATACCACACATTGTCCTTACAGAGGGCACTATAGAGAGATTCCACTGTACACACACGTACCACACACTGTCCTTACAGAGGCCACTATATAGAGAGATTCCACTGTACACACACATACCACACACTGTCCTTACAGATCGACCATCAGGTGGACCAAGCGTTATACAGTTGAACTTCGGTATCTCGAACTCGGATAATTCGAACTTCGGGATAACTCGAGTTAAAAGTTTGGTCCTTCCAAAATCTTACAATACATAATTACTCCAAAATGTATCACTACGCATATCTAGAAACACATTTCACAGCTTAATGCAGGTCTACAGTAATGCTGAAAGCTCCTACAGGAGCTTTCAGCATTACTGTAGACCTACATTTAGCTGTGAACTTGAGAAATTGTCCAGATTAGAAATCGGATAACTCGAACTTCTTTTATCTCGAACTAATTTATAATAGTTCCCTGAAGTTCGAGATATCGAAGTTCAACTGTATGTCAAAAATATAATCTTACCAGAGAACGTGACAACATAAAATCTACCGTTTTCAATTTGAAACCAATATAGAAAATCGCCCACTGAAGCATCAGATACGTGTCAAATTTGTTTTGCAAAACACAGCTTTTAGAACCAGACAGCCAGTGATCGGAGGAGACATACGCCTTTAGGTTTATGAGTAATGTTTCGCCCACTTAACCCTTTCCCTGTTCAATATTAATGTAAGAAATAATGACGTTATGAATATTTATTAGAAGAATTTTCATAATGTAAACTTTTAAACGGTGTTTTTGCTCTGACAAAAACTGTAGACTCAGATTTATATCGTGCCATAAGCAAACAGAGTAGACCCTGATCAGACGGCTGCTATAGCACCCGTCTGATCTGGGCCTACTCTATTTGCAAATGCGTAAAACACGTTTATATGAAGGAAAAGGTTAACGCTTGTTCGATTTATTTAAAAGCTAGAAAATTGTGTCTGTAAGACACAGCGATGTTCCCGTGGTGTTGCTTGCCTACGTGCACTTCCTAAGCCATTTGACCTTGGCCTTGGGCTTGCGGGCAGCATGGGCTGGGTGCACAATGAAAGTATGGATAGTGTTTAATGTGTATATGCAATTCCATGCCAATAGCTATAGTGGTAGGGAGATATAAGACAATGAAAACCTGTGACAACCAACTGCAAGTAAAAGCGTGACTCACAGACAGACGGGCGGGCGGACAGACGGACGGACGAACAGGTGCAAAACATAATGCCCCTGAATATCGTCAACGGGGGCATAAAAAATTGTTTCTACAGGCATATTCTCAGTGTGTCAAACATTTTAGATCTTGTTTAGACGTACGCGGCGTTTGATCTGGATCCACACTGTTCTGTTTATCTAACCGCTTGCAGCAGACTTGAGGCTAAACATCCATGCTTGTAGCAGACAATGTAGAGGTAGCTTGCAATTTTATTAATCGATTTATCATCTGTATCTCTAAAATGGACATAGGCAAACAGTGAAGACCCAGATCAAAGGTCCCCTGCTCTGTGTCCCTAAAATTGACATATGCAAACAATATAGACCCAGATCAATTACGTCCTGATTAGGGTCTGAACTATTTGCTTAGAATTCTTATAGAAACATCCCTTCAAATGAAATTAAAATGTTTTTTAATACATGTGCATAATTTGGCAATTTTGCTTAGAAAATGGGTATAAGCTATTGGCCCTCTGGTACAGTATAGCCTCGCTAATAGGACCACGTTGTTAATTAATAGAAGAAACTATAAAAACAGGTGGTTCCTTAATGCAGGTCAAAGGTGATACAGAAAGCTCCTATAGAAGCGTGCTGTATCAGTTTTGCCCTGCATTAAGCTACTACATATTTTAAAAATCCAGATTTAGACTTCGATTGAGTGATCACATCAGCGAGAATTTACTGTAGTATTGGTGAGCTGTTACACGACATGCTACGGTCAAATGAGTGTTCATCTTTGTAAATGGTTTTGGATCCAGATGTGTCATTGACTAACTAAGCCATCCACCAGGTTCTAAATTATTTGGCACTCTATTAATGTGGTTCAATTAAATATTTCCCTGATATAGACGTCCGTATACACAGGTTAAAGGTAATCCTTTCCCTCATAGTGACGACTTTTGACGACTTTGTAAAAGTAACTTTGTGAAGCCACTGTGATAAATAGAGCATTTGCTCCTATAGGAGCAAATGCTCTATTTATCACAATCGTTTCAAACTACAAAAATCTAAAAGTTTCCGTTTCTCTAGTTAGTGCTCCTTTTCGATAGATTTATTCAAAGAGGTTGTATCTAAAATAGCATATGAGGTAATGGGTTAAGCAACCACCTGCTTTTAGCAGGATTCTTTATTGACTTAAACAAACATCGTCATTTAACACTAGCCAATGCATAATAATAATTGATACAGTATATGATAGGTTATATGACACTCGTATTAATACAATATCCCAAATTCAATAGCCAAGACATCCTTGGAATAAATATACATGCCGTCTCAATATATACAATAAAACCTCTCTATAACGGCCATTGAGTTGATTAGCCGGTATTTAGCGCAGGTGACTGCTTAAAGCAAGGTGAAAGTAAAACAGAACGCTCCTATAGGAGCGTTCTGTTTTACTTTCACCTTGCTTTAAGCAGCCACCTGAATTTAACACAAAATACTTGATGTAATTTAGTGGCTGTTATAGAGAGGTTTTACTTTAGTCATGCGAGGATGGAATCAAATGTTACATAATTTGATTGGATCTACGTAATCTGAAAGCTTCGTGGATGAATCGACCTAGATTAAAAATATTTACATGTATTTTGTATGAATTAGATAATTGGACGAGTTTTAACATGTTTGGTCTCGAAGTATAATATCTCTTAATGAACGTTTCCCTGTTTGGAGTAAACAAAATGGCATTTCAAAATAAAGTGATACTCGTCTTCTACCACGTTTTTATCACAATAGTTACAGATTCTTAGTGTTCGTTCTAAACGGTCTCTAACGTAACGTGCTTTACTCCATAAATACATGTACACACTTTGACGACTTTGTTAACGAGGTTCTCGTTATAACGAGTTTAAATATGAAAGGAACCATATGGCCAGTTTTAAGCTAGTACCAACAGGTGAACGCTTAATGCAGAACAGAAGAAGTGCAAAAAGCTCCCTTTGGGAGTTTTTTTTGCACTTCTTGTGTTCTACATTAAGCGATCAACTATCTTATTAGCATTGTACCTATTTATCCAGTGGTTGTTTAAAAGAGTTAACGGTAATTTTGTTTCAATGCATACTGCCAGTATAACGAGGGTGCCATTGTAACGAATCCCGGTATAATGAGGGTACACCGTACACACTTTGACGATTTTGCAAACAGAGTAGACCCAAATAAGAATACTCGTATAGGAGCCGTCTGATCAAGGTCTGTGCTGTTTGCCTATGGAATAATATAGATCTGATTCCACAGTTTCTGTCATGGCCAAACAATCATGTGATCATTTGACATGATAAAATTCAGCTAATTAATATTCATTAAATCATTATCTTTTACATGAATTTTCAAGACTCCTGTGTTAACCCTTTCCTTCATATAAACGTGTTTCCACGAATCTGCAAACAGAGTAGACCCAGATCAGACGGCTCATAGAGGAGCCGTCTGATCAGGGTCTGCTCTGTTTGCTAATGGAATTTGCAAGATCTGTTTCTATACTTTCTAAGATAGCTACAATGTTCCAACTTGCATATTTCAGTATAACTATTTTATCAATGAATACTCAGTAGGTATTGAAATTTGTAATAAACATAGAACAAGGAAAGGGTCAAACCAGTAACAGGTATATTTGACTATGGATACATGCACTATCATGATGTACAGTAAAACCCCTCTAAACCGGAATTCTAGTAGAGAAGAAATTTAGAGACATGTAGGCAAGTTGCTGCTTAATGCAGGGTGAAAGTCGTGCAGAAGGCTCATAGAGGAGCTTTCTGCATGACTTTCATCCTGCATTAAGCTGCAACATTTCTCCAATACCGATATTTATACATGTACCAAATTGAACGTCCGGTTTATAGGTGTTTAATTGTATCAGGCGGGGGCTTGGCAAATACCTGTGTGTATGACAGTAGAATAGTATTGTTAAGAGTAGAACATGTATATTGCAAACACGCAAAATAAGACAAAATTAGACTTTTTTAAAAAATATAGGTGGTAGCTTAATGCAGGACAAAAGTAATACAGAAAGCTCCACTAGGAGCTTTCTGCATTACTTTCGTCCTGCATTAAGCAACTACCTTTCCTTACAGACCTCCTTTTTTTATTGTATGGTAGCTATAGGTAGGCTTTACTGTATTTCTGTTCACCGCAAACTTTATTCATACTCTATCTCTATCTTATCTTCTTAAATTGAATAGTCAACATTAGTTACAAAGTTGCGGGTACGCGTGCTGCAAGTCGTAACCTAGAAACCATAATAAACGGAAGTGATTCCCTGTCTGATAAAGATTAAAACATTTTTGGAACTTCTAGTCTTATTTTTTAAACAGGAATTGAAGAAAATGTTACTGTCGAATTTGAAGCAGACGTCACATTTCACTTCGAACCATGTACTGATTAAACACAGGAGTCTTAAAAAGGCAGGCTATTGACCCAGATCAGACATCTCCTTTTATTAATGGCAGTTGAAGAGATATTTTAATGTCGAATGACCGTTGAAGAGATGTTTTACTGTCGAATGACCGTTGAAGAGATGTTTTAATGTCGAATGGCAGATATAGAGATGTTTTATTGTTGCATGGCAGTTGAAGAGGGGTTTTATTGTCGAATAGTCGTTGTAGAGAGGTATTATTTTCGAATGACATGTGTAGAGAGGTTTTATTGTCGAATAGTAGCTGTAGACAGTTTTTCACTGTCGAATGACAGTTGTAGAAAGGTTTTACTGTCGAATAGCATTTGTAGAATAGTTTTACTGTCGAATGACTGTTGTTTAGTGGTTTTACTGTCGAAATGCAGGTTTTGAGCGGTTTTACTGTCGAATAGCAGCTGTAGAGAGGTTTTACTGTCGAATGACAGTTGTATAGTGGTTTACTGTCGAAAGGCAGGTGTAGATCGGTTTTACTGTCGAATAGATGCTGTAGAGAGGTTTTACCGTCGAATGACCGTTGAGGAGAAGTTTTACTGTCGAATGACAGGTGTAGAGATGTTTTACTGTCAAATGGCCGTTGTAGAGATATTTGTCTGTTTAATAGTAGTTATAGAGATGTTTTACTGTCTAATGGCAGTTGTAGAGTGTTTTTACTGTTGAATGGCAGCCAGTTGTAGAGAGGTTTTACGAGAAGTAGAAGTTTAATTGCCATTGTATTAAAGGCTAACTGTTGAATGGCCGTTGTAGAAAGGTTTTACTGTTGACTGGCCGTTTCACTGTCGAATAGCAATGTAGAGAGGTTGAATTATTTTAACCCTTTCACCACCGCAGTCGCATAAATGCACCACGACAAATAGTGCAGTCCCAGATCAGGGACTTCACTACTTGTCTCAATCTCTATTTCTATATAATACAAGTACGAAATTGCTGCAAGAGTGCAGCAAAGGAATTGTGCACGGCCTAAAACACATGAGAGGTTTTATGTTGGTAGCTATTGACTAGGTAATATACTTTTTGAGTCATGGACCGGACCAAAAGGTCGTATGAAATCTCTATGATGTGACTTGTCAATGATTGATTGATTGATTTCGATTTAACGTCGCTTTTAACAGCATTTCAGTCATATCGCGACGTCCAGCTAATTACTGGTGGAGGAAGACCCCAGGTGCCCTTTATACATTTTTTTCATGTACAAATCAGCAATTGGGTAGAACCACCGACCTTCCGCAAGCCAGCTGGAAGGCTTTCCCACTTGAAAATTTCAGGTTGGCCCAGACCGGGCGTGACCTCACAGCGGTGAGGATGTGAGTGATTGTTAGTCACAGTGACCGTAACCACTCGGCCACGACTTGTCAATGAAATCATGTTAAAGCGGCGATTTTACTGAGTGGTGAAAACATTTGGGTGGGTTGAAGCTTGGAGCAATAACTTTTGCAAATAAGTGGCTTACAAACTTATATTTGGGGTACTGAATATCTGAATTTGAGATGATATACAAAAAATTGTTTTTAACCAAGTAGACAATGAATAATGTTGAAAAACAGTGTTTCAAAACTATGCAAAAGCTGTGGTGACAATTAGAATGTTACTTAGACTAGTTGAAATTTGGCACTAGGAGTGATATAATGGTTATAGAATTGTTTGTAGTACGTACATAAGATATGATACATGATCTGTATATTATATGGAGTTGTGTTCTATTTTCGTCAAACATAACATAACTATCATTAGAAAGGATCACACTATTTGGCAAGTCTACTGATCATTAGAACAATATATATACATGTACAGTATAACCTGGCTTATCCGACACTTGGTTAAAAAACCTGCTTTATTCGACAATGATGTTCGGTTCAAAATGTTGAATATCATACAGTTGAACCTCGATAACTTGAAGTCGCTGAAGTCGAACTTACCCTTACTTGCGAGTTAAAATGTGGCTATGCCACGTGTTAACTTTGAAATAAGAGTAAGTTCGACTTAAGCGAATTCAAGCTATCTGAACTCAACTAAAGGAATACTGTTCAGCTGGACTTAAGCGATATCTGCTGTAACTGACACACTGCTTTATCCGTCATCCACAGTTGGTATTGAAGGATGTGGGATAAGGCAGGTTATACTGTATAAGGAAAACAAAATATAAACTAATTAACAACATGGCAATTAACATGTGATTGCATATAAGCACGACTCATGAATAAAACTTGGAACAGAATTTGTTATGGGGGGATAAAAAAATATTATAGGAAGGAAACATGACTGATGTTAAAGTTAGGAGTTATTCATGGACAGATTTAACTGTTTTTGCATTTACTTTATCACTGAAATGGGATATAGTGAGTTTTGCATCGTAGTGCAAATAGAACTGAGTCTGTGAATACATGCATATTCATGTAACATGCTTATATCAAGTGTACAGGTGCAGATATATAACCATTAAGAACATTTTTTTTAATAGTATGGTATGAAATGAAAGAAGGTGCACATTTGAAGAACACTTTTTAGGGTTTCGGAATCCTTATAAAATGGATTTCGACTCAAACTCTGGCGGAAAACCCTATTGCACGAGCGCTACCTAGTGGGAATCCCCCTAAAGAGAATACGCGCATGTGCAGTGCTTGGCTTACAATCCGGTTCCGGAATCTTACAAAATATTTATAATGAAATATGGAAGGTGGATCCATTAGCAAACAGAGCAGACCCCGATCCTATGGGAACGAGCTGTCTTATCTGGATCGAATCTGTTTGCAGAGGCTAGAAAACAAGTTTATATTAGGCTGGGTCCTAGTAGTGGTTACCGTAGCATCCCCCCCTAGACTTTTTTTCATGGGTACCAAATTGTTCGTTGGGGTCCTTAGAACACATTTTGAGCATGCCCCCAAAAATAAGTTTGTCCCAGCTATGTTTTATTTAACGGTTTCCATGGTAACTCGAGGTAATTTTCGAAACTACCTTGGTTCAGAAAATGCGCCATAACTTTGTTTTTAGAAGCAATAGAAGGACAAAACAAGTACCAAAGTAAAGCAGAGACATATAGCTTGAATATGATATATGATTTTATTAATATTCATAAATGCATTCTTATGAATATTAATGAGGAAGTAAAAAATGTGATTTTTTTAGAAAAAAGGAGTTTGTTGTTTAGTCTGAGAGGCTTATTAATGCACAGAAATTATTGAATTTAAGTTTAAATTGTTCGTTGGAGTCCTCAGAACACATTTTGAGTATTTCCCCAAATAATTTTGTCCCATCTATGTTTTATTAAACGGTTTCCATGGTAACCCGAGGTAAATTCCGAAACATCCTTGGTTCAGAAAATGCGTAATAACTTTGCTTTTAGATGTAATAGAAGGACAAAACAAGTACCAAAGTAAAGCAGAGACATATAGCTTGAATATGGTATATGATTTAATTAATATTCATAAATGCATTCTTATGAATATTCATGAGAATGTAAAAAAAATGCGTTTTTTAGAAAAATGAGCTTGTTGTTTAGTCTGAGAGGCTTATTAATGCACACAAATTATTGAATTCAGGTTTAAATTGTTTGTTTGGGTCATCAGAACACATTTTGAGTATTCCCCCAAAGTAATTTTGTCCCATCTATGTTTTATTGAACGGTTTCTATGGTAACGCGAGGAGGTAAATTTCGAAACATCATTGGTTCAGAAAATGCATAATAACTTTGCTTTAAGAAGCAATAGAAGGACAAAACAAAAACCAAAGTAAAGCAGAGACATATATCTTGATTATGATATATAATTTTTATAATATTCATATATGATTGCTTATGAATATTAATGTGGAAGTATAAAAATCCGTTTTTTTTAGAAAAATGAGTTTTTTGTTTAGTCTTAGAGGCCTATTAATGCACAAAAAGTATTGAATTCAGGTTTAAATTGTTCGTTGGGGTCCGCAGGACACCACTTGAGCATTCCCTAAAATAATTGTGTCCAAACAATGTTTTTAACGGTATCCATGGTAACCCGAGGTAAATTTCGAAACATCCATGGTTAAACAAATGCGTCATAACTTTGCTTTAAGAGGCAAAAGAAGGACAAAACAAGAACCTAAATAAAGCAAAGACATATAATTTGAATATGATATGTAATTTAACTAATTTTCATAAATGTATTCTTATGAATATTAATGAGGAAGTAAAACAATCCAATTTTTGTTTAGAAAAAAGGAGTTTATTGTTTAGTCTGAGATGCCTTGTTTGAAGCGAACCCCCATCTGTTGGATGCAACTGCCGGTGCTAAAGAAGTGAGAGAGAGAGAGAGAGAGAGAGAGAGAGAGAGAGAGAGAGAGAGAGAGAGAGAGAGAGAGAGAGAGAGAGAGAGAGAGAGAGAGAGAGAGAGAGAGAGAGAGGGGCCTAATGCTCGTCCCTGGGGCTGTCGGAATCAAGTGTGGGGATCTAATAAAACATCCCAGGTCGATTTTCATTTGAAACAGGAGGCCTAAGAGATACCCAGGGAACCCTTGTCCGTAAGAGTTTAGCGGACATGATCCACCCAGTTGCCGGGCTGGCACAAAAATCTTCATCCAGGTCAGGCAAACGGGAAAGAAGTCCCGTGGAAGTAGAAAGAGACTCCCTAGACTTAATTAGGTTAGGGAGGTCCACTTTTTCGACTGACACTAGCACGGAAGAGGATAGAGGACCCCTGTGAATAGGATTCGGGGGTCTAGGGCAGACAGAGAGTGGGATGATTCTAAAACAATCTTCACACGTATTCTCAACAGAAAATATTGATGCTCAGAATCATCTAAAGAAAAAGAGGACTAAGTCCCGTCTAAATCTGAGTGAGAGGCTTCCACAAAGTCTGATTCCCTTAAAAAATAGGACCATCCCTAGGAGCCATAATGGACAAAGTGTCTTCCTGCTCTCCCTCAGAATCCGCCCTGGTGAACGCCATGGATGGCAGAACCCGGGAAGAGTGGGACCCGCCACAGACATAGAAGTGTGGATTGTGGGTTCACGTGAGAGCTATTCTCCCTCTAGGTGAAGTTTGCTGGTTCCCAGAATTAGTGTCGGCTATCGAGAGCGACCAGCCGGCGAATCTGAGGAGGCAGAGCGATGTCTTCGCATAGAAGAGTAATGGTAAAACCTCGATCTGCGATGAGAGCGGTGCGAGTGCCGGTTCCCATTAGAAGAATAAGGTTTTTACGCCTCCAAGGTGGTGGGTGGGATGGGGGCTGGTGAGTCCGAAGTGTACTCAGAAGATGAAGGGTAATTGCAGGGTCTAGACGACCAAGAACGTCTAGACTTAGCCAGAGCAGCTTCCTGTTGACTTTCACCACTGTAATGCGGTGTAGAGACAGAATGCCCTGTAGAAAAGATTGGACTGGTAGATTTACCGGTCCACTTCGGTATCCTGGTCCAAAGGACCAGACCGGGCCACCGGAGGACCGTTGGAGAGCAAACTTAGGACACCGGGCCAAAGAATACACAGTGACATCTTTGGGCGGGGGCTCGGTAGACCGGTCTGCTGGTGACGTCATGAAACGGAAGCACTAACGCCAGGACACCGGGAACGGGGACGGATAACTGGGCCTAGATTCAGCGGGACCAGGCAAAACTCTCCACACAACAAGCGGACCGGGAGACCTGGCAACAATAGTACCTGGGACCAGAACAAAGGGCACCATTCAAGTGGTAAACGGGGAACCCGCACCCGGGCCAGCAGTTGGGTGCCGATCTGCAACTAACAACTGGGGAATCGACTGCACCACAGGGGCTGTTGACGAAAGATATTTTAAAGAAGAAGCAGGCTTCTTCTGAGCTTTAGAGGACAGTGATTTGTCTGTTGCGAGGGAGTCGCTGACCAAAGAGAAGAATACTTCTTCCGTCGGGCAGCAAGCTCCCACGTCTCCCCTGTCCAGAGGGATGAAACTGGACAGGGAACTGACGCGGAGCATCCGCAGCAGGCCAGACACACTTAATGAGTTGTCCAGCCTGTCGCGAAATGCTCGCAAGAAGCCTTGCGTTGCTCTGGCATGCTGTGGTAAATAATCAAGCAAATGCATAAGACATCGCGAGTAAGTTAGAAGTCACGCAAGGCTAATATGGGTAAACATAAGCTGATGATTACAGTCGAGATGCTATATATTTTCTATTGCATTGAAAAACACCCATAACAGTAATATTCTTCATAAAACATGCATGAGGCTCAATTCCTCTGCTGTAATTTCTTACAAGAAATGTGTTGTTCACATACATGTATATTGCAATATAATAGAAAAACTTACTTTCCTACAACAGTTTACATTCTCATTAATATTCATGATTTTGAAATAATATTCATTATCTACATATTTATATACATGAACATCAATATCGCTGTTTCAGTCAGTATCAAGCTCTATACTGGTTAACTAAAATAATCTCAGATAAAAAGAACAGCTCATTCAAATGTGTTTATTTTACATCTCATTAATATTCATAACTATGCATTAATATTCAAGAACCCAAAGTAATGACCCTCTGCTCTTGTCAATTGTTGTTCAATATCTGGTATTTTACGTAAAATAAATAATAGAAAAGATAGTACACTCGAAACAATGCTAAATATAGGGCTTATGTTAAATTGCTTATTCATTTACGCACGTTATATGCAAATTAGCTTAAAAATACATGTTTTAGAAATATTACATGAACCAAAGATGTTTTCCTTTATTTTTTTGTTGATATTAAAACATTTAAATCTGAATTCAATAACTATTTGTATATTATTAGGCGTCTCAGACTAAAAACAAACTCGTCAAACTAAAAACGCATTTTTTACTTCCCCATTAATATTCATAAGAATGCATTATAAGAATGCATTATATGTATTAATAGAATTACATATCGTATTCAAGCTATATGTTTCTGCTTTACGTTGGTTCTTGTTTTGTCCTTCTATTGTCTCTAAAAGCAAAGTTATGAAGCATTTTCTTAATCAAGATAGTTTCGAAATTTACCTCGGGTTACCATGGAAACCGTTTAATAAAACATAGCTGGGGCACAATTATTTTGGGGGAATGCTAAAAAAGTGTTCTGATTACCCCAACGAACAATTTAAACCTGAATTCAATATTTTTTGTGCATTAATATGCCTCTAAGACTAAACAAAAAACTCATTTTTCTAAAAACGCGGATTTTTATACTTCCTCATTAATATTCATAAGCAATCATATATGAATATTATTAAAATTATATATCATAATCAAGATATATGTCTCTGCTTTACTTTGGTTTTTGTCTTGTCCTTCTATTGCCTCTAAAAGCAATGTTATTATGCATTTTCTGAACCAATGATGTTTCGAAATTTACCTCCTCCCGTTACCATGGAAACCGTTCAATAAAACATAGATGGGACAAAATTACTTTGGGGAATGCTCAAAATGTGTTCTGATGACCCCAACAACCAATTTAAACCTGAATTCAATAATTTGTGTGCATTAATAAGCCTCTCAGACTAAACAACAAGCTCCATTTTCTAAAAAACGCATTTTTTTACATTCTCATGAATATTCATAAGAACGCATTTATGAATATTAATTAAGTCATATACCATATTCAAGCTATATGTCTCTGCTTTACTTTGGTACTTGTTTTGTCCTTCTATTACCTCTAAAAGCAAAGTTATTACGCATTTTCTGAACCAAGGATGTTTCGGAATTTACCTCGGGTTACCATGGAAACCGTTTAATAAAACATAGATGGGAAAAATTATTTGGGGAAATACTCAAAATGTGTTCTGAGGACTCCAACAAACAACTTAAACCTAAATTCAATAATTTCTGTGTATTAATAAGCCTCTCAGACTAAACAACAAACTCCTTTTTTTCTAAAAAAATCACATTTTTTACTTCTTCATTAATATTCATAAGAATGCATTTATGAATATTAATAAAATCATATATCATATTCAAGCTATATGTCTCTGCTTTACTTTGGTACTTGTTTTGTCCTTCTATTGCTTCTAAAAACAAAGTTATGGCGCATTTTCTGAACCAAGGTAGTTTCGAAAATTACCTCGGGTTACCATGGAAACCGTTAAATAAAACATAGCTGGGACAAACTTATTTTTGGGGGCATGCTCAAAATGTGTTCTAAGGACCCCAACGAACAATTTGGTACCCATGAAAAAAAGTCTAGGAGGGGATGCTACGGTAACCACTACTAGGACCCAGCCTATATGGGTAAATTAAGAGTTATGTTGACATCTTCTGTTCTTCACATCAGAACCTACAGTATAAAGGTTAGGCTATAGCACTGGTGGTCAGTAGTGCAGGGCAACTGTTACATCATGCTAAAATCTCTAGAGGTCATACGCTTAACCCTTTGCACGCTAGCGGCGAAACTATGATTACCTATGCAAACAGTTTGGTTCCAGATGAGATACCATATAATTCTGCGTCTGCGACCCTGGCCAGTTGTGGTAACTGATCGGGGTATGTATTGTTTGCAGCACAGACTCACAAATTGGCCCTGAACAGACTCACACTCGCAGTCTCCTCAGGAAAAAGTAAGCAAATACAACGCAATCATACAAAAAGACAAGGTATAGGCATGGATAAACTATTCTATGAACTTCAGGGTTTTTTCTGTTTACAAAAGCATAGAAAGGCTTATTTTGGCTAATACCGATTGTGCCCGATATGGAACCCTGAAATCGTCTTCACTATATAATATAAAGTGAAACAATATTATGTGTCTAACAACCCATATACCAATGGGGGGGGGGGGGGGGGGTTACTTCAAATTTTCACCCATGATAAGCTGTCAACCTTGATGCGAAGATTTTCTTAAAAAATGTAATTATTGCTCTGACCATTTTACCAGAGTTATGGGACTCTGAAATTGTCTTCACTGTATAACACATAGTCAAAAGTGCTTGATATAGAGACACTATTGTTAGGGGGAGGGGTGCATAAGTGTCTTGGAAACAATATTCTAGTTAATTTTATTTTCCCTGTTGTATCCTGCCATGCTAAGTTGAAATAAATTTGTTGCTTTATAGTTTGTCATATTGTTAATATCACCCAACTTATATTTGGCAATTATTTGTAGGGTATGTAGAATCATAAGGAACATGTCTAAAATTGGTGGAAGTGTATACATGGATAAGTGAATGATGCATGCTAATTACTGTTATGGTCCACCAGATAGTAGCAGAAGTATGACCCTTACTTTCAAATAATGGAGTGATGGCTCTATTCTAAATTAAACATCAATTTTGGCTCTATTGGCACAAGTTGAGCTATTGGAATCGCCCTTTGTGTGACATGTTCATAAAACAATTCTTTAAATGTCTTCCAAACTACTGACATGATTTTCAGAAAAATCCACAGCAAACAATCAATATAATACATATATATTATGTCCGAAACCTACAGTACTGTCAGTACTTTGATTTATATAAATATGCAAACCCCTGTGATGTGACTACTTAATGAAATCATGTTGAAGCAATCATTCCACTGAGTGGTCATAACATGTGGTTTGGTTGAAGCAGGACGCAAAAACTTCAGTGAAAAAATACAGGCAAATGTTGATATTTCGACATCGCTGAAGTCGAACTAACCCGCTAAATTTCAATGATTTGTACTCGTTTAACATATACATTCGGAAACATGACTGTAATGTATAAATTAATAGCAGAAACGGGGGAATGTTTTAATAGCCCCGATGCATAATACCTGTGTATGACACCAATAATACAATTATATACGTCACAGATCAATGTTATTCATTTGCTGAAACACACTGACATAGAAACCATTATCACATTAAGTGATGTTCATAAGGCATACAAACTTCCATACTTACAGTCTACATGAAATTATTCGAGTAGGTCGACTCAATGCCCATTAACTATTTCACTCATATTGTCCCCAAATTAAGAACAGGTTAGTATAAGATATACATTTAAATTGAAGCACATTCATGCACAATGGTGAAATATGCAAAACGGTCAACAAAACCACGAGTAAAAGGTCTCAACTAAATAACTTTACCAAAGCCAAAATGCAAACAAAAGACATATTTTTATGTACAAAATGATTTTAAACCAAAATCACAACAATGGCGTATCGCCGTGACATCACGTGCACCTGTTATCTTAGCCGAGGAAAGCTTGGTGGGCAAAAAGACTGACAGTTGATATGTAAACAATAACAGAAACATTGACAGCACTTTGAAAACTCCTGTTAAAATTAATAAAAACGATTATGGTGCAATCGTTAATGATAATTACATCGCTAATAAGCATAAACATGAACCGAAAAATGATTCTGGAAGATGAATTTACACGATACAAAAATCTTTATTTGGAGTTGGTTGTACAACAAATAACACCACAGGTCTACAATAAACTATTTGCCGACTATGTAACAAAAAAACCCCGACCAAAATCCCGACAACCTGTGGAATTGAAAGATATAAGTTTTTCAAAGCATGGGTAATACACAGTGCAAAATTATAATCAGAAAAAGTTAAATATTGGTAAAATACACAAGTATTTTTAAAACTGTATTTGATAAAGGGTCATGTCTAAAGGGTATAATTGATTAGAGTTACAAAAGTACATGTATTTCTAAAGATGTGTCACAAAGTTCCTATCACAGGATACGATACTGCCAATCATAACAAAAACGTTAATTGTTGCAAATTCATAAAAAATCATAAGTCGTGAAATTTCACTCAGAATTAAGAGTAATACACATATAAATTGACTGGGACCCTCTATTACTCCGTGACTATTCTTTTAAGAAATATTGATATCATGAATATTTATTAAATTATTTTTTGTAATAGCATATGTACTGAGGATGTTTTGGTATTGGAAAAAATCTGTAGAGTCAGATCCGACATAAATTCATAAGAAAACGGAGAATATCCTGATCCGGGTCTACTCTGTTTGCAAGCACGTGAAAAAGCGTCGATGTTTTCGGAACTTTTACTTCTGTTGCCGGGTAATGCCATGTATACATTTTAGCCGAATTCGTAACTTAAGGTTGGTTGTCGGTGGTTTTTAACCCTTTCCCTGTTCAATATTTGGTGTGTGGAAAGAATGCCACTGGAAAAAATGCCACTTGAAAATATGCCACTGGAATATTTAAGTTATTGTGCACACTGTAGATCCAGACCATGAGGTTCAAAATGGAGCCTTATCGTTTGGATCTACATTTTTGTCTAATTGATGAACATATCCTTAATGTAGTACAAACACACTAAAACACAAAAATTATGTCGTCAATTTACGTTGCACAAAGTGTAGAGCCAGATCATGAGGTTCGCAATGGACTCTAATGCTGTTGATCTACACTGTTTGTCTATTTGATGAACATAATTATCCTAAATATATAACAAACACACTGACAGCACTTATCAACCATACAAACTTATGTTGTCTGTTTACATTGCACACAGTGTAGATCCAGACCATGAGGTTCAAAATGGAGCCTTATGGTTTGGATCTACACTGTCTATTTGATGAACATATCTTGAATGAAGTACAAACACACCAAAGCACTAAAATCATGTCGTCAATTTAAAATGCGCACAGTGCACACGGTGTAGATCCAGGTCGTGAGGTTCATAAATGAGCATTATGGTTTGGATCTACACTGTTTGATGAACATATATCCTGGTCAGAAGGTTGTTTATTAGCTGTATATATTGTCTGGGTCTACATTTTGCAAATGTCAGTACTTTTATTTCCCGGATTCAAAGATTTTAAGAGTATATAAACTACTACTGAAAATGAATTCTGATAGCCAGTTGGAGAGTATATTATTACATTATACTTACTCAGCCGAAATACTGCTAATTTACTTACTAGACCTAGGAAAATAGTACGATCAAAAGTGTCAGATGGTCAGTAAATCCCCTAATTTCTCAGCAGGTGACAAGGGTCAGCGATCACACACTGTCTTATCAACAAAGTTATGAACTATTACGTAACAAGAATGCTTCTAATATAACAACTACCAAACAATGTGCCAATTGTCTAAAGTTATGATTTGTTAAACTGCTTCCTAACTATGTTTTGAATAATTAGATCTATGGCTTAGCATAATTAACCCCAACGATTTAGATATATTTAAATAGGTAGTTAATTGTGAATTATAGTTCTAAAGATAATATAGATTGATATGATCTAGATCTATTCTAAAATACTTTTACTAGATCTGCTACGGTACTGTGCAGTAGCCAGAAAGACATTATGAACGCCATGAGACTGCATATCTGAATATCAAGATCTTATTAAAATAAAACGAGAATTAAAATTTTAAATAGTGTTGATCTAAATTATTCGACATATCAGGCATGTCAAACACATAAATCTAGAATGTCTCCTGTTTCAAAGAAAGGCCAGATCAAGGGATCGGGTTTTTTTTTCAAAGTTCAGCTGGAAGGTTATAGGGCCGATAAATTCAATCTTCTTGTTCCTAGAACTTAAACATAATTGTCATTATAGTCAGAGGATATAGTAAATGTACATAAATCAACAATTCATAACAAACACAGTCGTTAAATGATGTGTAGGCTAGCTATTGCTTTTTTAAGTAGCCTTTACATAGGGACACGTAAGTTTTTATTGGTGTGTTTGCCAACCAGTTAACTGCGAATGCGCGAAATCGACGGGTTTATTAAAACAGAGATTCGCCCTTATATATCTAAGGGTGCTAAGAAAATATGAGAGAAAAAAAAAAAAGCTTCCACCGGGGATCGAACCAACGACCTCGCATTTCCTAGTCCATCACTATAACCTCTGCGCCACGCTGACAGCTATGCTTCAACGGTTATTTTAATCATTTATACCTAACTCACTAGCATTTCACTGACACTGGTACATGGCAGCACGAAGTAAATACAGATTTACTTCGTGTTGGCAGAAAAGAAAGAAATAACCCCGACATAAATACGCTGAGCAAAATATATGAATCAAAATAAATATGATAAATGAATATATCAATAAAAACTTGTTTCACAGTAAACAACAACAACTTAGCCACGAACTGTCATTTTTTCCCTACACATTTCAAGACCGCAGAAACGCACAGCCCAGAGCACACTTCACAAACCATATCAGTATGCACGGCCCCTGTGGGGGCCGTGCAATGATTGTGCTTTATTCCTTTGAAGTGTGCATTTATTTATCTCATTTCCTTATTTTACTGAATGATTTAACAAACTTCGATTGCAGACGACAATTAGAAATTTGGCGCCGAAAGGGATAAGAGTTTTTACTGTAATGTGTAAAGTTTGTAAACTGACGCCGCCTCATTTTATGAGTCAAATGCGATCTGGGTGACTCGTAAACAAAATGGGTAATGGTTGAGACGATATAATGCTCCAGCGAACAGGACATTGATGTTGCTAAATATAGACAGTTACAGTATCCTAAATTACCATAAGCATTTTGACACATAATCCCCCACCCTTCATGGGTTTGTAAAGCTGAATAAAGTTGGCGCCATTTTGATAACTGAAGTAGCCTGACAAATAGTGAAGACCCTGATCAATCTGTCCCATTAGGAGCAGTTTGATCTGGGTGTGCACTATTTGCGTTAATTTGTCTGTCCTAATGAATCATACGTTTATTTAATTTTATATGGCGAAAAGGCCAATGATCTTTCTTGTGGAAATGGAGTCCATCATTAGTTGTTACACTAATATAACTGATAACCATTACATGCAGACTGGATCCAAATGATGCCAACTAACTTCATCAGGATCCAACCTGTTTGACACTGTCTATGTAAAGGAAATGTTTTCTCGTAGAAATGATGCAGACGGTAACTGATGCAGACGATAATTTGCTTAACCATTTACATGATAGAAAACTATTTTTCATGCATTTGCAAACAGAGTAGACCCAAATCAGACGGCTCCCGTAGGAGCCGTCTGATCAGGGTCTGTTCTGTTTGATTATGAAATAATATAGATCCTACCCAGGCCAAAACTCCCTTAGTTCATTGGCCACTATAAATATGCATGAAGCCATGCATTTCACGAGGGTAAAGAGAGTTAAAGGGTTAAGCGACTTGATCAGACGGCTGTGAAAGCTACTCAGGTGTACATAGCCAAAGAAACCCCTTAGGTGACATCGTCATCGTCATATTGATTCTGGCTGATTGACATACATGTAGTTGATATGCCTCGACAATAAAGTGCATTCCACAAACGCCGACACAGATTAATCGTTGGCGTGCTAAGCGACTCAACTGGAATTTTCAAACAGTTTGGATCCTGATTACACGCAGAGTAACTCGGTGTTTCATCAGGATCCAAAATGTTTCACACTCCCATCAATAGTTTCTCCAATGCTTGAACGAACTGGAAGCAAGCGAAAACTGTAACAGATCGGAGATATAAAGCAGGCATCATTTTTATAACAGGCAAAGTGTTATACAGGTGATTTTCGTGATAACTATAAACAGTCAAACAGGACTGGCAAAAGAGGTAGGCCGTCAACTTCTGCTGATGTGGTTTTAATGTCAGTGATCATTACATGAATATGCTGTGTGGCTGTTTTAATTCACTGTGTAGTGTCGAATCGACTGAAGAACACAGCCTCGGGCAGAGACGCATGATTCATGCATAATAGTGTGTAGACAGTGACAGTGATATGTCTATGATAAGTGATTGTGCCACTTGTATTTATGTGTTGGACAAGTGAAACAGGCTTTTCTGATTTCCTGTCTGGATTGTGGCAAAGATTAAGGGGACAAAGGCGAAGACCAGATCGAGATCCATTGAATCAGGAACGACCGGGCCATCTTCAACCAGACCAACCGCAACCAGAGCAACCTCCAACTGGTAATTCACCCATACAGTCACAACAGGATAATCCAGAACTTTATCAACCTTCAGTAGATCAGAATCAGCCAGAAAAGCCATTTGCGCAACCAGACATGGATGATACAACAGGAGAACGTTTTTGTACGCCATGTGGAGGACTTGGGAAGAGAAACATTGCTAGTACGTACTGTGTAGACTGCCAGGAATATATTTGTGGAGAATGTGTAAAGTATCACAAAGTGTTGACGGTGACAAAAGACCATGAGTTATTGAGCACTGGGGAGATCACAGAAAACGTACCAAAATCAGCCAAAGACCGACCTAGCGAGGTCTGTGAGCAACATGAGGACGAGGTGGTGAAGTACTACTGTCCTGTGCATGACTATGTTGGGTGTCATGTTTGTATTACGCTGGACCATCGGACGTGTAAAGGCGTCGTTTACATCCAGCAGGTCGCAAAGGACATTCTTGAGAGTCAGGAGTATGTTGAGTTTGATACAAAAATGACGGGCATCACAGAAAAGGCCAATAATCTTGAAAATGAGTTGAGTCGAAATGCTGAAAGTTTGGACAGCTGCACTGACGAGGCTGTAGGTACTATCAGAGAATACAGGAGAAAACTGAATACTGAACTGGATAAACTGGAATCAGACTTACAGAAACAGGCTGGAGTAATGGGCAAAGATGAAGGTGGAAAGTTGACTAAAGTTTCAGATCAAGTGAGAACTGTTCTTACTGAAATTGGGGCTCTTAAAAGTAAGTTAGAAACATTTAAGATCAATGCAGAAAACTGCAACTTGTACATGATGATGAAGAAAATTAAGCGTGAAATGTTAGACAAATTTGAAAATAAACTAATGGAATTGGATGGTTTGAAAGCGATAAGACTGTTTAAATTTCAGCCAAACACTGATTTGCTTGAAATGTTGGGAGAACCGAACGGGTTTGGCCAGTTGAGACTTAGGATTCAGACAATGGAACACTTTACCGATATAAATGTGAGATCGGAGAAAGACTACAGCGAATGTTCCATCACAGGCTCGGCTATGATGAGTAATTGCCGACTGGTTGTCACTGATCATTCCAACAACAAGATAAAGATGATAGACATCAGGAAAGACAAACTCGTGTCGGAGTTTGAGCTCTCTTCCGCGCCTTGGGACTGTACAGACATCAGCTGCACGGAGGTTGCAGTGTCACTGCCGAATGAGAAGAAGATCGTATTGGTAAAGACGGATCCAAGGCTGCTGCTGAAACGGGAAATCCTGGTTAATGACATCTGTAGAGGTGTGGCCCACGATGATGACACTCTAATTGTAACTTTCCCACAACAAAACGAGATCCGAATCATGGACATGGACGGCATAGTATCCAAGGTAATCTCCACAGATGAAACTGGGAAATCGCTTTTCGACAAACCATCATACGTTTCTATCCGGGCCGAAACCGATGTGATTTATGTCACAAACTGGGCAAATGATACTGTAGTTTGTCTGAAAACTGACGGAACGGTTATAAACGTATTCACGGATAAGAATTTAAAGTGCCCGGAACAGGTGGTAGTGGACAGTAATGGACTGGTTTACTTCTGTGGCTGTATATCTCATAATATTTATCAACTTACAGCAAATTGTGAATTGGTGAAAATAATTGTTGCACAGTCAGCCGGACTTAGTAATCCGTACTCTATCAGCTACAGCAGCAAGACAGATAGGTTCTATGTTGGCATGCAAAGCAGGGACATTGTTAAAGTCTACCGTGCTCTATGAGTCAATATCAATAGCATTTCGATGGTTCAGTGTAAACCTGAAGCATCAGAAGTAACCTAATGCCTGACTGGCATTGACAAACAGCTTGGTTCCGGATGAGACGCCGAGTAACTCGGTGTCTCATCAGAATCCAACCGTTTAGATATTTTGTTAACCCATTTCTTCATGTTGACGTCTTTGACGCCGAAACCATTGTGATAAATAGAGCATTTGCTCCATAGGAGCACCCCGCGTGGACTTGCCCGGATGCATAACTTAAAATCTTTTCAAATATGATCAGCGCTTTTTGTATCAGGATGTGGGTGTTAACAGTTGAGTAAGCATGCGTACTTAGTGTTTACGCCTGAAGTCCAGGTTTGCCGTGTGGTGTTTATAACACTTAGTTTGAAATGTTTTGATACTCCTGTCCTTGATGTTAACCCGTATGCAATTATTTGCGACCTGGCTCACATTTAACCCTTTCCCTGTTCTATGTTTATTCCAAATGTCAATACCTACTGAATATTCATGGACAAAGTAGTTATAATGAAATATGGAAGATGGATCATTTGTAGGCATTTTAGAAAGCAAAGAAACAGATCTACCAAATTCCAATAGCAAACAGAGTAGACTCTGGTCAGACGACTCCTCTAGGAGCCATCTGATCTGGGTCTACTCTGTTTGTAAATGTGTGAAAATACGTTTATATGAGGGAAAGGGTTATACAAGTAAACAGCTTGGATCCAGGCGAGACGCCAAGTAACTCGACGCCTCATCCCGATCCAAGCTGGGTGAATAGTTTCTCAAGAGCGTTAATCGAATTGGAAGAAGTCAAAATCATACCAAATTAAAATATGGGCATTATCTTTTTTCAAACGGGACAAGAGTTATGTTAAAACTCGTAATATTGTTGCTCTACTGACTTGTTCACTTTTTGCACGCTAGCAGCGATATTTGTGACAACTCGTGACAACTCTGACTGTATTTATGAAAACAAATGCAGATTATTTATCTTTAGAGTTAGAATTATAGACAGAGATCCAGATAAGACACGTAAATTAAAATATTTCAAGAATAACTCCTTTATTTCTCCACCAAAACCTATACTGTGACAACTCTTTAAAATCGTCTCTTTGAGACGATTTTAAAGAGTTGTCACAGTATAGGGTTTGGTGGAGAAATGACGATTTTAGTATTTGAATACGCACCTTTATCTGTAGCTCTGCCAGATTAGTAATAATTGTTTTGCATGCAGATAGCTTTTAACTCTTTCGCATAGAAATATTGCTGTCGTCTGCAAAATTTGTCGCCTGCTACAGTTTCGTTTGTTTAATTTTCTCCCATTTTCTTTCCAAAAACATTACCACATTCACAAACAGTTTGAAGCATGATGAGACGCTGGATTACTCGACGTCTCATCTGGATCCACACTGTTTGCATAAGTAATCACTGACTTGACATTGGCAGCGAAAGAGTTAAATGCTCATTTGCAATAGATTTCTATATATCGTCTGCTTCAAACTTGTCTGTAAACAAATGCATAGATAACGCGAGGAACATGAATACAGTAGAATATGTCTTAAGCGGTCATTCCTTTATTGAACGTGGGAGCCAGAAAACAGGTGATTGCTTAAATGCAGGACAAAGGTAATGCAGAAAGCTCCTGCATTAAGCTACCACATGCCTTACAGACCCATAATTAGACATTTTTGATGGCCGCTTAAGACAGGTTCTACTGTAGTTCCTTATCCATTTCTCCAGCAAACCATATCGAGGGCTTGGTGCAAAACTATTATAACTCCTTCACTTTGTGAAGGAGTTAGAATAGTTTTGCACCAAGCCCTCGATATGTAGTTAGTCATTAGAATCGTTCTTTCGAGGCGGTTGTAAAGAGCGGTCACAGCATAGGGTTTGGTGGAGAAATAACGACTATAGTACAGTAGAAACTGTCTATAGCGACCACATACTGGGAAAATAGGAGTCTATAAGAGCAGGTGGTTGCTAATTGCAGGACGAAAGAAATATGTTTCATCCTGCGTTAAGCTACCACCTGTCTTAAAAAATCAAAATTAGATTCATTTTGTGTGGCCGCAGTAGACAGGTATTACTGTTTGAAATACGCCCCTTTAACGATGTAATAATCTATAATGGCAAATGATAAATATATTTCTAGAACCTTTTTGTTGTTGCTTATTGATTTGTGTTGCACGCATCCTCCTAGTAACACTGTTCGCAGTCATTTATGATATCACTGTATCGCTGTACAGTAAACCCCCTCTAAACCGGAATTCTAGTAGAGAAGAATTTAGATAATTTTAGGCAGATGGCTGCTTAATGCAGGTTGAAAATCATGCAGAAAGCTCCTAGATGGGCTTTCTGCATGACTTTCACCCTGCATTAAGCTGCCATCTGTCTCCAAGACCGATATCTGTACTAAATTGAACGTGTGGTTTTACTGTATCACTGTTTGTCGAGTTGAAACGAATACTCGAACGAAAACGATATTTAAAGTGTTGAGCTATATCATGCCAGTTCAAACCTTGTACAATAAATTGTCATCCCTTTAAGAATACTTTATCTACAGTAAAACGTCTTAAACAACTATTAAAAAGAAATCTACCTCTGATGCCTTTAGGCAGGTGGTAGCTTAATGCAGGACAACAATAATGCAGATAACCCTGGAAGCACTGACCCTTTACTCCATGAAAATTAATGTAAGAAATAATGGCAACATTATTTAGATATTAATTGTTATGGTAGCGCACGGACACGTATTTTTTGTACAGAAACTTAGAACCATATAGATCTATATTATATCATAAGCAAATAGAGCAGACCCAGATTTGGTCTACTCTGTTTGCAAAGGTGTAGAGAGGCGTATTTATGAAGTAAAGGATTAAGCAACAATCAGCATTTTAACCCTTATTATTCTAAGCGCGACCCTGTTAGGCTTTGGCAAACAGTTTGGATCCAGATCAGATGGCGAGTAGCTAGCTGTTTGGCACTTTGTTAGGAGTTTCTACAAACACAACTTCACATAATTCAAGGTAAAAAATGCTCCGGATCAGAGTTTGAGTGCACATAAGATTTTCTAACATGATTAGGGTTAAGATTCCTTTACTTAAAATAGACTCGTTTTGACGATTTGACCAGCAGGCAGAGTAGACCAAGATCAGACTTTAGGTTTAGGGACCGTCTGCTCTCATTGCTGATAGGCACAAATACTCTATTGTTTGTCTTGGCAATAAATTTCCTTATTATCTATTTCTAACGCTTTCCCTCATATAAACGCTTTTTCACACCTTTGCAAACAGGGTAGACCCAGATTAGACGGCTCTCAGTGTCTGCTCTGTTTGCTTATACAATTATAATAGGCATGACTCTAATGTTTCTACCTACATATATATCCGACATATCAATGGTTAATACAGGAAATAAAATCATTACTATTTATAATGGTGTGAGACATGCAGGAATATCAGTATACTTGTACGCTGCTTTTAGAGTATACAGTAGAATCTGTCTCAAGCGGCCATTCATTTAATGAACACAGGAGTCTTAAAAAGCAGGTGGTTGCTTAATGCAGGGCAAAAGTAATGTAACAAGCCCTGCATTAAGCTACCACCTACCTTACAGAACCATAATTAGACCTCTTAAGCTTAAGACATGTTCTACTATAGTCTAACCTTATAAGGTGATATATGTAGTCTCTTGTAATTCATGTATGAATGGCATGGTTTATTTATAGACATAATGATGACGTTGTATGATTGTTACCATGAAGAGACTTAAATAAAGAATAAATATTGGAGAATTAAGCTACCACCTGCCTTGCAGACCCATAATTAGACCTCTAAAGCTTTAGACATGTTGTACTGTAGTCTAACAATGGACCTTATAAGGTCATTGGAGAATAGCAAACAGTTTGGATTAGAATGGAACGTCGAGTAATCCGGAACGCCATCTCACCCACAGCCTCGCAACCTCCGTCACGACCTCTAATATGATGTCTTATTCTGAATATTATACACTTTACTCCATGAATATTCAGGTAAAAATAATGCTGATATAAATATCAATTACATTAGAACCCCTCTAATGCGACCATTTCTTGAATAAACATTTCTGCCTTTATAAGCAGGTGTTTGATTAATGCAGGACGAAAGTTAACTTTCGTCCTGCATTAAGCCACCACCTGCCTCTGCCACCCAGAAGTATGCCCATTTTTGGTGGTCGCATTAGAGGTGGTTTACTGTAGATGTTTTTTATGATGAACACAGGAAATTGCGGCCATGGAAGAAACTCTAGTATAGGATCTATTTTATTTCAAAAGCAAACAATGCAGACCCTGATCAAACGACTCCTAGAGGAGTCGTCTGAATTAGGTCTACTCTGTTTACGAGGTTTCCGAAATTCATCTCTGTGGGCGGTTTCTTAATGCAGGAAGAAAGTTATGCAGGAAGTTGCTGTAGGAGCTGCATTAATTTCGCTGCAAGTGTCGCATCTGTGATAACCTATGCAAACAGTTTGGATCCTGATGAGACGCCAAGTAACTCGGCGTCTCATCAGGCTCCAAACTGTTTGTTACTGTGACTGATTTTTCAATTAAAAATGAAGTAAAAAATGCAAAATGTAGCAGACGACAAAATTTGCAGACGACAAAATTTGGCAACGAAAGAGTTAACCATTTCCCTCATATAAACGTGTTTTCACGCATATGCAAGCAGAGAAGACCCATATCAGACGGCTCCTATAGGAGCCGTCTGATCAGGCTTTGCTCTGTTTGCTAATAGAATTCGATAGATCTGTTTCTATATTTTCTAAAATGGCTATAATGCGTATTGACCTTTGTAATAAACATAGAACAGGAAAAGAGTTAAGCAGCCACCTGTAACAGACGACAAAGTTTGCAGACGACACACGAACCACCTGCTTATAAAACACCTATGTTTTCTTCTATTAAGTGGTCACTATAAAGAGGTTCTGCTGTGTAGTGTCTAACCCTGTACTCCATAAATACGCATTTGAAAGCATTTGCAAACAAAGCAGATCCAGATCAGACGGCTTCTATAGGACACCTTTGATCAGGGTCTGCTGTTTGCTTAACTCTTTCCCTCATACAAACATGTTTTCACGCATTTGCAAACAGAGAAGACCCAGATCAGACGGCTCCTAGAGGAGCCGTCTGATCTGGGTCTGCTCTGTTAGCTCATAGAATTTGATAGATCTATTTCTTTTCTTTCTAAAATGGCTACAATGGTCCACCTTCCATATTTCATTATAATTATTTTATCCATGAATATTCAGTAGGTATTGAAATTAGGACTAAATATAGAACAGGGAAAGGGTTATACAATAACATAGACCCGATTCTACAGTTTCTGCCATGTCCAAAACTGTCTGTGTTCATATGCTATTTTGAAAGTGCATCTAGTTGCTATTCATGATAACATCATTTCTTATTTGACTATGGGTTAACGTTTGGCGTGAATTGGACAAAACCCAGATTGCAGTTTTGATCCAGATTATGTGAACCGGTTTATCATTAAGACTCAAAACAGTTTGACGTTGGTCATGTCATTCAAAAGAATTTTGAAGAAAGTCCAAATGAATGAGAAGTCATTTTCTATCAACCAAACATTATTCAGCAGACTGCAGGTTAAAATTTACGATACTGCAGATGACAGTTTTCAAAGCGTTTTGGAGATTACAGTACTGTAGACACTGTCTTAAGCGACCATTCATTTATTTTACATAGTAGTCTTAAAAGCATGGGGACGCTTAATGCAGGCAAAAAAGTAATGCAGAAAGCTCATTTTGTCCTACATTAAGCTACCACATGCCTTACAGGCTCATAATTAGACATCTTTTTATGGACGCTTAACCCATTCCCTCATGTTGACGACTCTGTAAAAGTCACTTTGTGAAACCATTGTGATAAATAGAGCATTTGCTCCTATAGGAGCAAATGCTCTATTTATCACAATGGTTTCAAACTACAAAATTATAAAAGATTCCTTTTCTCTAGTTAATGCTCCTTTTCGGTAGATTTATTCAAAGAGGTTGTATCTTAAAATAGCCTATGAGGGAATGGGTTAAGACAGTGTCTGCTGTAGATATCGAATAATGCGAAAGTCTGACTTAACCCTTCCTGACTTATAGAAGACATTTCGCACCTTTACAAACAGTAGACCCAGACCTGATGGGTCCTGTAGGAACCGTCTGAAATGGATCTACTCTGTTAGCTTGTGAAATAATATACATGTACAGTAAAATCCATCTAAAGCGACCGCTTAAAGAAGAACCATAGCTGCCTTTATAAGCAGGCTGTTGCTTAATGCAGGGCAAAAGTAATGCAGAAAGCTCGAGCTTAGATTTGACCACAGGTGATTATGGCAGAAATTATTGTAGAACCGTACCTATATTATATAATAACAAAACAGAGCAGGCCCTGGTCAGACGGCTCCTGCAAGAGCCATCTGATCTGGGTCTACTCTGTTTGCAAAGGCTTTATAAGGCGTATTTATGGAGTAAATATAAATATCTATACATGTAAATGTCGTCTGCAAAACATGTCGTCTGCTCATATTTTCAAAGTTGATTTCTTCACTATTTTCGTCTCATTACTTGAAAACAATTTCACCCGCATTTTCCTCATTAGAAACAAAATTGTTTTAGCGCTCTGATCGTGTTTTGTGTGCGGAAATGGAAAGAAAATCTACTTTGATAATTGAATCAGACGGCATATCTGCAGACGTCAATTGCCTTTAGTGCCATGGAGAACAATTATGTCGACCACTTCAAAGAAGTATAAAATTGGATCTTTAACCCTTTGGTCCATAAATACGCCTTTCTATGCCTTTGCAAACAGAGTAGACCCAGATCAGACGGCTCCTATAGGAGCCGTCTGATCAGGGTATGCTCTGTTTGCTTGTGAAATAATATAGATATGATTCTACAATTTCTGTTATGGCCAAATTCCTGTATTCATCTGTCATCATAAAAAGTTATTTATCTATTAGCTTTTTTCACACCGTAATTACCTGTGCAAACAGTTCGGATCCAGACGAGGTGCATATTGTTGCGTCTCATCAGGATTCAGACTGTGTGACATTTGACCATCTTTTTGAAGCAGACGTCAATTGTTGCAGACGAAAAATGCTTAACGTGCAAAAAGTTATGTGATCACTATCATGATGTTGCGTGGTAACTAATTTGTAATTTAGAGGGGTTTATCCCGTTCATAACCGCCTTACTACGCTCAATCAGACGAGATGAATTTCCGTATCTGACGTATGAAACTCTTGTCGTCTGCTCCTTTTTCCATTTTCTGTAAAAAGCTATTAGTCTTGTTTTAAGAATTATATAGGTGTCTGATTGAGCTTAACCCTTTCCCTATTGAATATTCATGTAAGAAATAATGACTTCATGAATATTTATTAGCTGATTTTTTATAATGACATAATGTACAGAGGAGGTTTTTGGTATCGGTAGAAACTGAAGAGTAAGATCTATTATAATCTCATAAGCAAACAGAACAGACCCTGATCAGAAGGCTCCTACATGATCCGTCTGATCTAAGTCTACTCTTTTTGCAAAGGCGTGACAGGCGTATTTATGAAGGAACCGGTTAAAGGCTGAGTTTTATGCCCCCTCCCCCCTGTCTGTTTGTTTGTTTGTTCGTTTGTTTGTTTGTCACCAGCTTTAGCATTGGCCATAACTTTTCAGCCAGTACAGATAGATACTTGATATTTGGCATGCTTGTGTATCTCACAAAGCCGTACATTTCAAGGTCAGGGTCATCCTTCAAGGTCAGAGGTCAAATATATAGTTCAAATCACCGACTTTAACATTGGCCATACCTCTTAACCCTTTACCCAATAGCCTGTTTCTAGTTTTGAAGACATATGACCACTTAAAGCAGGTTGAAAGTAAAGCAGAATGCGCCTTAAGGCGCATTCTGCTTTACTTTCAGCCTGCTTTAAGCTACCACCTACTAGGATATAGAAAATATTTATTATGCAATATGTTCATGACTGTATGAATTTGAACTATTTTCTTCAGCGGAGGAATAAATCAAACACGCTAAAAGCCGCTTCTATCAGGTAAAGGGTTAAACCGATAAAGAAAGATACTTAATATTTGGCATGCATGTGTATCTCATGAAGCTGGACATTTTGAGGGGTTATGTCATCCTTCAGGGTCAAAGGTCAGATGTTTGTTTGTCATTAACTTCAACATAGAGCATAACTTTTGAATCATTAGCGATAGAGACTTGATATGTGGCATTCATGTACATCTCTCTTAGCCGCACATTTTCAGGGTGACATGTCAAGGTAAAGGTCATACTTTAAGGTCCAGGGCCAGATATATAGTTCAAATCACTTGCTTTCGAACAAATACAGACTTGATATTTTGCTTGCTTGATGCATGTGTATCTCATGAAGCCTCACATTTAGAGTGGTGACATGTCAATATCAAAATCACCCTTCTTTGAGTGGTGACATATCAATGTCAAGGTCATCCTTCTAGGTGTAAGGACAAAATTTTAATGTATAGGTCAAAGTTTACATTCGCTATAATATATGATTTAGTACAGATAGAGATTTGATATTTGGCATGCATGTGTATCTCATGGAGCCGCATGTATTGTACGGTGACATGTCAAGGTCATCCTTCAAGGTCAAAGCTCATATATAGGTCAAATCACCAACTTCGCATAGATACGTCATCTTTGGCCACCTAGCCTATTAGGGTGGTGTGGTGGACGTTGTGTAGTGTTGCACAAACACATTTAAATGGTGACAGGTTGACAACTTATGTGGGAGTGTGGTAATACATTTCAAACCCTCTAGTATCGACCAGTTAATGGATAAAACATTAGGGTTACACTAAGAGCGGGTTAGTGGTTATGACAACACAACAATAATGCGAAAACTTTCTGCATAATTTTTGTTTTGTATTAACTCTTTTCGCTACCAAATTCTGTCGTCTGTAAACTTTGTCGTCTGCTACAATGTTTTTCTTCATTTTTGCTTCAAAAACAGTCACAGTAACGAACAGTTTGGATCCTGATGAGACGCCGAGTTATTCCAAACTGTTTGCACAGATAATCATAGATGCGACATTGGCAGCGAAAGAATTAAGCTACCACCTGTCTGAAAATCCCAGAATTTGACACACAGTAGAACCCCTCTAATACGACCACTTAATGAATAAACATGGCGGTCGTTATAAGCAGGTGGTTGCTTAATACAGGACAAAAGTAATGCAGAAAGCTCCTAGAGGAGCTTTCTGCATTACTTTTGTCCTGCATTAAGCTACCACCTGCCTCTGCCACCCAGAGTTATACCTCTTTTAGGTGGTCGCATTAGAGGGGTTTTTACAGTATTTTTTACTGATAGTTGTAGTGAGATGTTACTGTATATCTCACCAATGCATCCGTTTTCATTGAGACCATATGTTGTATACATGTACAAAATACATGTATAGTAAAATGGGACTAAAACCTCTCTAATGCGGCCACCAAAACGATGTATAAATTTGGGTCTTAAAGGCAGGTGGTAGCTTAATGCAGGATGAAAGTTGTGCAGAAAGCTCCGATAGGAGTTTTCTGGATTACTCTCGTCCTGCAGTAAGCAGCTACACATAACTGCTTTTTAAATCAACTACAGTGGACTCGAGATAACTCGAACTTCGGGATAACTCGAACTAAAAGTTCGGTCAATCCAAATTTTATAACAGAGAATTGCTCTAAAAGGTATAACTACGCATGTCTAGAAACACATGTGACAGCTTAATGCAGGTCGAAAGTAATGCTGAAAGCTCCTGCAGGAGCTTTCAGCATCACATTAGACATGCATTAAGCTTAGCTGTGAACTTGAGGAATTGTCCAGATTAGAAATCGGATGACTCGAACTTCTGTTATACCGAAGTAATTTGTATGGTCCCTTGAAGTGCGAGATATCGAAGTTCAACTGTATGTCACATTCTCTACTGTAAACTAAAGAGTTTGTGATACAGCACTATCGTAAACTAAAGAGTTTGTGATACAGCACTGTCGTAAACTAAAGAGTTTGTGATACAGCACTATCGTGTATTAACGTGCATATCTATAATCAATTTCACAGTCTCTCTATAGCAGACCCTTAATATATAAATATTGATGTCGCTGCGTAACTGTCTTCGTGCCAAATAATTTATGTCTGCTCACATTGTCGTCTGCTTGAACCCTTTCCTCCATAAATACCCATTTCTACGCCTCTGTAAAAATCACCTGCTGAAGCCATTGTGATAAATAGAGCATTTGCTCCTATAGGAGCAAATGCTCTATTTAACACAATGGTTTCAAACTACAAAATTCTGATTTTTTTTCTTTTCTCTAGTTAATGCTTCTTTTCAGTAGTTTTGTTCAAAGTGGTTGGATCTAAAATAGCCTATGAAGGAATGGGTTAAGTGTCAGGGAGAATTTCCTCCAAACTATTCTCAAAATACAAGTGGAGTGTCAAACAAGTTAGATATTTATGAGACTCCGATTTACTCGGTGTCTCATCTGGATACAAACTGCAAAAGTAATCACCGATTCTCCTATCACAGCAAGCCCTATAAATACAGTGGGGCGACAGAATTAATGAACAGAAAGCAATGTAGAAAGCTCCTTTGGAACTTTCTATATGACCTTCATGGTACATTAAGCTACCAATAGTTATTCTTTTGGCTGATCATAACAGAGACGCTCCGCTGCACATTTAAAATGTGCAGCGGAGCGTCTCTGTTATGATCAACCAAAAGGATTTATATCTAGGGTAGGGTATATCTGAGGTAGGGTGAATCTATGGTAGAAGAATACATGTATATAGGATAGGGTATATATTATGTTGGGTAGGGTATCTCTAAGGTAGGGTGTATCTAAGGTAGGGTATATCTAGGGTAGGGTGTATCTAGGGTAGTGTATATCTAAGGCAGGGTATATCTAGGATAGGGCGTATCTAGAGTAGGGTATAGCTATGGTAGGGTGTATCTAGGGTAGGGTGTGTATATAACAGGGTGTATCTAAGGTAGGGTCTATCTAAGGTAGGGTATTATTTTAGGGTAGGGTGTATCTAGGGTAGGGTATTTCTAGGATAGTGTATATCTAGTGTAGAGTGTATCTAGGGTGGTAGGTGAGTATCATTTTAGTCTTGATCCTGACCACGAATTCCCTGTGCACACTATGACCCTTTAACACTAGACATGAAGAATTGTTGTCAAAACTACCTGTATGTCACGAATATGCATAATAGATCGTGCAAAACTATTTTTTCACTGTTATATTTCGATGATAACATATCGGGACTGCATGTGCATACATATTATAATTATTTCGCAAAGACACGGGACACATTTTCTAATGAAACGGTTTGAGTTTATTTTATAACATATCGGGACTGCATGTGCATACATATTATAATTATTTCGCAAAGACACGGGACACATTTTCTAATGAAACGGTTTGAGTTTATTTGTCTGTGGAGTGTTCAGTGTATAGAACGAATTTGTTGTAGAGCTACAAAGAAAATTCTCCCCCAAACCTAGCTTGTTGGTACCTTTAGGGTCGCCTCTCTGATGTAGTTTAACCCTCTCCATGAATATTCATGTACGAAATAATGACATAATGAATAGCAATTAGATTTTTTTTTATATATAATTGCACACAAGCACAGGAAAATTTGCTCGCTGCAGGGACTGTAGAGAATCAGATGTTATTGCTTAGCCCTTCCCTTTCCCTCATATAAACGTGTTTTCGCGCATTTGCAACCAGAGTAGACCCAGATCAGACGGCTCCTGGAGGAGCCGTCTGATCAGGGTCTTCTCTGTTTGCTCATGGTATTTAATAGATATGTTTCTTTAATTTCTAAAACGGCTACATTTCATATTTCTTCATAACTATTTTGTTCATGAATATTCAGTAGGTATTGAAAATTGGTATGAACAGGGAAAGGGTTAAGCAAAGAGAGCAGATCCTGATCATACAGCTTCTACAGAGGCCGTATGTTCTGGGTCTACTAGGCTAGCATTTGCAAACACGTTGAGACTAGATTAGACGCCACGTAATCCGGGGTCTCATCGGGACCCACGCTGTTAGACCCTCTCTGTTAGTAGTGTTAACACTTTCCTTCATATATACGTGTTTTCACGCAGTTGCAAACAGAGTAGACCCAGATCAGACGACTCCTATAGGAGCCGTCTGATCAGGGTTTGCTCTGTTTGTTAGTGGAATTTGAAAGATCTGTTTCTTTAATTTCTAAAATGGCTACAATGTTCCACCTTCCGTATTTCATTAGAACTATTTTGTCCATGAATATCCAGTAGGTATTTAAATATAGAACAGTGAACGGTTTAAAAGACTACCAATCGGGCTGAGAACTACATATAGTAGACTACAGTAAACCCCCTCTAATGCGACCACTTAATAAACAAACATGGCTGTCTACATAAGCAGGTGGTTGCTTAATGCAGGACGAAAGTTATGCAGAAAGCTCCTATAGGAGCTTTCTGCATAACTTTCGTCCTGCATTAAGCTACCACCTGCCTTTTCCACTGTGATTTTTGCCCCTTTTTGGTGGTCGCATGTGAGGGGTTTTACTGTATGTCTGTCACCGATATAGTGTGTAGTTTAGTCATAGCCACTCGGATCCAGTATAAGTACAGTAGAACCTGTCTTAAGCTGCCATAAAAAGGTCGAATTGTGGGTATGTAAGGCAGGTGGTAGCTTAATGCAGTTCGAAAGTAATGCAGAGAGCTCCTATAGAAGTTTTCTGCATTAGGCCTACGTTTGCCCTGCATCAACCAAAATATACACATCAAGGCCATCTCTTAATGCAAATCTGAAGGGATTTTTGCCGAGGCGAAATGTATCCATTTACTCCAAAAATATGCCTTTTAACGCATTTGAAAACAGAGTAGACCCAGATCAGACGACTCCTGCAAACAGTTTAACATCAATCTCCAGTAGAGTTTTTCGCTATCGGCGGCAATCTTCGAGCATATTTACATACAGTTTGATTATGATAATGAAGAAATATCAAATATGAAAATTGAAACCAACGACAAAGCGTGGCAGTGAAACAGTGTATGCCCTTTCTGCACTAACTTTCGTCTGCAAAACTTGTCTGCTTCCATTCCAAACGTACATTTTCCCCCAAAAAAACCCAATGTCTGGATGTCAACCAGTTTGGATCCAGATGAGACACCGAAACACTCGACATGAAGTCAGGATTAAACGGCGTCCAATGTGGATTCAAAGTATTGACAAATGCCATCGAAAATAGGTCCATGTTGTTTAACCTTTAGCCTGCTGAGCAAATTATTTTTACAGAATGTTTCATCTACTACATTTTCAAAATTCAACTATAATCAAATTGTCTACCAAAATGCAATCAGGGTGTCAAACAGTTTGGATCCTGATGAGACGCCGAATTACTCGGCGTCTCATCTGGATCCAAACTGTTTGCATAGGTATTCACCCATCCGCCAATAGCAGGCTAAAGGTTAACCATTTATGTCATGAATATTTAATTAGGAAATCATGAAATCATAAATATTTATTTAAAACGTGTATGAACTTTTATAATGGCCTATGATTGCATGGGTTTTTGGTCATGGCAGAAACTGTAGAATAAGATCTATATAATTCCTTAAGCAAACTGAGCAGACCCTGATCAGATGGCCCCAACAGGGGTCGTCTGATTTAGGTGTATCCTGTTTGTAAAGACGTTTATATGATGGAAATTGTTAACCCTTTCCCTTATGTAAATGCCTTTTGACGTATCTGCAAACAGAGTAGACACAGATCAGACGGCTCCTATAGGAGCCGTCTGATCAGGGTCTGCTCTGTTTGCTTTTGGTGTAATATAGATCTGATTCTACAGCTTCTGCCGGAGCCGAAATTTCATGTGTTCATGTGCCATTATAAAATATAATCTTATTAATATTCATGACGTCATTATTTTCTACATGAATATTCATCTGGGAAAGTATAACCCTTTACTCCATAAATACGCCTTTCTTAGCCTTTGCAAACATAGACTATAGTAAACCCAGATGGCTCCTGTAGGTGCCATCTGATCAGGGTCTGCTCTGTTTGCTTATGAAATAATATAGATATGAATCTACAGTTTCTGCTATTGTCAAAATGTCCTGTGTCCAACAATTAATCTTATCAATATCCATGCTGTCAATATCTATTACATGAATATTCATGATGTAAAGAGTGTGTTGTAAAACTGGATGAAGTGTAGTTGCGATAGTGTTGGGATGTATAAACGCGTACACAGAGTACATGTATGCATGTAGGCCGTTTTCTATGTTATGTGAATAGCAGCACACACTTCTGTTACAAATAGATCCAGTGAGTGGCCTACATTTGGGACTAATGTATTACATGTACAGTATACCCCTTCCCCCACCCCTTTCCCACCTAATGCGACCAGCACGTCTTATATTGGGTCGTAGAGACATATCTTAATGCAGGATGAAAGTTATGCAGAAAGCTCTTGGAGCTTTCTGCATTACTTTAATCCTGCATTCAAAGACACCAATCTCAATTAAGTGGTCGCTTTGTAGAGGTTCAACTGTACATGTATATATACGTTAGTGCAGTGGGACTGCAGGAGTATTAAAACCAACAACCACTCAATTTACAAACAGTGAAGATCCTGACCAGCTGTTGATATTATAGTATGTAGATCTACCGTATTATTGTTCCATAACAATTTCACTTGAAACAGAAAAGGGATGTTTAGAATTGAAGCAGAAAATTGCTGCAGACGACAAATGCTTATCGTGTAAAGAGTAAAGGAATTGAAGCAGACGACAGTAGATTTGATCTGTATAAGCTACTACATGTCTTACAGACCCATAACTAGAACTCTTTTATGGTTTAATTGTAATTTCCTTTCGAAAGCCCCGCCCATCGTCACACACTATTACTGTTGGACATCAGGCAAAGCCACGATCACCGAGACACCATTCATAGTCACACACTATCACTGTGGGACACCATTCATAGGCACACACTATCACCGTGGGACACCAATCATAGTCACACACTATCACCGTGGGACACCAATCATAGTCACACACTATCACTGTGGGACACCATTCATAGTCACACACTATTACTGTTGGACATCAGTCAAAGCCACTATCACCGAGACACCATTCATAGTCACACACTATCACTGTGGGACACCATTCATAGGCACACACTATCACTGTGGGACACCAATCATAGGCACACACTATCACCGAGACACCATTCATAGGCACACACTATCACTGTGGGACACCAATCATAGGCACACACTATCACTGTGGGACACCATTCATAGGCACACACTATCACTGTGGGACACCAATCATAGGCACACACTATCACTGTGGGACACCATTCATAGGCACACACTATCACTGTGGGACACCATTCATAGGCACACACTATCACTGTGGGACACCAATCATAGTCACACACTATCACTGTGGGACACCAATCATAGTCACACACTATCACTGTGGGACACCATTCATAGGCACACACTATCACTGTGGGACACCAATCATAGTCACACACTATCACCGTGGGACACCAATCATAGGCACACACTATCACTGTGGGACACCAATCATAGTCACACACTATCACTGTGGGACACCATTCATAGTCACACACTATCACTGTGGGACACCAATCATAGTCACACACTATCACTGTGGGACACCAATCATAGTCACACACTATCACCGAGACACCATTCATAGGCACACACTATCACTGTGGGACACCAATCATAGTCACACACTATCACCGTGGGACACCAATTATAGTCATACACTATCACCGTGGGGCACCAATCATAATCACACACTATCACCGTGGGACACCAATTATAGTCATACACTATCACCGTGGGGCACCAATCATAGGGCACCAATCATAATCACACACTATCAGTGAGACACCAATCATAGCCACACTATTACTATGGGACATTAATCATAATCACACGCCATTACACCCGAACATAGGCACACACTATAACTGTCGGACATCAATCATAATCACACACTCTCACTGTGGGACACCAATCATAGGCACACACTTTACTGTGGGACACCAATCAGTCACACACTATCACTGTGGGACACAAATTATAATCACACACTATCATTGTGGGGCACCAGTCATAGGCACACACTATCACTGTGGGACATCAATCATAATCACATACTATCACTGTGGAACACCATTTATAGTCACACACTATCATCGTGGAGCATCAATCATAGTTACACACTATCATCGTGGGGCACCAATCACAGGCCCACTATCACTGTGGGACATCAATCATACTAATCACACTATCACTATGGGATACCAATCATAGTCAAACACTATCAGTCATACATTATCACTGTGGGACACCAATCAGTCGTGCACTATCACTGTGTGTCACCAATCATAGTCATACACTATCACTGTGGGTCACCAATCAGTTACACATTATCACTGTGGGTCACCAATCATAGGCACACACTATGACTGAGTGACACCAATCATAATCACACACTATTTCCATGGGATACCATTCAGTCATAAACTATCAGTTGGAAACTAATCATAGTCACACACTTAACACCAATCATAATCACACTATCACTGGGATACAAATCATAACATACACTATCACTTTGGGTCACCAATTATAGTTATACACTATCACTGTGGGTCACCAATCATCACACACTATCACTGTGGGTCACAAATCATAGGCACACACTACGACTTAAGGACACCAATCATAATCACACACTATTTCTGTGGGATACCATTCATAGTCATAAACCATCACTGTAGGATACCAATCATAGTCACACACTTGACACCAATTATAATCACATGGTACCATTGACGGACACCAATCATATTCACTCACTATCACTGTGGGATACCAATAAATCAGCAAGTCAGTCTAAATTTCAACATTTACTTTTTTACTCTTTTTCAAGTAACAATAATTGCATTTGTAAGAAATTATAAATAGCAAATATGTGTGGTTGATGCACAAAAGGATGAACTGTTCACCGTGTTTAAAACACTAGATGGAAATTTCCTGGTTCATTTATGCTGACAGTCATTCATGCTGAGATTATGTAACACATTGAACATTGAAAATGAGTAAACTGGCACTAGCAGACTTTGTAGATCCAGATCATAGAGCCAGTGTCTGAACTGTTTGTCATTCTAACCATTTCCCTGTTTAATATTCATATACGAAATAACGGCATCATGAATATTTATTAGCTCATTTTTATACTGGAATAGGTACACAGGTATTTTTGGTATTGTAACAAACTGTAGCGTCAGATCAATTACAATTTTATAAGTAAACAGAGCAGACCCTGATAAGACGACTCCTAAAGGAGGTCTAAAGGTCTACCCCGTTTGCAAATGTGTAAAAGGCATTTATATGAAGGAAAGGGTTGAAGATATTTTTGCGACTATTATTGAAATGACTCTGCCCTTATCTATTTACTTTATAACCCTATCCTTGTTACGCATTTAAAGCAAAAAGAGTAGACCCAGATCAGTAAGTTCCCAAAAAGGTCTGATCAGGATCTGCTGAAATATGTATCAGAACTGATACTCTACTGTTTGTTTCAGCAATGAATATCCTTGTTTTATAACTTCAACCCTTTCCTTATTCAATAATCATGTCAGAAATAATGACATCATGAATATTTATTTAACCTTTAGCCTGCTGAGCAAATTATATTTACAGAATTTTTCACAAGCTTCAATTCTTAAATTTCAAGCAATAATCAATTTGCTTCCAAATTGCAATCAGGGTGTCAAACAGTTTGGATCCTGATGAGACGCCGAGTTACTCATCTGGATCCAAACTGTTTGCATAGGTATTCACTCATCCGCCCATAGCAGGCTAAAGGTTATATAATGTGATATTTTCAAGGGAATTTTTTGCTTGGGCAAACACTGTGGTATCAGATCTATATCATGTCATAAATCAAACACAGCAGACCCAAATCAGATGGGTCATACAGGAGCAGTCTGATCTGGGTCTACTCTGTTTGCAAAGCCATTAAAAAGCATCTACATGAGGGAAATGGTTAAGACGAAGGGATATGACCAGGCATATATGCAAATTCAGAACATTCAGGCATAGTATTTTCAACTTTTCAACCAAGCGCAAAGTTTGTTTTCATTTTCATACTATAACGGATATTAAGTTAACCCTTTCCTCCATAAATACACCTTTCTACGCCTGTGTAACAGTCACTACTTGAAACCATAGTGATAAATAGAGCATTTGCTCCTATGGAGCAAATGCTCTATTTATCACAAAGGTTTCAATACTACACAATTCTAACATTTTCCTTTTCTCTAGAAAATGCTCCTTTTTGGTAGATGCATTCAAAGAGGCTGGGTCTAAAAATAGCCTATGGAGGAAAAGATTAAATTTCTCTACAAAAATGCAGTGTCAAACAGCCTGGATCCTGATGACACGCCGAGTTACTTGGCATCTCATTTGGATCGAAGCAGTTTGCAAAGGTCTTCACAGGCTTGTGCTTTAGCAGACTTGAAGTTGAAGAACTGCAGTCCTGCTTTGATTCAGTCGTCTCTGGAATTCAAACAGGTAAATGTCTCCTTGGTATTGAAATCTTCAGTAGAACCTTTAACCCATTCCCACTTAGGCTATTCTTAGACCTAACTTCTTTCATCTATTCTTAGACCTAACTTCTTTCATTAAATCTTAGACCTAACTTCTTTCATTAAATCTACCAAAAAGGAGCATTAACTAGAGGAAAGGAAATTTTCAGAATTGTGTAGTTTTGAAACAATTGTGATAAATAGAGCATTTGCTCCTGTGGAGCAAATGCTCTATTTATCACAATGGTTTCACAAAGTGACTTTTACAGAAGCGTCAAAAGGTGTTAATATGCGGGAATGGGTTAAATAATCCGATCATTGAACTGCAGTGTAATTTTAATGCACAACCTTTGTCCAGTATTAATCTGTAACATTACTCTAATCTCACCTTTTTTGCCTTTGAAAACAGAGTAAACCCAGACAAGACAACTGTACGAGCTGTCTGATCCAGGTAGGCTCTGTTTGATTTTATGTAAAGATTCTCTATATGGTTTGCCCTGGCCATAAAATTCCTGTTTTAAATATTTAATACAATAAATAAACAAATGTTCATTATTGGCTATGTATTGCATGAATATTCATCAAGTAAAGGGTTAAAATATCACCTGCCTTACAAACCTGGAATTAAGATTTCTTTAACCCTTTAATCCTTAGATATGCCTTTTACGTCTCTGTAAACAGTGTAGACCCAGATCACATGGGAGCCATCTTGTCAGCCTGCTCTTTTTAGATTTTTTTTTTTAGATCTAATTCTACCGTTTCTGCCTTGACCAAAATATATTGTTCATATGCAAATATAATCTAATTAATAGTCATGGTATGGTAATTTCTTATATGAATATTCATGAAGTAAAGGCTTAAAGGCAGATGCAGGGATACTGCACTTTCATAACTGAAGTTAATCAGGACTTGGTAGATAATAATATTTACTCCATGAATATTTATGTAAAGTATTAATGACATCATGAATATTAATTAGATTAATTGTCATAACAGAACATGGAGACATGAATTTTTGGCCATGGCAGAAACTGTATAATCATATATACATGTATATCATACCATAAGCAAACAGAGCAGACCCTGATCAGACGACTCCTACAGGAGCCGTCTGATCTGGGTCTTCTCTGTTTGCAGTGGCGTAGAAAAGAGTATTTATAGAGTAAAGGGTTAAGAATCATGCTGTGAGAAATGGTAGCTTTGGGGCTTTGAAAACAATGTAGAAGGAAAACAATGCAGAATTTATGAGGTCAAAAAATGTATAACCTAATCGGGGACCATGTATCTGATCTTGTGCCAGTGGCTAGTCTCGATCTACTCTGTTAGTGAAACTCCAAAGACACCTCTATCACACCATGCCATGTTTAACCCTTTCCTTCATATAAATGCATTTTAACGTATTTGCAAACAGAGTAGACCAAGATCAGACAGCTCCTATAGGAGCTGTCTGATCAGGGTCTGCTTGGTTTGCTTATGAATCAATATAGATCTGATCCTACAATTTCATATATTAATATGCCCTTTTAAAAATGAATGTAATTAATATTCATGATGTCATTTTTTCTTTCATGAAGCGCCATGGAGTGAAGGGTTAAAGTTAACCCTTACTCCATAGATAATCTTATTAACCCATTCCCTCATAGGCTATTTTTAGATTCAACCTCTTTGAATAAATCTACCGAAAAGGAGTATTAACTAGAGAAAAGGAATTTGTTTTTAGAATTTTGAAACCATTGTGATAGAGCATTTGCTCCTATGGAGTGAGTGAGTTGGGTTTTACGTCCGACCAACAGTATTTCAGTTATTTGCAGACGGCACGCTTTAGACAAATTATAGTGCTGTCTCACTGGAATGCCTCTGCCGCGGGTACATGGCAAGGACACCCCACCCAGTCACATTATCCTGACACCGGGCCGACCAGTTCTAGAACTTCCCTTTTAATGCCGAGCGTAGACAAGGGAGCTACTAGTACCAACTTTTAATGACTTTTGGTCTGTCACAGCCAGGGATCGAACCCACGACCTTCCGTACTGCAGGCGGACGCTCTACCACTGAGCCATGCGGTCGGTCCTGCTCCTATGGAGCAAATGCTCTATTTATCACAATGGTTTCAAAAATTCCGTTTACAGAGGCATAGAAAGGGGTATTTATGGAGGAAAGGGTTAATGGTAGACTCAGATCAAACAGTGCCGGTAGGCCCTCTCTGATCATAGTCTGCCTTGATTTGCTTAACCCTTTCCCTCATATAAACGTGTTTTCATGCATTTGCAAACAGAGTAGACCCAGATCAGACGGCTCCTAGAGGAGCCGTCTGATCAGGGTCTGCTCTGTTTGCTAATAGAATTAGATAGATCTGTTCCTATACTTCGTAAAATGGCTACAATGTTCCAACTTACATATTTCTTTATAACTACTTTGTCCATGAATATTCATTAGGTATTGAAATTTGAAATAGAACAGGGAAAGGGTTAAGAAATAATATAGATTTGGTTCTACAGCTTCTGCCATGGCACAAACTATCCAGTGTTCACATGCAATTATAAAAATTCATATAATCAATATTCATGAGGTCTATTTTTCTTACATGAATGCTCAGAGTAACAAGTTAAGCCAGGACAATATAAAATAATTCAGTTTTTGTTCAAAACTTTGGCCAGGAAATGACATGTCTCTCTTTTTTTTTTTCAAAAATGAGATGCACCAGAAATGTAAAACAGCAAAAGTGTTCTGCCAGGCCTGACACTGTGTAAACAAGAGCATCACAGGAATACACCAACGCCCATCTACTACATGTTGCTGATTTGATGATAATCGTGTGAAGTATAATTCTATGGGTATGAATATTCATGTGACAAATAATGACATCATGAATATTTATTAGATTGTTATAATAGCATATGAATACAGTGCTCCCTCTCTACAACGACACCCTTTGGGATACGAATATTGTATGTGTTGTTCAGAGGGAGTTGTTATAGGGAGGGAAAATCAAACATAATTAGCTTGTTTGCAGATCCAAAGATAAGGTGTATTTCGAGAACTAAATCCGTTATGCCTCTATCAAACCCTATGTTGTGACCACTCTTTAGAATCGTCACAAAGTGACGATTCTAAAGAGTGGTCACAACATAGGGTTTGATGGTGGCACAAAGAAAATACGATGGAAAAAGCTGTTTCTGGAGCCTTGTTGTTTCGGAAACAGTGACATGCGTTGTTGTAAGGAGGGAATCGTTATTGAGAGGGCCGTTGTAGGGAGGGAGCACTGTAACAGTGACATGCGTTGTTGTAAGGAGGGAATCGTTATTGAGAGGGCCGTTGTAGGGAGGGAGCACTGTAACAGTGACATGCGTTGTTATAAGGAGGGAATCGTTATTGAGAGGGCCGTTGTAGGGAGGGAGCACTGTAACAGTGACATGCGTTGTTGTAAGGAGGGAATCGTTATTGAGAGGGCCGTTGTAGGGAGGGAGCACTGTAACAGTGACATGCGTTGTTGTAAGGAGGGAATCGTTATTGAGAGGGCTGTTGTAGGGAGGGAGCACTGTAACAGTGACATGCGTTGTTGTAAGGAGGGAATCGTTATTGAGAGGGCCGTTGTAGGGAGGGAGCACTGTAACAGTGACATGCGTTGTTGTAAGGAGGGAATCGTTATTGAGAGGGCCGTTGTAGGGAGGGAGCACTGTAACAGTGACATGCGTTGTTGTAAGGAGGGAATCGTTATTGAGAGGGCCGTTGTAGGGAGGGAGCACTGTAACAGTGACATGCGTTGTTGTAAGGAGGGAATCGTTATTGAGAGGGCCGTTGTAGGGAGGGAGCACTGTAACAGTGACATGCGTTGTTGTAAGGAGGGAATCGTTATTGAGAGGGCCGTTGTAGGGAGGGAGCACTGTAACAGTGACATGCGTTGTTGTAAGGAGGGAATCGTTATTGAGAGGGCCGTTGTAGGGAGGGAGCACTGTATATGAATTTTTGGCCATGGCAGAAGCTGTAGAATCATATCTATATTATGTCATAAACAAACAGAGCAGCTGCTGTGTTCGCTTATAATATAATAATATAGATATGATTCTATAGTTTCTGCCATGGCAAACAAATTCCTGTATTCATGTGCCATCATAAAAATTCTAATTTATATTCATGATGTCATATTTCTTACATGAATATTCATGGGGTAAAGGGTTAAGACTGCAACAGATTGGAGTTTAGGTAGACATAAGTTTTTCAGCATGAGAAGGGTTAAAGATTTTGCATCAGAACGATCACCATGGCTATGACAATACCTCAAACCCTTTTTTCTTCCTTTTATAAAAAAAACAGAGACATGCTAAAAAGTTGATCAAAATGATAATGAAAAGTGATTGGAATGAGCCGAGATAAAAAATACTGTGTACAACTTTTGAACATACACTGCTGACATTGTCAGAACAATCATTAGAGATTCATTTATTTTTTTTACCATTATAGCTCCTTCATTTCTCAATCGAACCCTACGCTGCAACTACAATTTGGAATTTCTCTTTGAGACGGTTCTACAGAGCAGTCACAACAAAAGGTTTGGCGGTGAAATGACAATTTTAGTACCTGACATATGCCCTTTTCTCTGTGGCTCAAATTATTGTTCAAAATAAAATGTACACATGATTTCTTCCCTCTAAACACTCATCGTGAATGAAATCACAGATAAAAGACTACACCAGTAATCACTGCTAATTTGCCGACAGTTTTAGTAACAGAACCGTCATTCAACATTTTACCCAATATTTATATTCATATTTATTTAACCTTTTTTTTTTTAATATTTATATATTTTCATATCTATATTATTTCATAAGCAAAGAGAACAGACCCTGATCAGACGGCTCCTATAGAAGCTATCTGATCTGGGTCTACTCTGTTTGCCGAGGTGAAGAAAATTGAATTTATGGAGTAAAGGGTTAAATGCCTGTAACAGCAAAAATTGACTTTCTATATTAAATCACTCTCAGTACATGGGTGGAACCGTAATAATCATATTATCATCCAGATCGAAACTTTTTGACTTTAACCCTTTCCTTGTTCTATGTTTATTTCAAATTTCCATACCTATTGAATATTCATGAACAAAGTAGTTATAATGAAGTATGGAAGGAGGAACGTTGTAGCCATTTTAGAAAGTAAGGAAACAGATCTTTCAAATTCCGTCAGCAAACAGAGCAGACCCTGATCAGACAGCTCCTCTAGGAGCCGTCTGATCTGGGTCTACTCTGTTTGCAAATGCGTGAAAACACGTTTATATGAGGGAAAGGGTTAAAAGAAAGGGAAGATAAATATTTTAAGCATTTTCTTATCGCTGCAAAAGTAATATTTCTTGATAGAAATTCAACACTACAAGTAATTTTATCAGCAAGAACTGCCACCAGACCTGCTTCAAATCATATCACTTTTCTTGCAGTTCTCTTTTAAAGACAAGATCAGTGTCAAATAGTCTGAATCCTGGAGTCCTAAAAAGAGTCACTTGACGTTAACCCTTTCCCTCATATAAACGTGTTTTCACGCATTCGCAAACAGAGTAGACACAGATCAGACAGCTCCTATAGGAGCCGTCGGATCAGGGTCTGCTCTGTTTGCCAATGGAATTCGATAGATCTGTTTCCTTACCTTTTTAAAATGGTTGCAATGTTTGACCTTCCATAGTCCATAACTATTTTGTCCATGAATGTTCAATAGGTATTGAAATGTGTAATAAACATAGAACAGGGAAAGGGTCAAACAGGATCCAAACTGTATGCAATGAATTATTACAGTTTCATCCAGAACAGGCACGAGTATTAATGATCTGTATGGCAAATGAGCAGTGATTATTTCTCCACCAGCCAACAAGTGGGTCTCAGTTCCTGTTGCTGATAGATTGAGTTCTGGAATGTTGGTGTAAGGATTTCTCAAACTTTTCCAACATCTGTATAAGCACTTTCTTTTTAAACCGACCGGCCTCGTGAATAATGTCCCTGACAAAGGCACTCTTGGTTTCATAGCTGCCCTGAACTTTGTTCATGTGAGAAAACAGTGTGTCATACCCTGAAAAATAAAAATGCAGGAGTAACTATCAGACTGTATTTCAAATACTATCATTGTCATTTCTCTACTTAACCCTTTGTTATGAGTCGCCACTCTTTAGTCTAAGTAATTGTAATTTAATTAATTACACTCATAGAACTCCTGTAATTGTAATGGTAATTGACCTTTTATGAATGTAATTTAATTAATTACATTACCATGTAATTAACCCCAGGTCTGTCTTTAGAATCATCTCGAAGTGCAGTCAAAACATTGGGTTTAGCGGAGAAATGCAGGGACTAATTTTGGAAACAAATCTTCAATTTACACATTTTATCTATGCTGCTATTTGTAAATATGTCATGGACATTAACCCATTATCTCAAAGGCCATTTTTAAATACAACCTCTTTGAATAAATCTACCGAAAAGGAGCATTAACTAGAGAAAAGGATTTTTTTTTAGAATTTTGTAGTTTGAAACCATTGTGATAAATAGAGTATTAGCTCTTATAGGAGCAAATGCTCTATTTATCTCAATGGTTTCACAAAGTGACTTTTACAGAGTCGTCAAAATTCGTCAATATCAGGGAATGGGTTAAAGCCAAATACAATAAAGCAAAGCTAATTCACAGATGCACTTTCCTCTTTATACAACCGGTATACAGTAGAACCTGTCTTAACCCTTTCCCTCATAGAAATGCATTTTCACGCATTTGCAAACAGAGTAGACCCAGATCAGACGGCTCCTAAAGGAGCCGTCTGATCAGGGTCTGCTCTGTTTGCTAATAGTATTTGATAGATCTGTTTCTTTGCTTTCTAAAATGTGTACAATGGTCCACCTTCAATATTTCTATAATTATTTTATTAATGAATATTCAGTAGGCAGGGGTGGCGAAATCTAATTTTGGATGACTTGTCCGTTTTTGTTAAAAGCTATTTCCAACTTGTCCGTATGATGAATTAAAACCTATAAAATTTCACTTGTCCGTTATGGCTTTGGGACGTTTGATTTCGCCACCCCTGGTAGGTATTGAAATTTGGCTTACATACAGAACAGGGAAAGGGTTAAGGGACCATCAAAATGAGGTCTAATTAATTGTGGGTCTGTAAGCCAGGTGGTAGCTTAATGCAGGTCAAAAGTACTGCAAAGCAGCTCCTATAGGAGCTTTCTTCATTACTTTTGTCTTGCATTAAGCAACCAGCTGCTTTTGAATGACCACTTAAGACATGTTCTACTGGAGAGCCACAATCTCACAACTCCTATTAAGACCTGAAATAGAGCTGAGAAACTCTAAACAAGAGTGCACAACTGGAAATTTCGGTCATAGTTTTATAGAATCATAAACAGAGCAGACTCTGAATAGGCGGCTCCAAGTCTGATCTGGGTCTACTCTGTTTGCAAAGACCAGCATATCTATAGAGTAAAGGGTTAAGAAAAACTTGTTTGAGAGAGCATTGTAAAGAGGTTTGACTGCAAGTGATTGGATGCAGAATATTCGGTATAACCTGACTTACCCGACACCTGATGTAACCGACAATCTGCTTTATTGGACTGATCTTCAGTCTCAAATGTTTTATATAATATATTTTAACCCTTTACTCCATGAATACACCTTTGCAAACAGAGTAGACCAAGATCAGATGGCTCCTATAGGAGCCGTCTGATCAGTGTCTACTCTGTTTGCTTATGATATAATATAGATATGATTCTACATTTTCTGCCTTGGCCAAATCTTCCTGTGTCCGTGTGCTATTTAGTATCAAAACAATTAATCTAATATGCATGATATAATTATTTCTTACATGAATCGTCGTCGTCATAGAGTAAAACAGTTAACCCATTACCTCATAGTCTATTTTTAGATCCATCCACTTTGAATAAATCTACCGAAAAGGAGCATTAACTAGAGAAAAGGAAAAATTTAGAATTGTGTAGCTTGAAAAAATTGTGATAAATAGAGCATTTGCTCCTATAGGAGCAAATGCTCGATTTATCACAATGGTTTCAACAGGTGGTTTTTACAGAGGCGTAGGAAAGGCGTATTTATGGAGGAAAGAGTTAAACAAGATGTAACAGACAACCTGCTTTATCTCACATCAAGTACCAAAGGATGTTGGATAAGTTAGGTTATTCTGTATATCAAACTCATTGTCGCAGTATACACATCAATAAATGACAAAATTCAATACTTCCACTTACTTTTTCCAGGTTTCCTTATTTCTTTGATCACATCCTGTCGTAACTGAATATTATGCTGCCACACTTTGAAGTCTTTTTTCCCACTAGATTTGTCTACATTGTTTAACACTGACTTATCGTCCGTCGGTGAAACTGGACTAGTCCGCCCATTTCTATTTTCATGCACATGATTGGTCAATTGTTCGTGATTATTCACAACATGATTATATTCCATCGGTTCATGATCCTTGATCACAGGAGACTCTGGTGACATTTCTAAAACCACAACATAAACATTGTTATCAGTGCCATAAGTGGCATATTTCAAATACCAAACCAGAGCTCCAGATTAGACTCCTACAGGAGCCGTCTGATCTGGGTCTACCCTGTTTGCAAAGGCATAGAAAGGCGTATATATATATGGAGTAAAGGGTTAAGTCTTTGCCTCATAATCCTACCTTTACAAACAGTAGACTCAGATATGACAACTCAGGCATCTGTCAGTTCAGGGTCTGCTCCGTTTGCTCAATATATTATACAACTGATTCTCTAATATAAGCCATGGCAATAAATTTTCTTGTAATCCTGAATAAATTTTGATTAATATGTGGGTGGGGTCTTGCACGCACATTCATCAAGTAAAAGGTTTAAATCAATTAACCCTTTACTCCATAAATATGCCTTTCTTCGCCTTTGCAAACAGAGTAGACCCAGATCAGACAGCTCCTATAGGAGCCGTCTCAGGGTTTTCCCTGACCCCCTTTTTCTATTGAAATGTCCCTTAAATTTTACAAATGACCCTCAAAATTAAGAGGGTTTGTTCTTTACTTTATAGGGAGGGGGTCAAGGGGACCCTCAAATTGGTCTTTTGGAAGGGGTCAAGGGAAAACCCTGCGTGACGGTCTGATCAGGGCTTGCTCCATTTGCTTATGATATAATATAGATATGATTCTATAATTTCTGCCATGGCCAAAAATTCCTGTCTTCATGTGTCATTATAAAAATAAATTCATTATTCTAATTTATATTCATTATGTCATTATTTCTTACATGAATATTCATTGAGTAAAGGTTTAATACAGCTTTAAAGACAGCTTCATAATGTATAACAATTCTGAAAATCTTACCAAATTCACTATCCGACTCTTCTTTAACAGGTGACAAGGGTGGTATATCTTTCTCTATCACAGTCGGGGGTGTCTTTGGACGTCGTATAGGTGTATCTTTTGGCAATGGACCTGAAAAAGACAGCAACATGTAAAAGACATAGCTGATATCTAATCTAATTTAGTATATCCTTAATCAGAATGCCAAATGGATAATTGTAGCTACTTTCTTCATTGTTTTTTTTTACCCGATATATCCAATGGGTTTCTGAGAAACTGTTCAGTCGAAGCAAATCTTACTATAAGGCCTGTTACATAATCATAGAGCTTGCTTGAATCATATTTTCAATTTCACAGAGGATCCTTTCTGTTAACCCTTTACTCCATACATACACTTTTCTACACCATTACAAACAGATCATCTGATCAGGGCTTGCTCTATTTGCTTATGAAATAATATATATATGATACTAATCTCTGCCATGGCCAAAATCTCCTTTGTTAGTATGCCATTAAAAAAATAATCTAATTAATATTCATGATTTCATACATGGATATTCATGGGGTAAAGGGTTAATAATTAATGTCTATCTACTGCAACAAATATATATTTCAACCAAAGTCTTGTATCAAATGTGAACAAGATCTTGATGATAACTGCTTGAAATTCTAACATTTTTTGATACTGTACATTATGCACTCATTTAAAGGCCTGAAGTGTTTGAATGCTCAAGTCTTTCCCAAACAGAAATAGAGTAATCCCAGATAAGACAGCTCCTATAGAAGACGTCTTATCAGGATCTGCTTATGGAATTATAAAGGTCTGATTCTACAGTTTCTGCCATGTACAAAAGATCTTGTGTACATATACCATTATAAAAATACAGCAATTAAATATTCATGCTGTCATTATTTCTCATATACATATTCAGGAGGGAAAGGGTAAAATCTTGACACAGATTTAAAACACCTCAGCCAGATGTAGAGAAGTACGATAATATTTTCCAGGTTATCTAGGCCTACTGTGATAAGTATTTCAAAACTAAAAGAAATAAATAATAAAACTGTTGTCATTTTTCAAATTAGATGCCTGCTGTCAGCATTTAGGGCCCCATGGTAGACAAAATATATACATGAAAACAAAAAGAATCATGGAAAAGAAAGATAATTACAACATAAATGATGCAAATGATATGGTTCTTGTATGCAGAACTAGTGATAAATATGTCTGCGAAGTTATTTTGAGATCCGATGATGTATAAGATGGTTATACCCCTGACAAAATGGATACAGGAACAAAATATCTGTGAAACACCAACTACTTCTGATTAGAATGAGTGTCAATTTAAAAAGTTCTGACCTCAGAGGGCCTGATAAGATGTGTAAATTAAAGTATTTTCAATATTAGATTCTCTATCAATCCCTCTGCTGTGTACAAGTCTAGGGATTGGTGGAGTAATGCTGATTTTAGTACAGTAAAACCTCTCTATAACGACCACTTAATTACATCAAGTATTTTGTGTTAAAGGCAGGTGGCTGCTTAAAGCAAGGTGAAAGTAATACAGAACGCTCCTATAGGAGCATTCTGTTTTACTTTCACCTTGCTTTAAGCAACCACCTGCCCAAAATACCAACTAATTAACCCAATTTAGTGGCCGTTATAGAGAGGTTTTACTGTATTTGAATAAGTACCATTATCTATTGCTCTGGACCTGGACAAAAACAGACAGACACAAGCACACATAAAAACAACTGTCATTGTAGCCACTGCTGAGCTGACTGCAAGCGAGTTCAACAAAACTTGATAAAAATTAAGCTCCAAGATTAACCCTTGCTGTGCAGGAGATGAGTCACTAATGTCCTTTGCAAACAGTGTAGACCCAGATGAGAGGGATCCTAGAGAGCCCTTTCATCGGGATCTGCACTATTTGTTAAGTTGCACTTTTCTTTAGAAAAATCCCCAAATATTCACCATAAGCTTGACCTGTTTGAATTTTGGAATAGTGCATTTGAAAATTCAGTGTTGTAAGGGCTAATATTCTTGCATATGTCTGATAAAGAGCTCTAACATGTTCACTGCTATAATTTGTCACTCATTTCTGCTATGTGGAGAGGCTGATATTAGTAGAATCAATGAAAAGGTGACTTAATTGTTTCTATATGGCAACAGTTTTGAACAGGAATATCAGTTGTGACATTAATTTTGTGATAACTTTCTATCAGATCAACAAGCCATGCAAAGAATTTGTTATCAACTGCACTAAATATTTTGTGCAAAACTGGGCTGGAACACTTACCCTTACAAAAGCATGACGTTTTGGGCGGAAACCAGTTCGCCCTAAGTTGCAAAATGAAAATGTTTATTGGCTTCATACTCATAAATCTTTCACTCTTATCAAAATGACAAAGTTTCAGAGCAACAGATAAGGTGCGTAAAAGTACTAAAATCATCATTTCTCCACTAAACATACGTTGTGAACACTCCTTAGAATTGTCTATAAGACACGATCTAAAGAGTGGTCACAACACAGTGTTTGGTGAAGAAATAAAGAAGATATTCTTGAAAATATTTTGATTTACACATCTTATCTGGACCTCTGAGTTTCGAAGAATAAGTATAAAAAGAACACTCAAGCTCCAATTTACAATATTCATCAAAACAAGAAACTTTAGGACCTAAAAATATTTACATTTTGATTTGAGGAATTTAAGCATTCGGTATACGATACATATTTTCTCTTAGAGCTGAAACAGGACAATTCTATACTCGACATGTAAACAAAATGCAGATGAATATACAACACTCCCGTATTCCTATCCGTGAAAAGAAACATAAAAGAGCAATCAGGCTTGTTTTTTCCGACATATCTTAGCAAATTACGATTCTGAAGGAATATGCGTCACCTATCAGAAGAAGAGTGACAAAAAAAGCATAACAAATGAACATTCGGAAGGACACACAAACAGAGCTACAGATAACGGTGCGTACCCAAATACTAAAATCAGCATTTCTCCACCAAACCCTATACATTGTACTGTGACCACTCTTTAGAAACGTCTCAAAGAGACGATTCTAAAGAGTGGTCGCAGTATAGGGTTTGGTGGAGTCTCAGTATAGGATTTGGTGGAGAAATAAAGGAGCTATTCTTGAAAATGTTTAAATTTACGCATCTTATCTGGACCTCTGGAAAAATGACAGAAAATTGATCCCCAAGAGGCACCCTGCTTACTACAACATATAGACTAAAACCTAGGTGCACACCTTCTCAATAATCAGATGTATACTGTTGGACAATTCTATGTCTATAAGTAAAGCAGCAAGTGTGTGCAACAAGATTTTCAGGACATGTGGACAAAAGCAAATCTATACCCCACCTCTTCCCTGTCACACAGACATGTATCTATATGTCTTCCTCCCTGCCGGAAAGACATCTACACCCCTCCCCCTTGCCAAACAGATTCCAGTATCCCCACCCTACTTGGCTGTAAGAGGTATAATTTGCCTTGCATAGCCAGTCAACGGGTCATCCTATCAGTGCTGTCAGGTGATAAGACATAACCGTATGCCAGCTTGTATAATACCTGGTTTTCTTTTGCGGTGCCCAGGTAATGGGGGCGGACTCTCACTAGCGCGCTTCTTATGAGACTGCTGCCCTCCCAACATTGAATCTTCTGCCTCATCCACCATGATGTTCTGAAACAAGAAGGAAGGTATAAAACAAAATCAACAGTTAATCCATATACAACTGGGTCCATGCTTATAAAGCTTTTAGTTGAGTCTGAGTTTCGTTCTCAAGCTCCTGATTGGTCAGATTTGAGTTCTCAAGCTTTTGATTGGTCAGATTTGAGCCAAAGAAAGAACTCAGACTCAACTAAACGTTTTATAAGCAAGGACCCTGAAATTCGATATCTCGAACTTCAACGGACCATACAAATTGCTTTGGTGTATAACAGAAGTTCAAGTCATCCAATTTCTAATCAGGACAATTCCTCAAGTTCACAGTTAAGCTTAATGCAGGTCTAAAGAAATGCTGAAAGCTCATGTTGCGTGTAGGAGATTTCATCATTACTTTCTACCTGCATTAGACAATAACTTTTGCAAAAACTAGAATTATCACTACAGGTGATGGAATACCCTCGCTCAGCTGCTTTGATCGTAAATCAAACAAGGTTGTGCCACGGACAGACAGACAGACCAGGTTGTACCACCAACAGACAGACAAACCAACCATCTGACCAACACACTGACTCCTATAAATCTCCTCTTAAACTTCATTTGCGGAGGTATAAAAATTTATTTAGCATACAAAAAGTTTATATGCCAATAGTGCTAGACTATCAAGCCAATATACCGACCTTGTTCACTTTGAAAGGGTTCCCAAACATATGAAGCCTGGCGGGGGCATTCTCAAGCTCCCGAAGAGGTGGGGGTTGCTTCTTCAAATACTCCTGATAATTTCCCATCTGCCCTATTGGAACACTGTGCAATTCGTCTGAAACAAAGAAATCAGTTATTATACATTGCATCAGAACCTCTTAACCCTTTCCTCCATGAATACTTAAAAGAAATAATGACATCATGAAAAGTTAGATCCATATAATTTCGTAGGCAAACAGAGTGGACCCTAGTCAGACGGCTCCTATAGGAGCTGTCTGATCTGGGTCTACTCTGTTTGTAAAGGCGTAGAAAGGTGTATTTATTGAGTAAAGGGTTAACCCTTTCCTTGATAATAAAGCCTTTTCACACCTTAGTAAACAGGACTAGACCTAGTTCAGATCGCTCCTGTAGGAGCCATGGATTCTGGGTCTACTCTGTTTGCTTATGAAATACTGTAGATCTGATTTTATAGATTCTGCCATTGTAAAAAATTCTCGTATTAATATACCATAAGAACAAGAGTAACGCATGCAGGTGCCAATATGCTTGTTTATTTGATTGTAGTTCTAGTGATGGTGAAGAAGTGTGTGAAGTTTCGTAAGATTTGCATGAATTGTAAAAAAGTTATAGCCAACGTTTTAAGTTTCCAGAAGATGATGACAATGCGGACGCCAGAATTACAACAATGGCATGCATTTTTTTCTTTGAAAAACCGACAAGCTAAAAATTCAGCTAATAAATATTCATAATGTCATAATTTCTGACTTGATAATTTATGTAAGAAATAATGACATCATGAATATTTATTCACTGCATTTTCATAATGGCATATCGAGGGCTTGGTGCAAAACTATTCTAACTCCTTCACAAAGTCTGGAAATCTGGCCATGGCAGAATCTTTTGAACCATATTTATATACAGTAAAACCCCTCTAATGTGACCACTTAATGAATAAACATGGATGTCTTCACAAGCAGGTGGTTGATTAATGCAGGACAAAAGTTATGAAGAAAGCTCCTATAGGAGTTTTCTGCATAACTTTCATCCTGCATTAAGCTACCACCTGCCTTTGCCACTGTGAATTAAGCCCCTTTTTTGCTGGTCGCATTAGAGGGGTTTTACTGAAATTCCATAAGCAAGCAGAGCAAACCCTGATCTGGGTCTACTCTGCACAAATATGTAACTTTATTGAGTAAACCTGTTAAATAGAAAAGGAACCTTTTAATAGTTTTAACCGTTATCAGATGGCCCCTGATGGAATAATATGCATATCGAATCACATGCATAATTAATTATAATGAGCACATGCATAATTAATTATAACAATCAGCTACTTTGCCTACACGATGTCATTGTTTCTTACATGAATATTGATGAGGTAATATGTAAACACACAGTGAGTGATTTTTTGATTACCCTGGTAATTCAGCATCTTAACCCATTACCTCATAGGCTATTTTTACATACCTCTTTGAATAAATCTACCGAAAAGGAACATTAACTAGAGAAAAAAGAAAATTATAGATTTTTGTAGTTTGAAATCATTGTGATAAATTGAGCATTTATTACAATGGTTTATTTATTACAATTTATTACAATGGTTTCACAAAGTGACTTTTAGAGGCGTCAAATGAGGGTTAACATAATCTAAACTATGTGAAAAGAAATGGACAACTTTAATTTTACAATAGTCAGCATTTCATGCAAACAACAATCTGCTCAACAGGTCATATATTAACCCTTTTCCCCCATTTAACATTCATGCAAGAACTAATGGCATGGAATATTTATTAGCTAATTTTAATGATGGCATATGTACACATGCAATTTTTGGCTTACATACATACAGTAAAACCTCTCTATAACGGTCACTAAATTGTGTTAATTAGTTGGTATTAAGGGCAGGTGTTTGCTTAAAGCAAGGAGAAAGTAAAACAGAACGCGTTCTGTTTTACTTTCCCCTTGCTTTAAGCAGTCACCTGTCTTTAACACAAAATATTTGACATAGTTTTGTGGTCGCTATAGAGAGGTTTTACTATATGTATTTTTGGTACTGGCAGAAACTGTACTGTAGATCTATTATTATAATTTCATGAGCAAACTGAGCAGACCCCTTGGCAAACTGAGCAGACCCTGATCAGACAGCTCATCTGGGTCTACCTCGTTTGCAAACAGGTGAAAAAGGCATTTATATGAAGGAAAAGGTTAAATTGAGCACTTGGGGTCTTTCAGAGCCATATATAAAGGTTTGTTTTCAAATATTAAAATCATCATTCCTCCATCAAACCCAATGTTGTGACCACTCTACGGAATTGTATTGATGAGACATTTCTAAAGAGTGGTCACAACAAAGGATTTGTTAAAGAAATGACGATTTTAGTATTTGAAAAACAATCTTTATCAGTGGCTGTGTAACCTGAACAACTGCAAGCAAACATTGCCTGCAAATATTACTGTCTGCTAAATGTTGTATAATAGATTTTTGTTTTTCATATAATTTTTGACTGAAACATGATCAGACAGTCAAACAATTTGTCTAGTTATTCCGCATCGCATCCTGATCCAATCTCTTTTTGTAATGGTCACCACTAATTTGAAAGTAGACTGCTAAAGGTTGATGTATTTTACAAACTGCAGAACAGAAAATACATTGGCACATACCTGTATCTGAAAGTTTTGTTTTTGATGCATATGAGGTTTGTAAAAAGTTTGTTCTCATTCTCGCAATTTGATCCAACAAATTCTTCCTGGGGATGTCAAATGGATTTCTGTAAAAAAAAAAATTAGTACAAAACACTAAATAAACAGTAATGGTGTATTGTAGAAAACATAAACATTAATTTAACCCGTTACTCCATAAACATGCCTTTCTACGAATCTGGAAACAAAGTAGACCCAGATCAGACAGCTCCTATAGGAGCTGTCTGATCAGGGTCTGCTCTGTTTGTTTATGATATAATACAGATATGATTTTACAGTTTCTGCCTTGGCCAGAAAATTCATGTGCCCATGTGCTATTATAACAATTTAATCTGATTGATATTCATGACATCATTATTTCTTACATGAATATTCATGGAGTAAAGGGTTATGGCCTGTGCAAACAGAGTAGACCCAGATTGTTCCTCTGTTGCTATATGCTACAGATCTGATTCTCTATCTTTTATCAGGCAAAACCTTTCCTCATTTTGTAATTATAAGTTATAAATATGTTATTAACATAAACATTAAATTAGTTTTCATAATGGGTGTAGTCATGCATGAATATTCATCAAGTAAAGGGATATAAACCCTTTACTCCATACAAGAGGGCCAGAATTGCCCTGACATCGCTCACCAGCCAATCAGAGGAGAAGATGTTCAAAGTTTTCACTATATGTTTCTAGAGAAAACTGGCACCCCTGGGGCGGGGTCAATTTTGAACCCAGGGGCATAATGTATTTAACTTTTGTAGAGGACCTGAACATGATGCTATGTGCCAGATATGAAAGCTAAGAACCGTTCAGTTTCAGAGAAGAATATATTCAAAGTTTTACCATATATTTCTATTGAAAACTGGCTACCCCTGGGGCGGGGCCAATTTTGACCCCAGGGGCATAATTTATATAAATTTTGTAGAGGACCTGAACATGATGCTATGTGCCAAATATGAAAGCTTAGAACCTTCCAGTTTCAGAGGAGAAGATTTTCAAAGTTTCACTATATGTTTCTATTGAAAACTGACCACCCCTGGGGCGGGGCCAATTTTGACCCCAGGGGCATATTTTATACAAATTTTGTAGAGGACCTGAACATGATGCTATGTGCCAAATATGAAAGCTGAGAACCCTGTAGATTCAGAAGATTTTTTTTTCAAAGTTGTCACTATGTGTTTCTATTCAAAACTGGCTACCCCTGGGGCGGGGCCAATTTTGACCCCAGGGGCATAATTTATATAAATTTTGTAGAGGACCTGAACATGATGCTATGTGCCAAATATGAAAGCTGAGAACCCTGTAGATTCAGAGGAGAAGATTTTCAAAGTTGTCACTATATGTTTCTAATGAAATCTGGCTACCCCTGGGGCGGGGCCAATTTTGACCCCAGGGCCATAATTTATATAACTTTTGTAGAGGACCTGAACATGATGCTATGTGCCAAATATGAAAGCTGAGAACCCTGTAGATTCAGAGGAGAAGATTTTCAAAGTTGTCACTATATGTTTCTATTCAAAACTGGCTACCCCTGGGGCGGGGCCAATTTTGACCCCAGGGGCATAATTTATAAAAATTTTGTAGAGGACCTGAACATGATGCTATGTGCCAAATATGAAAGCTGAGAACCCTGTAGATTCAGAGGAGAAGATTTTCAAAGTTGTCACTATATGTTTCTATTCAAAACTGGCTACCCCTGGGGCGGGGCCAATTTTGACCCCAGGGGCATAATTTATATAACTTTTGTAGAGGACCTGAACATGATGCTTTGTGCCAAATATGAAAGCTGAGAACCCTGTAGATTCAGAGGAGAAGATTTTCAAAGTTTTACTATATATTTCAATAGAAAACAAGAGGGCCATGAGGCCCTGAAGCGCTCACCTGAGATACCCCATGGACGGGGCCATCATTTGTACAACCTTGGTAGAGAACCACAAGGCAAAGCAGTATGCCATTAATTAAAGGTCCAAGCCTTATGGTTTCAGAGAAAAATGATATAGTTTTCCCATGAAAACTGATAGGCCAGGGCCAAGTTTCGCCCAGAGGTCATGGTTGTAAGTTGAACAATCTTGGCAGAGGACCACAAGCCAAAGCTACATGCCAAATATCAAAGGTCTAGGCCTTACAGTTTCAGAGAAGAAGATTTTTAAAGATTTTCCTATGAAAAACTGATAAGCCCTTGGGCAGGGCCATTTTTGGCCCGTGGTCATAATATGAACAATCTTTGTAGAGGACCATTAGATCATGCTACATACCAACTACCAAAGGTCTAGGCCTTACAGTTTCAGAGAAGAAGAATGTTAAAGAATTTCCTATGAAAAACTGATAAGCCTTTGGGCGGGGCCATTTTTGGCCCGGGGGTCATAATTTGAACAATCTTTGTAGAGGACAATTAGATCATGCTACATGCCAAATATCAAAGGTCTAGGCCTTACAGTTTCAGAGAAGAAGATTTTTTAAGATGTTCCTATGAAAAACTGATAAGCCCTTGGGCGGGGCCATTTTTGGCCCGGGGGTCATAATTTGAACAGTCTTTGTAGAGGACCACCGGATCATGCCACATGCCAAATATCAAAGGTCTAGGCCTTACAGTTTCAGAGAAGAAGATTTTTAAAGATTTTCCTACGAAAAACTGATAAGCCCTTGGGCGGGGCCATTTTTGGCCCGGGGGTCATAATTTGAACAATCTTTGTAGAGGACAATTAGATCATGCTACATGCCAAATATCAAAGGTCTAGGCCTTACAGTTTCAGAGAAGAAGATTTTTATAGATTTTCCTACGAAAAACTGATAAGCCATTGGGCGGGGCCATTTTTGGCCCGGGGGTCATAATTTGAACAATCTTTGTAGAGAACCATAAGATCATGCTACATGCCAAATATCAAAGATCTAGGCCTTACAATTTCAGAGAAGAAGATTTTTAAAGATTTTCCTTTGAAAAACTGATAAGCCCCTTGGGCGGGGCCATTTTTGGCCTGGGGGTCATAATTTGAACAATTTTTGTAGAGGACCATTAGATCATGCTACATGCCAAATATCAAAGGTCTAGGCCTTACAGTTTCAGAGAAGAAGAATGTTTAAGAGTTTCCTATGAAAAACTGATAAGCCCTTGGGCGGGGCCATTTTTGGCCCGGGGGTCATAATTTGAACAATTTTTGTAGAGGACCATTAGATCATGCTACATGCCAAATATCAAAGGTCTAGGCCTTACAGTTTCAGAGAAGAAGATTTTTAAAGATTTTCCTATGAAAAACTGATAAGCCCTTGGGCGGGGCCATTTTTGGCCCGGGGGTCATAATGTGAACAACGTTTCGTTCCCCCTAGCCACTGATGCTTCTGACAAAATTTGGTTAAAATCGGGTCAGCAGTTTCAGAGGAGATGTCGTTTGAAAATGTGGACGGACACCGGACGACGGACGCCGGACGGACGCCGGACGCCGGACACCGGACGCCGGACGCCGGACGACGGACAAATAGCGGTCACAATAGCTCATCCTGAGCCTTCGGCTCAGGTGAGCTAACAAGGCACCCCTGGGGCGGGGCCAATTTTGACCCCAGGGGTAAAATTTATATAACTTTTGTAGAGGACCTAAAGATGATGCTATGTACCAAAGATGAAAGCTGAGAACCCTGTAGATTCAGAGGAGAAGATTTTTAAAGGTTCAAATTGTTGACGCCCGACGACGGACGACGGACGACGGACATCAAGTGATCACAAAAGCTCACCCTGAGCACAAAAGTGCTCTGGTGAGCTAAAAAAAGCCTTTCTATGCATTTGCAAACAGAGAAGACCCAGATCAGATGGCTCCTAAAGGAGCCGTCTGATCAGGGTCTGCTCTGTTTGCTTATGAAATAATAAGGATATAGAAATACTGTTTCTACAGTTTATACTAAGGCCAACAACAAATGTCGAAACATTTTTCCTTCACTATTAAGTAGTGACTTCTATGTTAAAGGGGCATAAATCCCAGAACTGCCAGCATTCTTTTTTAATTCTCCGATAACTCTCCGATCAAGCTGTCCATCATGTCCAAGTTAACAACTGAATTGAAATAAAATGGATACCAGCATTTACGCTCTGTACAAAATCAAACTTTCAGAATATCATAATTAAAGGGGCATAATTCAAAAAGTGCAAGTCAACGGCTAACCCCAAAAATCTTGGCTTACCCTTTTACTCCATAAATATTCATGCAAGAAATAACTGATATCATGAATATTAATTAGATTAATCTTTAAAATGGCACATGAACACAGGAAATTTTCACCACGGCAGAAAATACACGAGAACTTGTTATATTTTCACCCTTGTTCTGCAGTTTTACTCAAACACAAGTTTTTTGTTGTTTTTTTCAATCGATGGAGTTAAACTGACCTGCATAAAACGTAATGGTGCTAAAAGCGCGCAATAGAAAAAACATCGTAAAAATGACTTTATTTGGACGTTACAGATAAAGTACCCATCATGCACGACGTCATAGCACATATGCTCCCCCTACCCCCACAATGCCACTGAGGCGGTAATGACGATGCATTACCTGAATTGCTGTGGTTTGATTTCTCTATCTGGCACAGCTATAGTGAATGTGTTGTAGTCCGTCAGCTCCTGCTTCAGGCTAGACAAGTTCCCGCCCACATTCTTTAACAACTGGCTGAAGTCCTTTCTCTGTAGAACTGAAGTCTTTGTTCTGAAAGGGAACAATACATTCATTAACCCTTTACTCCATATATATGCCTTTCTATGGTTCTGCAAACAGAGTAGACCCAGATTAGACGGCTCCTGTAGGAACTTTCTGATCAGGGTCTGCTCTGTTTGCTCATGATATAATAGACTTCATACATCCATGTCAATTTTATTCATTATATACTTATTTTTTTACATTGAGTAAAGGGTTAAATGTTAGTTTTCTGCCAACTCAGGCACACATTTTCCTTAACATTAAAACTGCTGAGCAAAATGTCTTTGATAGAAAGTGTCTTGTAAGAAATAATGATATCATGCATATTAACCCTTTCCCTCATATAACCACCTTTTCATGCATTTGCAAACAGAGTAGACCCAGATCAGTTGGCTCCTATAGGAGCTGTCTGATCAGGGTCTACTCTGTTTGCCTTTGACATAGTGTAGATCTGATTCTACAGTTTTAGCCAAAGCAAACATTTCCCTTGAAACATTTACATTATAAATATTCAGCTAATAAATATTCATGTCATTATTTTTTTTACATGAGTACTGAACAGGGAAAGGGTTAATTAAATGAATTTTTATAATGACATACGACCACAGGAAATTTTAGTCATGGTATCTCTACATTATGCCATAAACAGACAGAGAACACTGATCAGACGTCTTCTACAGAAGTCATCTGAACTAGGTCTGCTCTTTTACTTATTCTCTCCTACTGACGTCTTTTTGCGCATCTGCATAACTCATTAATTGAAACCATTGTGATAAATAGAGCATTTGCTCCATAGGAGCAAATGCTCTATTTATCACAATGGTTTCAAAACTACGCAATTCTAAAGTTCTCCTTTTCTATAGTTAATTTTCCTTTTCAAAGAGGTTGGGTCTAAAAATAGTCTAGGAGAGAATGAGTTAAAAGGCATATTTATAGAATAAAGGGCTAATGTAGCATTTATAACAATTTTGTTTAAACCCTTTCCCTGTTCCATATTTATTCCGAAATTCAATACTACTGAATATCACGAACAAAATAGTTAATATGAAATATGGAAGGTGGAACATTGTAGCTATTTTAGAAACTAAAGAAACAGATCTATTAAATTCTAATAGCAAACAGAGCAGACCCTGATCAGACGGCTCCTCTAGGAGCCGTCTGATCTGGGTCTACTCTGTTTGCAAACGCGTGAAAACACGTTTATATGAGGGAAAGGGTTATAGTATAATATAGATCTGATTCTACAGTTTCTGCCTGAGCCAAAATGCTCTGTGTTCAAATACCATTGTAAAAAAATAATCTAATTAATATTCACAATGTCAGTATTTCTTACATGAATATTCAACAGGGAAAGGGTTAAAGTATTAAAGATCATCTTCTCTAGTACATACCTTGAGCTGACTTTGATGCCTTCATGTGGGGGGACCTTGGAGCCAACAGATGCCACCAGTCTGTCCATCTCCATCTTGGCCTGCAAGATACATGTAATCATACAACAATGAGATTAATTGTCATCTGTCAAGTAAGTGTTATTGCAAAAATGATTTTCTGCTTAATCCTTCAAAACAAACTGCAAGGTAATCACATAATGAAACTGCAGCTTCCTGGGAATGTACAAACTGTCTTCAAAATAGAGTTGTTGTTTTTTTAAACAAGAGGGCCAGAATGGCCCTGACATCGCTCACCAGACAATCAGGAGAAAAGATTTTCAAAGATTTCACTATATGTTTCTACAGTAAACTAGCCGGCCCTGGGGTGGGGCAAATATTAATTCAGAAAGAATAAATTAATCTATACTTATGTTCAAAATTTCAGATATTTTCATTACATCTTCATGAGTTCATATTATTATTCATATCTTATCTTAAGATTGATGTACTTTTAACCCTTCCCCTGTTCTATGTTTATTCAAAAATTCAATACCTAGTGAATATTCATGGACAAAATAGTTGTAATGAAATATGGAAAGTGGGACAGTATAGCCATTTTAGAAAGTAAAGAAACATATTTCAAATTCCATTGACAAACAGATCAGACCCTGATCAGACAGCTGCTATAGGAGCCGTCTGATTTGGTCTGTTCTGTTTGCAAATGCATGAAAAGTCATTTATATGAGGGAAAGGCTTAAGTTAACATATTATAAGTGCATGTATATTGTACACAAAATAAAAATAATTTAATGCAATTTGCACTATATTATATCATAAGCAAATACAGCAGATTGATCAGATGGCTACTACATGAGCCATCTGATCTGGGTCTACTCTGTTTGCAAAGGTGTAGAAATGCATATTTATGGAGTAAAGGGTTAATTGTTCTATTTACAGGTCAGATCTAATTTGCAACTGCCATTATCCAGAAGTGAGGCAATCCAGTTGTAATCAAAAAGTGTGAAAGGGAGATGTATGCTTAAAATAGCCAGCTAAAAATAGACACTGCTCTCCATGATGCAATAGAACACTTGAATTTGTATTAAGCTGAACTTCACAGCAGATACAGTTATGGGATATATATTGATAGCTGGCAGCTTAATGCAGGGCATAAATATGGAAAAAAGCTTTAAGAGCTTTCTGCATTTTGAGTATTATCCACAAAGTTTTCTCAATCTAAAATGAGTGTGTGTAATTTGTCTAAACACAATTTCTACTCTACTGATCAGGCTAAGGGTGATTACCAATACACTCTGGCCAGCGAGTCCTATCAGAGCACTGGATTAGGAAAACTTTAACCTGTAGAACCTTTAGACTGTAGATGTGAAAAAGCATATATACACAGGGCAGGGCCAATTTTAAACTCAGAACTATGATATTAACAAAACTCATAAAGGCATGCTAAGTTAATCTATACAAAAAATATCTAAGCTCTGGGACATGTAATTTTGACAAGAAGAGTTTCAAAGTTTTTCCTATGCATATATAGTGATCCCATGGGCTGTTTATGCAGTCAGCTAAAAAAAACTGTCAATCCCTGGGGTGGGGCCAATTTTGACCCTAGGGGCATAATTTATATAACTTTTGTAGAAGACCTGAAGTTGAAGCTATGTGCCAAATATGAAAGCTGAGAACCTTCTAGTTTGAGAGGAGAAGAATTTCAAAGTTTTCACTATATGTTTCTATTGAAAACTGAAAACCCCTGGGGCAGGGCCAATTTTGACCCCAGGGGCATAATTTATATAACTTTTGTAGAGGACCTACAGATGATGCTATGTACCAAAGATGAAAGCTGAGAACCCTGTAGATTCAGAGGAGAAGATTTTTAAAGGTTGAAATTGTTGACGCCCGACAACGCCAGACGCACGACGACGGACATCAGGCGATCACAAAAGCTCACCCTGAGCACAAAAGTGCTCTGGTGAGCTAAAAAAAAAAAGAAAAGAAAATTCCAATCAATGATTAGAGTGTCAACAAATTTGGATACTGGAGAGATATTAACCCTTTACTCCATTAATATTTATGTAAGAAATGATAGAATCAGATCTTCATTATTCCATTAGCATGAGCTGTCTGATCTGGGTCTACTCTGTTTGCAAAGGCATACATACTCTGTTTTGGTATTGCTAGTATGTAAGGAATTAGGTTAATATCCACAATATTATTTCATAAACTAGAATTATTAGCCAAAAGCTAACAAATTCCCCAAACCGGCTCCGTATTTGTAGACTTAAAAAACATCGAAAACGAAGTAATAACTCCGATAAAAGAGGTGGAAACTAAAAATATACCGATTCCCATGATAGTAAGATTACTTGCAAAACACTTAAAACAAATTTGGCACAAAACTGTCGAAGATGAAGATTGAACACAAATTGAATCTACGGACAGACAACCTGATTCATGCATATCCAACAACTTCACAATAAAATAGAAAAGGGTGAACAGTACTGACTGCAATGTAATATAGTCTGTATATCGGAAAAAGGAATAAATTTGCCAGATATGGACGTCTTACAAGATGAAAACAACAAAATGTATGGATTCAAAAACACCTGCTGGACACATAATTATTAGATGCAGCTTATAGTTGTGTGATAGTGGTAAACAATAGTCAAGGTCTTGTGCTATTCAAGTGCATCCTAGATCAAAATGGGGGGGGGGGGGGGGGGGGGGGGGGGGCTCCAAATTATAACACTTTATAAATGTAAATGTTCCATGGTGAAGGTATAATTATCAAAATCTTGTTAATAAACCTTTCTTACAAGTTTTAAATTGTAAACTGAAAACATAAAACAAGGAAATTCATTGCCACGGAAACAGTAGACAGGAGTTGTTTGATCTGTGCATACTCTGTTCCCAAAGGCATATAATTGTGGAGTACAGTAAAACCCCGCTAAATTAGAATTCTAGTAGAGAAGAATTTAGATACTTTTAGGCAGGTGGCTGCTTAATACAGGGTGAAAGTCATGCAGAAAGCTCATTATCGACATAGAGGAGCTAAATTCAGGAGACAAAAATTCACTCGTCCTGCATGTAATTTTCTCTTCTTTGTCTATATTGCAGGACTAGTGAGTATTTTGCAGGGCCTTCTTTGTCTATATTGCAGGACGAGTGAAAATATTTCGTGCCTTGCAGCTTTCTGCATGACTTTCACACTGCATTTAGCTGCAAACCTGTCTCCAATACCGATATTTATACTACATTGACAATCTGATTTAGAGGGGTTTTTACTGTAACGGGTTAACAAAACAGCCTTGAAGAGTGAAGAGACAAGAAACTGTCAACTTTTGGGCAGCAAACTGCCGAGAATAGAACATCCTGGTGACTCACCATCCACTGTAAATGCTTTACCATCAGTCTACAAGGACTGGCTTCATATTCCTCCTCCTTGTATTAATAGAGTACTTAGAAACTTTTGCAAAGAGTTTAAACAACATGAGCTGTTATGAGAGAGTTATTCTGCATCTTAACCCTTTCCTTCATATAAACAAGTTTTCACGCATTTGCAAACAGAGTAGACCCAGATCAGGATCTCCTCTGTTTGTCAATTGGAATTTGATAGATCTGTTTCTTTAGTTTCTAAAATGACTTCAATGTTCCAACTTCCATATTTCATTATAACTATAAGTGGGCATAAAAATAACATCATGTATATCTATAGATAAGCTGTTTTTTTTATAACAGCATTTCGAGGGCTTGGTGAAAAACTATTCCAACTCCTTCACAAATCACAAAGTGAAGGAGTTAGAATAGTTTTGCACCAAGCCCTCGATTTGTATAAAGGATTTTTTGGTATACAGTAAAACCTCTCTATAATGGCCACTAAATTGTGTTAATTAGTTGGTATTCAGGGCAGGTGGCTGCTTAAAGCAAGGTAAAAGTAAAACAGAATGCTCCTATAGGAGCATTCTGTTTTACTTTCACCTTGCTTTAAGCAGCCACCTGCCTTTAACACAAAATACTTGATTTAATTTAGTGGCTGTTATAGAGGTTTTACTGTAGTTAGAAACTTTGAAGTCAGATCTATAATAATTTCATTTGCAAACAGCAGAATCTAATAAAAGGGCTCCTACAGGAGCCATCTGATTTGGATCTACTCTGTTTGCAAAGGCATGAAAAGGCATTTATATGAAAGAAAGGGTTAATTTCTAGACATGTTAATAATAAGTTTTTGCCATAGGAAGCAATATTTCCTTTTTAACCCATTCCCTCATATTTACAACTTTTGACGACTCTGTAAAAGTCACTTTGTGAAACCATTGTCACAATGGTTTCAAGCTACAAAATTCTAAAATTTCCCTTTTCTCTAGTTAATGCTCCTTTTCGGTAGATTTATTCAAAGAGGTTGTATCTAAAAATAGCCTTTGAGGTAATGGGTTAATGAGAAGCAACAGAGTTCTTGGACAAGGCAAACAGTGTAGATCAAGATTATCCACAAATTGGCATTGGTGTCCAATATAGGTATATTGTCCAATAAACAGACAGAGCAGATGTTGATCAGACAGCTCCTACCGGAGCCTTCTGATCTGGGTCTACTGTTTGCAAAGGCGTGAAATGTTATCTATATGAAGAAAATAGTAAATAAAAAGAGAATACAATGGTACGTACCATATTTTTCAATTTCTTGAGGTAAGTTATCACACTGTAGCTGAGTACATTCTCTGTGTTGTCAGGAATTAGGTTGTGGGCTCCCATCCTTGCCAGAGCCCTCTTCAAAGGCTAAAATAGAAACATGAGTAGCTGAGCATGTACATCCTAATTTAACCCGTTGCCTCATGAATATTTAGTATCATCAAATGACTGCATATCACAACCGAAGGTATCCAAGCATTTACATATTGCAACCAAACTTTGTACCGACGTACAATATATTCTATCATTTCATCATGTCAAGTATGAATCAAAAATCTTCACTGATCATATTTTTTAACCCTTTACTCCATGAATATCTATGTAAGAAATAATTGTATAATAAACTGTATAATTATCAATATAAGGTGACAAGAGGGCCATGATGGCCCTGATATCACTCACCAGACAATCAGGAGAAAATTTTCCAAAGTTTTCACTATAAAAACTGGCCACCCCTGGGGCAGGCCAATTTTGACCCCACAAGCATCATTCATATAACTTTTGTAGAGGACTTCAAGACGATGCTATGTGCCAAATATGAAAGCTGAGAACCTTCCAGTTTCAGGAGAAGATTTTCAACGTTTTCACAATATGTTGTTATATAAAACAAGGCATCCCTGGGGCGGGCCAATTTTGACCCCAGGGGCATAATTTATATAAATTTGTAGAAGACCTGAAATTGATGCTATGTGCTAACTGAGAACCTTCCAGTTTCAGGAGAGAAGATTTTCCAGGTTTTGACTATATGTTTCTATAGAAAACTGGCCAGCCCTGGGGCATGGCCACATTTGACCCCAAGGGTACAATTTATATAACCTTTGTAGAGGACCTGAACATGATGCTTTGTGCCAAATAGGAAAGCTGAGAACCTTCCAGTTTCAGATGAAGATTTTCAAAGTTTTCACTATAATTATGTTTCTTCAGAAAACTGGCCACCCTTGGCACTATATGTCCTCTTTTTGACAAATGGAAACAAGGTACATGGAAAATTCTTACTTTTTTGCCTAAATTTTATTTTTAATAGCTTAAATTTGAGTGTAGTATGTAGTAACAGCCTTCCACAAAATGATAACATTTATAACTGTAAGGTAAAATCTTTAAGTCCATGGCTTTTCCAATGACCCCCCCCCCCCCCCCCACACACACACACCCACAAAAAAAAAAAAATTCTAAAACAAATGCTCTATTTATCACAATGGTTTCACAAAGTGACTTTTACAGAGTCGTCAATATGAGGGAATGGGTTAACCCTTTCCCTACGATATAAATGCCTTTTCACCCATTTGCAAACAGAGCAGACCAAGATCAGACAGCTCTTATAGGAGCCCTCTGATCAGGGTCTACTCTGTTTGCCAATGGAATTTGACAGATCTGTTTCTTTAGATTTCTAAAATGGCTACAATGTTACACCTTTCATATTTCAGTATAACTATTTTATCCATGAATATTCAGTAGGTGTTGGAAATTGAACTAAATATAGAACAGGGAACGGGTTAAACCTTTTCAGGCTTACAGATAAAATGCGTACTAATCTACCAATATCTTAACACATTATCCCCTAGTGACGCATTTTTGCGCCTCTATAAAATTCACATTGTGAAACCATTGTGATAAATAGAGCACTTGCTCCTATAGGAGCAAATGCTCTATTTATCACAATGGTTTCAAACTACAAAATTCTGAAATTTTCCTTTCTCTAGTTAATGCTCCTTTTCGGTAGATTAATTCAACAAGACGGCAATGATGGCCCTGATATCTCTCACCAGACAATCAGAGGAGAATTTTTTTCAAAGTTTCACTATGTTTCTATAGAAATCTGGCCACCCCTGGGGCGGGGCTTCATTTGAACCCAGGGGCATAATTCATATATGTTTTGTAGAGGACTTCAAGATGATGCTATGTGCTAAATATGAAAGCAGAAAAATTATCAGTTTCAGAAGATAACTATTTAGGTTTCACAATATGTTTCTATATAAAACAGGAGGGCCATTGACAGTGTTAATTTTTCAGCAGACATTTCTAACACATGATAGAAACTCAGTGTTTGTACAAGAGGGTTAATTGTAAGATTGATATGTATTAAAAACAGTGTGAACAGACAATAATTCTGAAGCAGACAACAGCTAGAGTATAGAACAGGTGAACTTAAGCTTGACCTCTCCAATACACTAGCTGGCTAGCTGGTGGTTAAGGGGAAACCTTTATACTGTAGAAGTCTATTTTAAAGTATAACCCACAGGGCAGGGCCAGTTTTAACCTCAGAACTATGATATTAACAAAATTCATAAAGGTATAAAAGTAAATCTATACACCAAATATCTAAGCTCTGGGACATGTCGTTTTTGGCAAGAAGATTTTTAAAGTTTTCCCTATGCCTAACTAATGAACCAAGCAGTCTGTAACAGAAAACTGGAACAACAGTCTGCTTAAAAAATCTAGCCACCCCTGGGGCGGGGCCAATTTGGACCCAAGGGGCATAATTTATATAACTTTTGTAGAGGGCCTGAACATGATGCTATGTGCCAAATATGAAAGCTGAGAACATTCCAGTTTCAGAGGAGAAGATTTCAAAGTTTTCACTATGTTTCTTTTGAAAACTTGACACCCCTGGGGTGGGGCCAATTTTGACTCCAGGGGCATAATTTATATAACTTTTTAAATACCTGTGCATAGTAGGCTGGCATGGTTTTTATGTAGTTGTCAAACCTCTGTCGCCACTGCTGCGTTGGCTTTAATTTGTGAACTTTGAACAGCTCATCTGAAATTTATGCAAAAGTATTGAACAAAGTTAACTCAATATATTCTTTTATCATGGAAAATGTTTTGCACAAGAAATATATAATTTTGATGCAGATCTTTCATGTATGTTTACATCACACAGTTCAAACACATAAATATTCAAGCTAATTACAAATTGAAGTGCACAGATTACATTTTCTCATCTTTCAGTGACATAGGATGCATAAAAGCAGAGCAATAGATAAACATGCGTACTCCTCAATTATTTAAATCGTCATTTCTCCACCAAATCCTATGTTGTCACCACTCTTCGAGACGATTCTAAAGAGTGGTCAGGATATAGGGTTTGGTAGAGAAATAAAGAAGTTATTTTTGAAAATGTTTTAATTTACGCATCTGGACCTCAAAAAAGGTATTTAAAGCTACATTCTAACCTACCTAACAGTGGTAGTAAAACTGGGTAGTTGTACGGCATCACAAACAGGTTAACGCTGGATAAAGCACTGCTAGCCTTCAGGTATCCAAATGGATGTCCCAGCTCACTGTACTTTCCACTGTTACTGATGAACACCTGCCAACACACATTGGGTTGTCGTCTCTCCAGGATAAACTGGGTCAGAGGTGACGGCTCCAGCTCATATTTATCAAACGGTAAATTGTCAATCACCATGGGATCACACGAGGAGCATGAGAACTGAACAATAGGATGTGCTGATCTAGGAGGCTGAAACATCAGAAGCTTCAATATGTAGTATGCTGAACAAACTTTTGTTAACAGAAAATGTCAGATATTTTCAGAACATCAAAAGCATCAAACTTGGATCCCGATCTTGTATTAACCCATTCCCTCATAGGCTATTTTTAGATCCAACCACTGTGATAAATAGAGCATTTGCTCCTATAGGAGCAAATGCTCTATTTATCACAAGGTTTCAAGATGTGGTTATATAGAGGCGTAGAAAGGAGTATTTATGGAGGAAAGGGTTAACCCATTCCCTCATATCGGCACCTCTGTAAAATTAACTTTTTGAAACCATTGTGTATCACAATTCTAAAATTTTCCTTTTATCTAGTAAATGCTCCTTTTCGGTAGTTTTATTGAAAAGGGGTTGGGTATAGAAATAGCCTATGAGGGAACTGGTTAAAATGGGTATCTAAAACAGACACAAAATGTACGACACACAGCATTTCATCAACTCTCAGGACACAAACAGTGACTGTGATCTGTTTCAGATCTAAAAGCCATTGTTAAATATAAGATGTATAAATTTACCCGTTTATAACGAATTATTCTTTCATCTTTCTAGTAAACCCTACATTGAGATCATTCATTAGAATCAATTCTTCTTTGAGATAATTCCAAAGAGTGGTCACATGTCCACTACACATGGTTTGGTTGAGAAATGACAATTTTAGTATTTAAAAGAGCACTCCTTAATTTACGGCTTTGAGATCTGTATGCAATTTTCTCCTATATCTCTTCAAAGTCACAGACAATGTGTCAACACATTTGCATTGTTATGAGACACAGAATTACTTGGCATTTCATTTCAGGCAAAACGTTTATGTTCATGACCAAATTTGCTCTACTGTTCTACAAGACTAAAACTGCACATTATATAATATTACCCATTTTGGACAATGAATAATTTGACGGACTTGCCCAGAATGCAGTAAATTCATACTTTGGACAGTGGTTGTTAGAACATCTGTACAAATTGAATTTTTCAACCTCAACTTACAATTCATCTTTATCAAGCTGTCAAAAAATATGGTCAAATTTGGATCTGCTAAATTTTGACGATTTGCAATTTGATCTATCTTTTGAGTAATTATTGACCAAGTGTCATGAAACGAACTTTTGAGAAACTATGGACAAAGTATCAAACAGCTTGGATCCTGACAAGATGCCGAGTTACTGTTTGTTTCATCCAGATCCAAGCTATTTACAAATGCGCCTCTTATTTGTATTTGGCAAAGTATAAGACATATATTATACAGTAACTGATGAGATAAACAGTACTCAGTATCTCACATCTGACTGGAAAACATTTTAAAATTGTTTATCAACAGTATGCATAAAGTTATTAACTTCATATTATCGTAATTACAGTAGAACCCCTCTAATGCGACCACTTAATGAATACACGTGGGTGCTTAATGCAGGGCAAATGTAATGCAGAAAGCTCCTCTAGGAGCTTTCTGCATTACTTTTGTCCTGCATTAAGCTACCACCTGCATCTAGCACCCAGAATTAGCGGGGTTTTACTGTAGTTTTATTAACCTTGAACATACAAACTGTAGTGTTTACATACCAGTGTTGCATTGGTGTTGTCAGGCCAGAATGACTCGGGAATTGGCCAGTGCCCTACAGAGTAGCCCTTCTGGGCAGACCTTGGCACCAGGATAAGACGACGTAAGTTGTGCCATGATGTGTTGCCAGGAAATTGAGAAGGCATTGTGGGTAATGTGGAGATCGCCTTCACATCCTCTTCCTGCTTGATCTGACCATTTAAACTTAAATTTTCTGAAATGAAACAAATTTGCCAACTTCTGTTCGATTGAAGAAAACTCTAGATATGTATGCCTTTTTTACTTTAAACTCTTTACTGCATGAATATTCATGCAAGAAACAATGACATCATGTATATTACGCCTTTACTTCATATAAATGCCTTTTCGTGCCTTTGCAAACAGAGTAGACCTAGATCAGACGGCTCCTGTAGGAGGTGTCTGATCAGTGTCTTTTCTGTTTGGTTATGGACTGACATAGATCTGATCCTACAGTTTTGGTCTTGGCCAGAAATTCCCATGAACATGATGCATTTGTGAAACACTATGCCCCAGATATGACATTTGACCTTGATGTATGACCTTGATCTTAATAAGTCGCCCCTAAAAATGTTCCACCTCCATAAGTTGGACATGCATGCCAAGTTTGAATTATGCATGTTGACTGGTGACAAAATTATGGCCAATCTAAATTTGACCCGTATTTTTACCTTGATGTATGACCTTGACCTTAATAAATCACGCCTTAAAATGTTTGCCTCCATTAAATTGCATATGCATGCCAAGTTTATCGTACAAAATTATCACAAACGTTAAAGTTGGGAACAAACCAACCAACAAAACAAAAGACAGAGCAAAAACAATATACCCCCCCCCCCCCCAAAAAAAAAAAAATCCAGCTAATAAATATTCAAGATATATGTATTTCTTATATGAATATTGAAAATGGAAAGGATTAAAGAACATAAGCCATAGATTTATTCCCTCGAAAAGTTAAAATCTCTGAGTGGCATTCAGGTTGGCTCCAATGAGATCAATAGTTATTGGGCGTCTCATTTACATTCAAACTATCTGAAAAATTCCTAGTCAACACATCCAGAGTATCCTTAACCATACCTTTCATATTTCCATTTAGTTCCGGCTCTGTCCTCATATCCATACTGAGGGTTGGCGGATCAGGGCCTATTTTTTCAAACTGTATTACTACTCCATTTTGAACTTTGGAGACGAGGCTCTCAATTGCTGCACTCAGCATTTTCTGGTTATACACAGCATATGAGCGACCTGTGGAAGACAATAGATCAAGAATATGCCCTTGCACTGGAAGAGTGCTGAAGGTTAATTTTAACCCTCATCATGCTGTTGAAGAAAATGTCTACTCAACCCTTTACTCTATACATACGCCTTTGCAAACACTGTAGACCCAGATGAGATGGTTCCTGAAGGAGCTGTCTGTCTGTTTGGTTATGATATAAATTTAGATACAATTATACAGTTTCTGCCATGGCCAAAAATTCCTGTGTCCATGAGCTATCATAACAATTAATTGATTAAAGTAATATTCATGACATAATTATTTCTTACACGAGTATTCATGGAGTGAAGGTTTAACCTATTCCCTCATATCGACACTTTTTGAAGCCTCTGTAAAAGACACTGCTCCTATGGAGGGCATCAATATTTATAAAGGAATGGGTTCAAAAATCCCAATTGTGCCAATCCATGTTACCAATATCATAAAAGAAGTTCCTTTGGGGTTTTGCAAACAATATAGACCCAAATCAACAACTGCAAGTTTGTATTATCATACCAGATAGTCTGACAAACAGGACAGATCCTGATCAGATGTTGTATCTCCAGAGCTTCAGATAAGATGCTTAAGTTAGAATATGTTCAAGTATAACTTTTTTATTTCTCCACCAAACCCTATGTTGTGACCACTTTTTAGAATAGTCTCGAAGAGACGATTCTAAAGAGTGGTCACAACATAGGGTTTGGTGGAGAAATGATGATTTTAGTATTTGAGTACGCACCGTTGTCTGTATCTCTAATGATATGCCTGGTTTGGGTCTAGACGGTTTGAAAAACACCAATGGGAACTTTTCTCAAGGCATGTCTCATTTTATCATTTATACCATATAGCCATTCAACCAAACAAACACACTAAAGAGAGGCAATATGCTTCCAGAGGAACAGAAAAGATTCATGTTTAATCAGATATTACTCCTCACTATTAAAGTATCTAACAAAACAAATTGGGTATTTCTCTCAATCATCAATAGTACTCAACTAGTATAATGACAAATCCTTTGCAAACAGTTTTCAGATGAGATGCTCGTTACATCAGGGTCCACACTAATTTACATACCGGCTTCTCCCTTAATCTTTAACCCATTCTCTCAAATGGACACCTTTTGACGCCTCTTTAATTGGATCTAATAGTCTATGAGGGAATGGGTTAAATATACATGCCAAGAATGAAGTCTCCATCTGTAATAGTTCAAAAGTTTTAGTCCAGGTTAAAGCTTCAGACATAAAACAGAGCCAACCAGACAGGTTATAGGCAATATGCTCCAAGATAATGTGGAGAATTGAATCAAACAACCATTACTTAGCGTGTGAACTTTTCAACATGTGTAATACAAAGTCTGATACGTATGACAAACATAATCATACTCTACAGGGCCGCTGCTCTACTCACCTCCTGTAACCTCACACATGGCGTCCATTGGGTGGTTATCTGCTGAGGGGATGTATGTGTTACTGTTGAGATCTATTGGGACACTTCCTGGCAGCCTGAGGACCAGACCAAAAATTCTCTGGTCCCAGCGGAATGGTTCCTTGGTTAACTCATGTCCAGGTACACATGATGTGTTCATTGGAATATTTAGCTGTAAAAGACAAACATGATGATTTTATTACAGAGATCTGTACATGGTATATGGATGAACCTTCCCTCTCTATATTTTCTCATACAGAAAATAGCCCTACTACGAATACTAAATCCAAACTCAAGATAACAAGAGGGTCAGAATGGCCCTGATATCTCTCACCTGACAATCAGTGAAGATTTTCAAAGTTTTCACTATATGTTTCTAATGAAAACTGGCCACCCCTGGGGCGGGGCCAATTTTGACTCCAGGGGCATAATTTGTAAAACTTTTGTAGAAGACCTGATCATGATGCTATGTGCCAAATATGAGAGCTGAGAACCTTCCGGTTTCAGGAGAAGATTTTCAAATTTTTCACTATATGTTTCTATTGAAAACTGCCCACCCCTGGGGCGGGCCAATTTTGACCCCAGGGACATGATTTATATAACATTTGTAGAGGACCTGAACATGACGCTATGTACCAAATATGAAAGCTGAGTAACTTCCAGTTTCAGAGGAGACGATTTTCAAAGTTTTACTATATGTTTCTATTGAAAACAAGGCACCCCTTGGGCGGGGCCAATTTTGACCCCTGGGGCATAATTTATATAACTTTTGTAGAGGACCTGAATTTTGATGCTATATGCCAAAGATGAAAGCTGAGAACAACGTAGATTCAGAGGAAAAGATTTTTAAAGGTTAAAATTGTTGACGACGGACGACGAAGGACATCAGGCGATCACAATAGCTCACCCTGAGCACTTTGTGCTCTGGTGTGCTAAAAAAGAATCTGTCCAGTCTTTGGCTCAGGTCTGGCTATCTTTAATCCTTGGCTAAGATCTGGCTATTCAAATCCAAGATTGGACTGTTGCTATTTGGGAACAGAGGCTGTTATATTCTATGTTTATCAGGGTTACAGATAAGGTTTTGATGCAATTGGGTATTTACTCCTTAATTTTTTACAGAATTGGGTATTTGCAATTTTTATTGGGTATTGGCAATTTTCATAATTGGGTATTATTCACATTCTCATTAGGTATTCTATTTTTTTTTTTTTTTGCTTTTTGCTATATTTATTTGCTTTGTGTTTAATACTCATTTTTTTGAAAAACAATTGCTTTTTCCACAATTTTAATTGGGTAAATACCCCAATACTCCCCTTATCTGTAACCCTGGTTATTCAATATTAAGTGTTGTGAGATTCGTATTCATTCATATAGCCCTATAATATAATGTATACACAACTAGGTCTTGGTGATTCTAATGTGTTGCAGCAAGATATGGATTTGATGGAGAAATACAAAAAGTTTCTAACTAGGCATCTTTATCTACAGCCTTGAGTAGTATCAATAAACTGGTGTTCCTCTTAACCCTTTCCCTGTTCTATGTTTATTCCAAAATTCAATACCAGCTAAATATTCAATGACAAAATAGAAAATAGTTATATGGATAAGAGCTGTCCGCAGACAGCACGCTCCACTTTCTTTAGTGCTGGATAGTATAGTGGAAGTCTAAGTCAGAAAGGGCAGATAACTATAGCAAAATTAATTTTAGGGTTACCTGCCCTTGTGGAATGGGTCCCCCTTGTAGTAGTTAACATGCATACCAAATTTGAACCAAATATCTTGGACAGTTTCTGAGACATGGACCTTAACATAAAACTTAACCAACAATGAAAATTCTAAGTCGAAAAAGGGGCATAACTATGGCAAAATTAATTTTAGGGTTACCTACCCTTGTGAAATGGGTTCCCCTTGTGATAGTAAACATACATACCAAATATGAACCAAATATCTTTGATGGTTTCTGAGAAATGGACCCGAGTCTACTCTGTTTGCAAATGCATGAAAAGGCATTTATTTGAAGGAAAGGGTTAATGAGCATCACCAAGATAAGAGTTTGGCTGAGAAATAAGAGATTTGAACAGAACAATATTCCTCTTGTCTACACCTCTGGGTCCATGCTATAAAGCTTTTCAGTTGAGTCTGAGTTTGTTCTCAAGCTTTTGATTGGTCAGATTTGAGCCAAAGGCTCAAATCTGACCTATCAAAAACTTGAGAACGAACTCAGACTCAACTAAAAAGTGTTATAATAAGCATGGATACTGTTTATCAACAAATCAATGTATTCCCCCACCTTAGATGGAGGGTTGTCCATCCATCCATTTTTAGGGTTTCGGCTTTATATGCAGAAATCCTTATAAAATCAATTGCGACTCAAACTTACAGGGAAAACCCTTGTGCATGAGCTCTACCTAGTGGGAATTCCCCCAAGAGAAGGGAGATAATCATGACAACACTGTAGCTAGTGCATGAGCACTATCTAGTTTTTGTTTGCGAAAACTATTGAAATACAGACACATGGAATTGTTTCGAAATTGAACTGGTATGATTTAAGGTTATTTCGCAGATTTAGATATTGAATGCGTAAGGGTACACCGTTACAATATGTTCCGAGAATCCTGATCGCCTGCTCTTGTTCAATAAACTCTTGTTAACCCTTTCCTTTCATTCATAAAAACGCATCTTCACACATCTGCAAATAGAGTAGTCTAGACCCAGATCAGACGGCTCCTAGAGGACTCCTAGAGGAGCTGTCTGATCAGGGTCTGCTCTGTTTGCTAATGGAATTTGATAGATCTGTTTCTTTAGTTTCTAAAATGGCTGCAATGTTCAAACTTCCATATTTCATTATAACTATTTTGTCCATGAATAATATGCAGTAGGTATTGAAAATTGAACTACATATAGAACAGGGAAAGGGTTAAATACTGAGGCCAGCACTTCTTTGGCTGGGAATATCAATTCAGTGAATTTGGTTGAGAGTTTTTAATTACCTCTGGCTGGACTCCAGATGAAGAAGTCAACTTCCCACTGTCTGTCAACACAATGATAACGGCTGGCTCTAAATAGTGTGGACAACGACCCTGGAAATAAAATTTAATTTGTATTCGGGTCGAATAGTGTTTGACTGGAGGGGTTGCATAGTGCGCGTATATAACAGTTGTGTATTTGTATTGCTTAGTTTATATGCATGAACTTCAAATTGATCTGTTCTATTACCCAATTTTCCGGCAATATTTTATGTGCAGTGTTGTATGTTAAACGAATGTACCCAGGTCTGTTGAGTCTGGGTCAAAATTATGGGACGTACTGGCACTGCGCATAGAATGTTGCATTCAAGTTTTGTTTTTTATAATCTGAGTGCGTTGACACACTATAATAGAACATAATACGACACAGACAGATAAACTTACGGAAAAGATTAGCTTATTTACCAATGTCCTAAATAAATTCTATTTTATTATTATTCGTATCTATATATAAGTATTAAATATATTTTATTTTAAATGTACTGTAATTTACGCATTATTGTACAGTTAATGTATCTTTGTGAAGCGCTTTTGAACGCACATATCCTGTATGAAAAGAGCGCTATATAAATGTGGTATAATAATAATAATAATATATGCCATTTGTAGTTAAACGTGTAGACCTAGATTAACCATATCTCTGACTGCGGTAAAATCACGAGTCTTGATAGTTTAGACACTTGTAAGAGTAGCAGTACTGTGTGTGCTACATCTGTAAACAATGGAAATCAAGACAATTCAATGTGACTGAGACTTGGCTACTGAAATTGGTCCTCACTATTTGCAATTCCCTTCGTAGCGGGGGTATACAAACCCCTGACAATATGCATATCTACATATTGTGTCCTTGCTATGTTAAAGGTTTTATGAAATTCTGTTGAACAGTTTGAGGATTTGCACTTACAAGGATAGGGTCAAAATACCTAGTTATTTCTAAGTTCAAAGGGGCATAACTCACAAAATCCCTGACAATATGCACATCTACATATTGTGTCCTTGCTACATACAAGGTTTTATGAAATTTTAAGTTCAAAGGGGCATAATTCCCAGAACAAGAGGGCCATGATGGCCCTGTATTGCTCACCTGGTTTGCTATGTTTTCTATATCAAAGCTTTGACCTTAATAGTTTCAGAGAAGATGTTTGAATATTTCACTATATAACTCTATGTAAACCAACAACCCAAAGGACAGGCCTGGGTCACTTTCACCCTGGGCAAAATTTGAATAATCTTTGAATAGGTCTAAGATAATACTACAAACCAAATATCACAGCTCTAAGCCTCTGGGTTTCAGACAAGAATATTTTTAAAATTTTAGTATATAATCCTATGTAAAACTTGTGAACCTGGGGCACAGCAAGTTTGACCCCAGGGGCAAAATTTGAAAATCTTTGACTGTAGAGGTCCATCAGATGATGCTACATACCCAATTTGGTTACATTATAATAAGCTCTAGGCCTTGCGTAATTTGGCATTTAAGATTTTTAAAGTTTTCAGTAAAATTTGTGGCCCCCGGGGTAGAGCCAATTTTGACCCTAGGGGCTTAATTTGAACAATCTTGGTAAAAGGCTACTAGATGATGCTACATACCAAATATCACAGCTCTAAGCCTTTTAGTTTCGGACAAGGTGTTGGTTTTTTTTAAATTTTACTATATAATCCTATGTAAAACTTGTGACCCCCGTGGTGTGGCCGTGTTTGACCCCAGGGACATAAAATTTGAACAATCTTAGTAAAAGTTCACCAGATGATGCTACATACCAAATATCACAGCTCTTAGCTTTTTGGTTTCGGACAAGAAGATTCTTAAAGTTTTTACTATGTAATCCTATGTAAAACTTGTGATCCTCAGGGTGGGGACACTTTTGACTCCAGGGACAAAATTTAAACAAGAGCCGTGCGCGGTGCCGACGCTCAGCTGATTTGGTACTTGTCCAGCTAAATTAATTTTTTTTGAAAATGATAAAGGGCAATAACTCCAAATTTTTTAAATCAAGAGTTATTGTTCTTATGTAGGGGCCTTGCCCTCAATGAGATCTACTAACCTATGAAGTTTCATATTGATACCTCTTATACTTTTCGAGCAATGAGCTACATTAAAGTTTTTGCATGCCGATGACGACGACTACGACCCAGTGATCACAATAGCTAGACTTTTCTTAGAACCAGACAAGCTAAACATCATGGTAAAGATCCACCAGAAGATGCTTCATCCCAAATATCACATATCTACATACCATATTTGGTAGCACTAGGCCTTACTGTTTTTTACAAGAAGATTTTTGAAGATTTTATTTCTTTTTGGGAGTTCTACATGGAATAAAATTCTTTGAACAACTTTGGATGAGGTTGACCCATGGACCATTTCTGCCAAGTTTGGTAAAAATCTGGCAAGTAGTTTAGGCCACTTCATGCCAGGTGAGCTAAAAATTGCAGCAGAAAAAATCCGTGACAATATACACATCTACATATATTATCGAGGGCTTGGTGCAAAACAATTCTAACTCCTTCACTTTGTGAAGGAGTTAGAATAGTTTTCCACCAAACCCTCGATATGATGTCCTTGCTATATACAAGGTTTTATGAAATTCTGGTGAACAGTTTGAGAGGAGTTGCGCCTACAAGGATAAGGTCAAAAGACCTAGTGATTTCTAAGTTCAATGGGCATAACTCCCTGAAAAATACAGAAGGATAAATCCCCGACAATATGCACATCTACATGTTGTTTCCTTGCAGCATGCAAGGTTTTATGAAAATCTGTTGAACAGTTTCAGAAGAGTTGCGCTTACAAGATTAGCAGCTGCCTGCCGTACATAAGCATTTCAATAACCGGATTTTTCGTGGAAAACCCGGTTAAAAAGCTATCTACTGTAATTAATATTCAAGGTGTCATTATTTGTTTATACATGAATATTCATGAAGTAAAGGGTTAAACTAAGAATTCGTTTTGGTATGTTTACCTGACCATACGTATCAATGCCTGACTGCATTCTGTTCACATTGAGCAGATCAAAGCAGCTCTTCAAGGCAGCTCCTAGACTGGTCATCCCCACTGCCAACAGGTTCTTCAACTCCATAGTAAATGTGGCATGGTTTTCCTTCCATCCAGCCTGTCAGACAGAACAGATCTGAGACATTCAATAACAAAACCGGTTATAATGCATTGCAAACAGTGCAGACCAGATCAACTACCACATATTTAACCCATTCCTCCATAGGCTATTTTTAGACCCAACCTCTTTAAATTAATCTACCGAAAAGAGCATTTACTAGGGAAAAGGATTTTTTTTGACGTGTGTAGTATTGAAACAATCGTGATGAATGAGCAATTGCTCTTAAGGAGCAAATGCTCTATTTATCACAATGGTTTCAAAAAGTGACTTTTACGGAGGCGTAGAATGGCGTATTTATGGAGGAAAGGGTTAATGCAGTATCTCGTCATGGATCTGCAACTTGACATTCTTACCAGTAGCAGTACTTTACTACTCACATGGAGACTCAGGGGACATTGAGGTCAGTCACAGCGTACGAAACATGGCCCCGAGGTTATAACACTTTTTGCTCAAGTCTTGAGATCATTGTCAAGGATCTGACCAAACAGATCCTTGAAAATGATCAGAGACTCAGAGGTTTTCTAACCTTGGACCATGGTGGCTGCTCTGGATCATATCATTTGCAATTTACAGGCTTCTAAATGCAGTTTTACATACAATTCTAAATACAACTATTTTATAGTCTCTACTGCTCAATTCTGCCAACCCCTCTTTTTCAGAGTGTTGTAGGCAGCTAGGGTAGTGCATGTAGGAAGTGTTAGTAAAAGACTTAACCCTTACAGTGCGGGACACGAGTCACTAATGTCCTTTGCAAACAGTGTAGACCCAGATGAGAGGACTCCTAGAGGAGCTCTCTCATCAGGGTCTGCAGTTTGTCATGTTACACTTTTCTTTAGGAAAAATTCCTATATATTCACCATAAGATTGATGGGTTTGAATTTTGGAATAGTCCATTTAAATATTCAGCGTTGTAAGGGTTAAAAGGTTTTTCGAATTCAGAGGTCACCATACTAGTACTGAATCTTCACCACAGCCTCAAGATCAGGAATTGTGGTGATGTGTTCCGGTAGTCTGTTCCTGAGAGGGATACTGCGTGCAATGGGAAGAACGAATATTTAAGATAGTCAGTAGAAACTGGTAATTGCCTTAAGGAGAGAGGATGCATATGTCTAGGTGTTCTAACATTTGTGTGTATACAGTATGTTAGGTGTGTGTGGGTGTGTGCATGTGTGTGTGGAGGGGGTGTTGTGCTTGACTGCAACTAAGTTGCAGATCCTGTAAAACATTATCATGCATTTTTAAGTCTAGGCGTCCGTGTTCGAGCTAAAGCCAACTTGTTTCAGCCTGCATTTTTGAAGCACTTTAGTAGGGAGAATGGTCATACTTAACCCATTGTAATGCAGGTCTCACTCTGGACCATCTCACTTTCTTGATATAGAATTGTATGTGGGGGCTCCAGATTGGTGATGCATATTCCAGTAGAGGACGGACCAAGGATTTATAGGCCAGTTACTTAATTAACTCTTTATAGGCTATTTTAATGTCTCTTTTGAGAAAGCCTTGGGTTTTGTTTGCATTTGATCAACAACTATAACAAATTACATGTGGGTTGACAGTCAAGAACAAGAAAGAGGAAAATCCATATGATATAGGACTTTCATGCACCAGCCAAGTGGTCTGTATTTCAGAAGAAAAACAACAAATTTACTACAGTTGTGCCTACTCATTAAAATAGTCTCAAAGTGACTATTCTAATCAGTAGATACAACTATAATGTTAAGAAATATTCAGCTAACCCTAACGGTAACCTAGGGCATTTTCTTATAATAGCACGTACATGAACACAGGAAAGAATGGAATTGGTCATGGCAGAATCTGTAGTTCTAATCCAATCTATACAATTAATTTTATGAGCAAACAGAGTAGACACTGATCAGCCTGTTCCTACATGAGCCGTCTGATCTGGGTCTGCTGTGTTTCCAAAGGTGTTATAAAGACATATTCACAGAGCGATTGGTCAAATACTTGTGACCAGATCCAGTAAGGTGGTCAGCCTAGATGTTGCATGAACAGCCACTGATACTTCTTGGTAATCAGATTAAACACTGTATAATATGAACGAAGCCAAATCCTGTTTGACAATCGGGACAAACACTTTGTGTGCTCAAGACCAGATCTTGTCAGCAGACAGAGTACCTGACAAGACCCTTTGTTAACTGACCAGAGTAAAAACTGTGACCTGGCCCTGACCCTGTGTGCTCTGTTGTAAGGCACATGTATACATGAGTTGATTGAAATTTTGTATGGTGACATGTGATATGTTGTATACTCAATAATTGCTACTATTTTGATTCATTGCATACTATAAATATAAAAAAAAATTTTTTTTTATAAAAACATAATGAAAGTGAATCTGCAGGCATATTTACTAATTTTCTGGACATATTACCGGTATATTGGATTGTGTCATTTGCTTTATTGTGTAGGGTAACTGTATGCTTTTAGATTGACCTGGTGCGTTTTCACATGTCAGACTTCATTCATGATATGTGGATCAGCAATCGACAGTACGCGCTCTTTACAGCACGTCTTCAGGGCAAATTGCCATTGTGTATTGGATTCCTGACCCAATTATGTATGCAAATAAATGAGGTCATCTGCGCACGACCCTAGAAATTACCCACAATGCAGCACAACCAGGGAGAAAGCAATGGCGAATGGACCTATGCAGGACATCGCTCTGTGTTTTCTCGGCTAAATTCGTGTATTAATTACAGTAAAATGCACATATTCGCATCGGATTAGCAAGTTGAATGTGCATGAAAACGATCTCCATACCAATTTAAGGGATCTGAACGTTATATCGAGCGTTTACCTTGATATTCATCGGCGGATCCTCCAATGTCAAGAGCATGTATCTGTCCCAACGACTGTTTGGATCGCGTGCTCGTATCTATATGAAAAATAAATGAGAAAACAAAACTTATTTCCCGTGTCATTATAACTATATAAGCTTAAAATCGACCCAAACGAAAAGATCACCGCTTTACCTTCATAAAATTCTCAACAGAAGCCTTCGCAACGTCTATCAATGTTGTCCCCAAATATGTGCGTTGATTCATTGACGCACTTGTGTCAACAAGAAACAAAATGATTGTCATTGTTGTGACAAATCATTGAAGAATATTTCCAAGTCGCTTCCGGGTGTTTAAGATACCTAAATTCTCAATAAAACTTCATAAACCACCTCCGCGCTTGTCAATGGCGCAGCCTGGTTTGGCTGCCGAAATCAGCAGCTAGCACGCCACGAAATAACAGCACGTGACCCGTTCGCCATTATTTTTTGATTGGTCAATATTCTTACTCGGGGAGCAGCCGTTACATTAAGATTTCCAAATATCAAAATTATCGGTTTGATGAACCGTTTAAAAAAGGTTTCAAATAAGGTATGCAGAGTATAATTTATTAAAACTGTGACTACATAAATTATATTGCACATAGTATTACTTACTGTGTAATAGTAGCCAAAGGTTTTCTAATAAGCGGATCCCTGACTAATATATAGGTCATTCTACTTTCGCTTTACAAAGAAAATATAGAGTAATATAGATCTAGACGGATACAGAGACGTGTACACGTATGTATATGTCTCTGATTGATATGACACATGGGAATATTACACTTTTCTTTCATTTTTTTTATACAATTCATTTATATTTAGTTTTCTCTTTCCTTAATCGAATTTCTTCTTACACGATAGTGTAGGATCACTATGCAAGATCTGGCTACGGTTGAGTAAATTTCGAAGGCGTAGTCACTATATACAGCACTTGGGTCAAGTTGTAATAAACCTTTGCAAAAACAGCATGGATCCAAATAAGACGCCAAATAACCCAGATCCAAACTATATGATACATTTCTACTTGAAAAAAAATAATGTAAGGGAAAATTAACTTAAAATAAAATTGTACCAGACGACATTCTTTTTGGCAGACGAAAGTAGGCTAGTTAATGTTTACATGACTAATTATTAATATACACCAACCCAAGTCAAACAGATAAAGGTGCCATAGCTATCCACTCATGACTGCCCTATACGTACATAAATTTACCACTTAATATTTGACAAATTGTTCTTTTAATATTACAACTGATAGATCTAATTGATTTTTTTTGGATTTTTTTTCTCTTCTTATCTACAAAACATTGTAACTCCAGCCAATGAGCCCTTTGATCTGGGTCTACACTGTTTGCAACCTAATGTATATTCGGTTCCCACACATTAAAGGTTAACAGAACGTTTTTGCTAGATGTGTCTAGTTCGGCTCGCGCCACACTTGCAAACAGTGTAGATCCAGATTAATTAAAGGGTCCCAGGGGGAGCTCTTTGATCTGGGTCTACACTGTTTGCAAACTCTTATATTTACTCGGTTCCCGCACATTAAACCCGCTAGATGGTTCTGAGGACTGCCTCTGCTTTATACCAATTAACCCTTTCCCTTATATATATACGTGTTTTCACACTTTTGCAAACAGGGTATACCCAGATCAGACGGCTCCTATAGGAGCCGTCTGATCAGGGTCTACTCTGTTTGCTAATGGTATTTGAGAGAAATGTTTCGATCTTTACTTTCTAAAATTGCTACAATGTTCTACCTTCAATATTTCATTATAACTATATATTTTGTCCATGAATATTCACTGGGTATTGAAATTCCGATTTAGATATAGAACAGGGAAATGGGTTAAGTCCATGGTCCTCAGTTCGGCTTGCGTCACACTATATACAAAGATTGTTTTTCCCTTAGGGAGGTCTGGGTCTTCTCTGTTTGCAAAGGTGTCAAAATGTATCTTTCTCATGTAAAGGATGATAGTGTATCCTATTAGTACTGATGACCACTGCCGTGGGTTATTAATTATACCTATGTTTGAGGGTTCCGGTATTGGGGTGGGATTGGGAGGAGGTGGTGGTGGGGATTTCGTCCGGACATCGTAATCACAAGTACCGCACATCTGCAGAAATTGTTAGGATCTCACTGGAAGTATAGGAAATATTGCACTTTTGTCTCCCTTCTCGGGTACCAATACTTGGTGCTTAACCCTTTACTCCGTATATATTCGTGTAAGAAATAATAACACCGTTGTTATTAAGTAGATTATTTTTTATTATAATACATGAACACATCGAGGGCTTGGTGCAAAACTATTGTAACTCCTTCACTTTGTGAAGGAGTTACAATAGTTTTGCGCCAAACCCTCGACACGAATGTTTGGCCAGATAGAAACTGTAGAATATATCTATATTACTTCATAAGCAAACACAGCAGACCCTGGTCAGACGGAGCCTAATGGAACCGATTGGTCTGGGTCTATTCTGTTTGCAAAGACTAATTCATGGAGTAAAATATACACAGTTTAACGCTTGTGTAAACAAGGTAGACCTAGACCAGACGACGCCAGTATATAAGCCGTCTGATCAGGTCGGTCCTGTTAGCTTATGGAATCATACAGTAAAACCTCTCTATAACGACCACTAAATTGTGTTAATTAGTTGGTATCTAGAGCAGGTGGTTGCTTAAAGCAAGGTGAAAGTAAAACAACGCTCCTATAGGAGCGTTCGGTTTTACTTTCACCTTGCTTTAAGCAGCCACCTGTCTTTAACACGAAATACTTGGTATAATTTAGTGGTCGTTATAGAGAGGTTTTACTGTATATAAATGATTCAACAGTTTCTTCCATGACAAAAAGTTGCTATGTTTAAATGCCGTTATAAAATATCAGTTAATTATTATTCTTGATGTCATTATATTTGTTACATGAGTATTCATCGAGTAAAATCTTAAAGCTTTATTGTCTGTTAATGAATGAAACATGAAATAAACTATCTTTTTACTGTGAGAATTGAAGCAAGTGTATCTGCATTTGGAAACAGTGTACAGTAAAACCTCTCTATAACGACCACTAAATTGTGTTAATTAGTTAGTATTTTGGGCAGGTGGTTGCTTAAAGCAATATGAAAGTAAAACAGAACGCTCCTATAGGAGAGTTCTGTTTTACTTTCACCTTGCTTTAAGCATCCACCTGCCTTTAACACAAAATACTTGATGTAATTTAGTGGTCGTTATAGAGAGGTTTTACTGTACATGTAGACCCCTAGAGGAACTCTAATGTCGGTATTATACACTATTTGACATTATTATTCAGTGGCTACATCATTGATCCAACTTTAGAATGATTCAACTAGTTAATACATGTATGCATAGTGGCAGGTTCAGCATGAGAAGGATTAACCCCTTTCTCCCTGAATATTTATGTAAGAAATAATGACGTCATGAATACTAATTACATAAATTTGTTATAATAGCACATGGGCACAGGACATTTTGGCCATGGCAGAAACTGTAGAATCATGTCTACATTAATTCATAAGCAAACATAGTAGACCCAGAATCAGACGGCTCCTATAGGAGCTGTCTGGTCTAGGTCTACTCTGTTTGTGAAGGCATGGAAAGGCATATGTATGGAGTAATTAACGGGTTAAGGACATTCATTTTACTGAGATAGTTGAATTCATTGCACGCTAACGAAATTTGTTATTATTTATATCGAAAAAGAACTATACATGTATATAGTTTATTTATAGCACCTAGTACATTAATAGAGGGTTAATACACGTTTGTTCGGGCAATAACATCTGCAGTGTCCCGAGGGACTGTTGTTGGCCTGAGCCCGAAGGGCGAGGGCAACAACAATCTCGAGGGACACTGCAGATGTTATTGCCCGAACACAAACGTGTATTAACGCTATTCTTGCATAAAACACATTTTCTGCTTTCCTGCATCAATTTAATTCTTCCAAATACAAGCAAAACTACGGCAGCAAAACTATACACTTCTTTGACACTTCGTTCGATTTATGCTGCTTCCGGGCAACTGTTTTCTTTCTGACGTCAATTCATGATTATATCAAATACCGTTTACACGGAACTTCATTCAATTTGTCTATCACAAAAACAGTTCATTGTTGGAGCCCCTGATATGCTCGCACCCGGCGTTCACCTAGCTTAGGCCAAAACGCTATATAGCATTCGCGTCCATTGTTTACCTTAGGCCCCGAATAGGTATAATTAAAACCGGTCAACAACAGCGCGTGAGCACGAGAATCGCCTTGTTAATACATGGTCTGGCGGGACTAAAACAGCACGTTTTGTGCAAGAATACGCCATCGTGTATTATAGATGTACCGGGTGCTATAAATAAACTATAGTCGTTTTCGAACTAGTGCCATTGATATATATACGTACTGTTTGGACCCAGATGCCGAGTAAGTAGACTGCTTTTTATGAGAAGAAAATGGATACTCTATCGGAGTTGCAGCAGACGACACTTGTGGCAGATGGTAATTAACACCCTCTTAATCTTTGTCGCCTGAAAATGTTGTCGTCTGCGTCTTTTATCTTACCGTTCTTGTCAGCAAAATGATCAGAGGGTCAAAACAGTCTGGATACTGATAAGACACCGAGTAACAGTGGGTCTTATCTAGATCCAAACCATGTGCAAATGTCACAAAACGCCAGTAGCAATGCTGAATATCAAAAACGATTTCGACAGTTTAACTTGTTGTATGCTAGCAGTGAGCACTAAGTCTTGATGAATATTTGTGCAAACTCAGTACATTATGAATCTTGTATTAATTTTTAATCAACCCATTCCCGCATATTGACGCCTTTTGGCGCTTCTGTAAAGGTCACTTTGTGGAACCATTGTGATAAATGGAGCATTTACTCCATAGGAGCAAATGCTCTATTTATCAACATGGTTTCAAAGCTACAACATTCTGAAAATTTCCTTTTCTCTAGTTAATGCTACTTTTTGGAAGATTTAATCAATGAGGTTGGATCTAAAAATAGCCTATGAGGTAGATCTAATGAGTTAAACATATACAGTAAAGTCTTGCTAATATACGAACATTCAAAAGAAGTATAATTCTGGAATTTTAAAACATGTGGTAGCAGGGCAAAAGTAATGCAGAAAGCTCCTATATTGGAGCTTTCTGCATTGCATTTGCATGCATTAGGCAACTACATGCGTAAACAGACTCCTATGTCAATAAATTAAGTGGTCGCAATGGCGAGACTTTACGCAGAAGAACTCCTCTAATGCGACCACTTAATGAATAAACATTTCGGTCTTTGTAAGCAGGTGGTTGCTTAATGCAGGACGGAAGTTATGCAGAAAGCTCCAGCAGGAGCTTTCTGCACAACTTTCGTCCTGCATTAAGCAGCCACCTGCCTCTGCCATCCAGAATTGTGCACATGTTTGGTGGTCGCATTAGAGGGGTTTACTGTACGAGATAATTTTATTGCCATAACAATCAATAGAGTCCTACATGCGTTGCCTGATCTGGGTATACTCTGCTCGCACAGGCATAAAATTAAAGAGGCATGGATTATCAGGTAAAGCGATAATTTAACCCATGGTTACAACTCATTAGATGCAGACGTTATGGTTACCTTGGTGACTCACCAGTTTCCAAACTGTTAACTGACAAGACGGACAAGTCCTTGATAACCTTTGCAAACGGTTTGGATCCAGATGAGGCTCCCAGTTACTCGGAGTTCAGTATATTCCAAAAGTAATTGCGCCGTGAAGTGGAGGAAAAGTCGAGTAGAAGGCATTTTACGAACATTTGCTCATCGTAGGGCCTACTAAACGTTTACCCGTTCATCACTATTGACCATCTTTAACCCTTTCGGCGCCAAATTTCTAATTGTCGTCTGTAAACCACTTTCGTTAAATCATTCGGTAAAATAAGGAAATGAGATAAATAAATGCAAATTTCAAAGGAATAAAGCACAGATATACAAATAGAGTTTGAGACAAAAAGTGAAGTCCCTGATCGGACGCCGCCTTGAAAAGGCGGCGTCTGATCTGAGACAGCACTATTTGTCGTGCATTTTGCGACATTGGTGGTGAAAGGGTTTATAATGACATTCGTCCCACCGGGATCCAACCTGTTTGACGTCCAGACACTTTCTATTCAAATGAAATGTGAGAAAGTGTACTTTGATAATTTTAGCATACGAAGTTACTTAGTGTTGGAAATACCTGATAGTTTTATTTATTCAAAGAGTGTAACTCCAGATCAGAAACACCTGTACGGAGCTACTATGCCTGACCAGGGTCTGTTCTTGTTAAGAACAGCGACGATAAACCCTTTCAACACTGAATTAGTTTTACTTTCACCTTGCTTTTAGCAGCCACCTGCTCTAAATACCAACCAATTAACACAATTAAGTGGTCGTTATAGAGAGGTTTTGCTGTATATAGATCTAAAATATTACTAAAAAAATTGTTTTGGCGCCTGGCAGTGTTTAACTGTGCAATCCACTCAGTATTAGAGGAGTTTGAATGACTAGCGGTGTAGACCCTGATCAAAGATTTCATCTGGGAGCCGTCTGATCTGATTACAGTAAAACCTCCCTATAACGACCACTAAATTGTGTTAATTATTTGGTAATTTGGGCAGGTGGTTGCTTAAAGCAAGGTGAAAGTAAAACAGAACGCTCCTATAGGAGCGTTCTGTTTTACTTTCATCTTGCTTTAAGCACCCACCTGCATTTAACACAAAATACTTGATGTAATATAGTGGTCGTTACAGAGAGGTTTTACTGCATATACTGTTTGCAAAGGACAGTGCATACATGCCCCGCATTCAAAGGGAAAATCCAACGATTTGGGGTGAGAAAGGAACAAGGGGGTGGAGTGGTTAGAGGGAATGTTTAGTGTTTCGGGTAGTTCTATTTATAATGTAAGCTTTTATACAGTGACTAACCCATTATGCATGCTAGCGTTGCATTCTTGATTACGCATGCAAGAAGTTTATAGCCGGATAATGTGTCCAGTAAATCGGCGACACCGGATTTAGTCCATGAGCCAGTAGGGTTGGTCGGTACCATCTCGGGGGAATAATTCCCACTGTGATTTTTTACATCATATACATCTATAGAGTTAGAAAATATATGATAGCATTGCATCGATGGTAGCTTTCTATGTGTTAATGCGTTTTATATTATGCTATACAATATCCGCATTTCGAGACAAAATTACAATGAAAAGTAAAGCTAACGATTTCAGATTTACAACATTTGGTATCATACCCCAACAACGAAATTATGATGGTATATCTGAATCAGGTTGTCAGTCTAACTGTCCTTCCATCTGTCCACCCCATATGTCTGTTCCTCTATCTGTCTATCCATTCATCCGTCTGCCTATCTGTCCATTTATAGACGCAAGTGTCCCAATGTACAAGTTTGCTTAAAACTTGATATTCTTATTATTTTAGTAACCAATGCACTTGCTAGTTATGCCCCCCAAGTATACTGGGGGACATATTGTTTTTGTGTGCAGCGTCCGTCTGTCCATCCGTATGTCTGCAGCCCCCCCCCCCCCACACACACACACACTTCCGTCCGTCCGTTCTTCTGTCCGATTTTAGTTTATCCGTGCGATTTCTCCAAAACCTTTGATCGGATTTTCATGAAATTTCATAGGATTGATCAGCACTATGCCTTGTTTTGTTTATCTTATTTATGTTTCGGTTCAATGATTTTCTGCAGAGTTGTGGGACTTTGATTTTTATGCACCCCAACGGCAGGCATATAGTAATCGCATTGTCCGTCATTCCGTCCGTCCGTCCTTCCATCCGTCCGTCCCAAATTTCTTGTCCTTTCTATAACTTTTTTTTTATCTGTGAATTGATTTCAAAATAACCTGGCACAAGTGTGATGTATCGCGTCTAACTCCCTGGTCCCTGGGTCAAAGGTCAAGGTCATCCTTCAGGGTCAAAGGTCGGGGCATAGTGTTTCACAAACACATCTTGTTTTACATTGAAATTTTGTCCTCGCGGTTTCTCCAAGACATGTTGTCGGATTTTCATTAAACTTAATAAGATTGAACTGCACTACGCATAGTTGTGCTTATATTATTCCTGTTCAGGTTCGACAATTTTCTACAGAGTTATAGGACTTTGAAAATTTTATATATGGGAAACTTTGTCCGCGCGGGGGTGGGGGACATCAATTTTTGTATAAAAAAAATTCTGGTTTCATTTGGACCTGATCATTAATTATTTATTGATCCAGTTTCCACTTTATCCCGAAATAAATTAGTAGCCTGTAAGATGGGATGTGGCGGGGTGAGAATATTTATTATCATTAGCATTCGTTGCTTACCATTTTAGTTAGACCGTATTTAGCTCTAAATTGTTTTATTGTCATTATCTTTTGAATTAAAAGAGATTAAAATATCCTCAAACTTTCTGTCTGATGAAGATATGTGGGTATGGGCTTTCGTTGTGTTCATATTTTTCTTGTGACTGAATGTACATGTAGTGTCAAACAAAATACTCAGTAGTATGTTATTGAAGAATGTGGATATTGTCTTTCATTTTTAATCTGCCACATTCAAAGAAATCACCCGTATTGGTTCATACACAATTACATATTCCTAGATGAACCATGGGTCATTCTTGTTGGACATCTGTGTCAATCTAACATACATGCTTTTAGTGATTTCATTGTCGCACGGAAGTATCCAATACAAAACACAATAGGGATCAATTACATTTTTGCATTTATGATCAGGAGTTTAATATGTAGGATGGAGAATGGCACATCTGAATGACATGTTGTTTAAAATTAGAACAAGGGGCAGTTGAGTTAAAAAGTGCCCCCCCCCCCCCCCCCAGTGTCCTTTCTCTGAAAACGTCATATCATTGTTCTGCCAGATTTTCTTCAAGATGATTCCCATCAGACTGGGGTTGAAGGGATTGCCATAAAGGTTATTACAAAGGTTTTAATATGATTCAATATGGAAAAAAATAGTCAAACAGGGAGGGCCACATACGAAATGGCACCGCACCAGACACCATAAAACAAGAAACGGTATAGCCACAAGACAAAACATAACAGGACGCATATCAAGACAAAAACATTAAAACATTAAGCATATTAAACAACAAAGTTGACCATAGGCTGAAAGCAGGAGTACCGCCTTGGAATGGTCAGTAGCCAAAAACAGCTAAAAGTTTCACATTTGCTTTGCACTTGGCATATGAAGGTAGCTCTAAGATATGTTGTCAACCTGGTGATAGGATAATGTATCGATCTGCTAATAGTAATTTTGACAGGGTATGTTGAAGAACCAGAGAACAAGAGCGTTCTTCTGCTCTCCTCCAATCTCTCCTGTTGGATCATTGATTGCCCTATGTGGCAAATGAATGATAAAACTAACGTAAAGCCAATATACATAACAAACAATCGCCCTACTTACAAATACATGTATTCTCACCGGCTACTGACATAAGTGTAGAAAGTCATTATAGGCATTCACAAGTTTAAAAAACAGACATCCCAATAATTCAATACTGTTCGAAAGTTGGTTGCCTGACCACCCATCCAATGCACAAATAACATTGCCTAAGCTATAATAATTTTGAAAATTTGGATTCTGAATTACAGCCTGGTCGTTTGTATTTTTGCGAGCGCTATGCGAAGTATTCGCTGCATAGTTGTTGAAGATTACCCTTCATCATCGCACAGCAAAGGTCGCGTCTGGCATGACCTACACATTATGGTGAATGTAGGAGACAGACAAATGGTTGCACTTCATGTAACACTTTGAAGCAGATCTCCTATTTCTAACCAATTTAAGGACTTTGCTTAGGGATTTTCTTTCCTGGTCGGGAATCTCACTGTGCTTGCCTTACTATTATAATTAAGGCTGTGTCAATGCAAAGTTACACACAAACTTATATTTTAATAGTGATGGTAATCTTCCTGATATCATGGAGTCATTGCTCCAGTCCCGCATTTCTAATATAGTGGGACTCTGGTGTATGTATCAGCATGAAAAGCCAAATACATTACAAAGTATTCTGTGTTCTCTGACCAGGTTATAAAAACTTGATTTACTACTTCAGTTGCATGATCAGACGCTCATCTACTTCATCCAGTTAGTACTGAAGTGCCGGGACCTTCTCACTGTCATTAAATGTGTTTGCTGTATCTTTCTATTGCCAATGCAATGGTTGACTCTATTTATTTAGAAACCTCCCCAAATGCTTCCTAATCTGTTTAATTGTTATGCTTAGCATCTAATGACCAGACTCTCTACTTCGATGTCATCACCACAGTTCTTGATTATTTTTTCCCTTCATAAATCAAACATAATGTATATTCTATCACGGCCAAAGATTTTATACCACATTGATAATTAATTTCTGTTTGAGAAATAACAGCAGCACAATAACATGTACTTGGACATTGTTTACACTAGTCAATTTCTTCTGCAAATCTATCTTACTAATGTGTTATTGTTGCTTATGTATAGCATATCATGAATTCCTTTGGCCATTATGTTTCAAATGGATAACAAATTGTTAAACTTTGTTTTGGAGGTTCCCTCTCATGTTTTGTTATTGCTTGTTGCTTTTGAACAATCCTAATTATCACATTCTATGAATCCAAATGAATGTCGTGCAATTCTTTTAACCAGAACACACCTGACTAAAATATGCATTACTTACTGATAACTCAATGTTTTAATATATTTTCACTTCTCTGTCTTTACTGTCCAAATGTATCACCAGTACCCGATGGTTATTAAGTCCTTGACCGTTGCCATCTTGTGCTAATAGATGCATTAGAGACAGAATTGGATACAGCAATTCTGATTTCATTGATTCTTTAACGTGTTTAGTGTATAGAATTGAAAACTTCAACCCATACCCAGTAACATTTACCTGACATCGGGCCAACCAGCCCACCTTAGTACCATTTTGAAAGTCTTTGGTATGACCCGACCAGCGATCATACTCACAACGTCCTGCCCGAAAGCGAACGCTGTACCATCTGAGCTAACTGAAATGCTGACCGTAACATGTACCAATGGACAAACTAACGGATGGTCAGACAAAATACGTTTTACTTCAGTCCGTAAACCGGTTTAACCCCCCAGTGGTGTTTTTGCTACTGACCGTGCCAAGGCGGTACTCTCTTTGTCACCCTTTCTTTTCTTTGCCTTGCGTCTTTGTGCTTGTGATTTTGTTCATGTGTAGAACGTTTGTCTCTGGTTCTTGTGTGTCTTTTGGTGTTTTCTGTGTTCATTTCGTGTGTGTGTGTGCGTTTGGGTGTGTGGTTGTGTGTGTGTGTGTGTGTGTGTGTCATGCTGTCTATCGGTGTTTTGGTGGTGGTTGCGTCTTGTATGTGGCTTTGCCTGCTTGACTTTACTACTTTTCCATTCAAATTACCTTGAAGTGAAAACAGAATGTCTACATATAAGCATGCTAGATATGGTAATCACCATTTTATGCTCCTATATATATCTCGCAATGTTTATGTTTCCAACTCCTCATACACCATTGGGGGCTTTGCTTCAAACTTTTGCAAATTGGCAACCTTGATGTGAAAATGACCGTTAAGAAGGAAATGTTTGTTCTGACCATTTTATCCAGAGTTACAGGTCTTGGCAAATTTCTTTACCATAAAGCATATATATATGCATAAAACTTTTACAGATAAACAACTTGATGTGAAGATGGGGCATTGTGTAGTAAGCAAAATTACGGGACTTTGTTTTTGTTTTTTTTCTCACTAAAATGCATACTTGACTAGAGACAACATCATCATAAGAAAGGAGGGGAGGGATCCATTTCCTATAGTTCAAGTTGTAATGCTTATGATGAATAATAAATATACATGTACAAAAGTATATCATGAATTAGCTAGCTCTGAAGTGGTTGATCGGATATTTATAGCTTACCTGTTACATACAAGTTTCAAAAAGGGACATAATTTGGCCTAAACAATGACTGGGTTCTGGCTTAAAGGGTTCTCATCGTTAATTTGGTCGTTGATATAATGATAGTGAAATGCTGGTGAACTTTCATGGGGCCAACTCTTAAGATATTTCAGTTTTGGTACAATTTGAGTGTATGGAAGATTTAAAAGGGACATAACTCTGACAATTTGCATTAAGATATGCTATATGTAAGGGTTCTAGTCTGAAGTCAATTCATTGCTCTCATTACTGTGAATATACATATGAAGTTTTATGAGCCTAGTTATAAAGATGATGAAGGTATGCAAAACTCCGGAGAAATTTTACTTCTGCAAAATACATATGAATGTAAACATAATTCCGTGTACGTATGAGCAAGAATTTACATTATTTGAACCACTTTTTGTGAAAAAATAACAACATTAATGAAACGTGTGTAACTACAGCTACAAGCCTTTCAATTTTCAAGTAGATACAGGATGTAACAAGAGAGAGACATCAGTTTGAAATTTAATGATGTCTTTTCTTTAATGCTAGATTTAGAAAACACTATTTTTACCATAGGGTTAAAATTGGTGAAAGAAATACAAAAAGCTACCACCGATTTACTGCTATCACATATTTTCTAATTCTAGATACTTATATCTTATCAAAAAACATTGATAGCATTATTCCCCAAAGATGGTACCGATGGCCAAATTTTGGGCCTCTGGCTCATGGCCTAATTGTTTAGTGTTTGTTGTTTTCTGTTTTAGCTCACCTGGCACAAAGTGCCAATGTGAATTATTGGTTCGCCCCGTGTCTCGTAGTCTTTCGTGAACACTTCTTTAAAGGATATCTACTGAACTGCTGTCAGGATTTTCACCAAAATTCATAGAAATTATCTGCAGGTGACCATCTATTTTATAAATAGTTTCAGTTCGCCGCACAATTGGGCCTCATTATGTAAATTTAAAAAAAAAATATCGAAATTTTGAACCCATCCATTTTTCATGATGGGGTCCTGAAATTGGAATATATAGGGAAAACCATTGGATTTGCTTTGATGGGCATAACAACCAGTACGGGCTCTAATCAGAGGGCTCATATAGGAATCCTCTGAGATGGGTCTACACTGTTTGTCTATTGCCTGTATCACCAGAGTTTATGGGTTAATATATCCCATTCCTTCATAGGCTATTTTTAGATACAACCTCTTCAAATAAATCTACCGAAAAGGAGCATTAACTAGAGTAAAATATTTTTTTTAGAATGTTGTAGTTTGAAACCATTGTGACAAATAGAGCATTTGCTCCTATAGGAGCGAATGCTCTATCTATCACAATGGTTTCACAAAGTAACTTTTACAGAGTCGTCAAAAGTCGTCAATATGAGGGATGGGATATACATGTACATTTTCTTTCTGCACCTATGTCTGCATTAAACGGTCACGTGCACAAAGTTTATCCATTAACCAATTCCCTCCTAGACAATATTTAGACACCTTTTTGAATAAATATACCGAAAAGGAGCATTTACTAGAGAAAGGGAAGTTTATAATTGTGTAGTTTTGAAGGCATTGTGATAAATAGAGTATTTGCTCATATGGTCTCAACAAATGACACTGGGGCGTCAAAAGGTGTCAGTATTGAAGGGAATTAGTTAAGCGGGGGTCACTTAACTAATTTGCTCACTACTGTGTCACTGAAGTAGACACAGCATGCTAAGCACGTCCTTGACCCTTTCTGTGCGGGAACCGAGTATAGAAGACATTTGCAAACAGTGTAGACCCAGATCAAAGGGCTCCCGAGGGAGCCCTTTGATCAGGGTCTTCACCGTTTGTCATTGATACAATTTTCTTCATTTATAATTTTTTGATAACTTTTTATTACTATTCAGAAAGGGAGGAGCTATTGCTAATTATTCAGCAGATTAAGGATTAAAACCACATCTGCTTTATCTCATAGTAAGTTTTTCGTTCCTTTAACGGTTTCACATTAAAACAAAAACGAGTTTAATGACTGCGAGATCGATCTTTATTGTCTTTTGATTAATTTATCAATTGTCGTTTCATTTATAATGATTGTCATTTTATGTCCCGAATAAAATGTGTGCATGTGAATGAATGAGTGAGTGAGTAAGATAGAGATAGAGATAGAGATAGAGAGAGAGACAGAGAGAGAGAGACAGAGAGAGACAGAGAGAGAGAGAGAGACAGACATACAGACAGAGACAGAGACAGAGATAGTATGTTGTGTGTGTTAAAAGGAGGGGCGTATTAAGTGTTTCACTTGTCCAAAAATTATTGAGAACTCATACGACACTTTAGATCCAATACATGTAGTTTCAAACTTTCACAGATGGCCCACCTTGAAATGGAGATGTGCATACAATAAGGATTTCTAGCTGTGATATTTGTTTAACCAAAACTAGAAAAGTGTGTCTGTAAGATACAGTGATGCCCCCCGTGTGGGTGCTTGTCTAGCTGTACGTAAATTTCCTAAGTCATTTGGCCTTGACCTTGGGCTTGCGGGCAGCACGGGCCGGGTGCATAATGAAAGTATGGATGGTGTTGAATGTGTATATGCAATTCCATGCCAATAGCTATAGCGGTTAGTAAGATATAAGACGATGAAAAAACTGTGACAACCAACTGCACGTAAAATTCCTAAGTCATTTGACCTTGACCTTGGGCTTGCGGGCAGCATGGGTCGGGTGCGTTATGAAAGTATGGATGGTATTTAATATGTATATGCAATTCCATGCAAATAGCTACAGTGGTTAGGGAGATATAAGACTATGAAAAAACTGTGACAACCAACTGCACGTAAAATTCCTAAGTCATTTGACCTTGACCTTGGGCTTGCGGGCAGCATTGGTTGGGTGTGCAATGAAAGTATGGATGGTGTTTAATGTGTATATGCAATTCCATGGCAATAGCTACAGTGGTTAGGGAGATATAAGACAATGAAAAAACTGTGACAAAACACTGCACGTAAATGTGACAACCAACTGCACGTAAAATTTCCAAGTCATTTGACCTCGACCTTGGGCTTGCCGGCAGCATGGGTGGAGTGTCAAATGATAGCACAGATGGTAATTGATGTATGTGAAGTTTCATGTGTATAAGTGTAGAAATTACTGACTTATAACACATGAAAAACTGTGACATCCAACTGCACCTAAAAGCGTGACAGACGGACGGATGGACGGACGGACATGTGCAAAACATAATGCCCACAGACTATCGTCAACGGGGGCATAAAAATGATACTATGTTGTCACACGACAAGACAAGATGTTCGCCGATTTACAGACACATGTCACAGTCACACATAATTTATAACAAACATAAGGGTTAAGGAAGAACCAACAGACCTATCTTATTTCAATTTTAATATTTACATCATCTTCACCATACAATTACAATAGCAAACAGACTAGATCAATTAATAAGACGTCATCCATAGTACTCGTACAGTAAAACCTTTCTAAAGCAAACTTTTAGTCAAGAAGAACGGAAATAGTTTTGGGCAGATGGCTGCTTAATCCTTTCCCTAATGAACATTTATGCATGAATTGATCACCTCATGAATTTTTTTGAACTTTATTTTCGTAAGGTAACACGTTAACCCATTCCCTCATATTGACGACTTTTGATGACTCTGTGTCACTTTGTGAAACCGTTGTGATAAATAGAGCATTTGCTCCTATAGGAGCAAATGCTCTATTTATCACAATGGTTTCAAACTACAAAATTCTAAAATTTTCCTTTTCTCTAGTAAATGCTCCTTTTCGGTAGATTTATTGAAAAGAGGTTGTATTTAAAATAGCCTATGAGGTAATTAGTTAAAAGGGAATTGTTGGTTTGAACAAAAACTGTAGGATGGATCAGATCTATATAATTTCAAAAGCAAACAGAGCAGACCCTGATCAGACGGCTCCTGTAGGAACCATCTGATCTGGGTCTACTCTGTTTGCAAATGTGTGAGAAAAGGGTTTGTATAAGGAAAGGTTTAATGCAAGGTGAAGGTCATGCTGAAAGCTCCTTTATATGACTATCATTCTGCATTCAGCTGGCACCAATCTTAAAGATTGAGACTGATACTTAATTCAGTGCCCAGTTTAGAGAGATTTTACTGTGCATTAACCCACATACAGGTCAGCTAAACAATGTAATACATGAGATATGTCATGGTGAAAGGGTGCTTTGTAAATACATTAAAACCTGATTTAAGTGACCACTGTTTGATTAAATATTGATGTCTTAAAACACACGTGGCACCCCCACCTAACACACACTTTACTATGCTGTACAGTTAAAACCCCTCTTAACCTGATGTTAATATCCGTATCAATAACGGCCATTAAGCCATTAAGGTGGCTGCTTAATGCAGAGTGAAAGTCAGACAGAAAGCTCCAAAAGGAGCTTTCTGTCTGACTTCCACTCTGCATTAAGCAGTACCTGCCTAAAAAGACCTGTATTATTCTTTATTTAATGCAATAATTCCGGTTTACCAGGGTTTTTCTGTATCATACACTATACATGTATATATACCCAGAGTATTCAGACACCCAACATCACCTCTCCAGCAGTTTGTAAAACTGAATATGTCAATTTGGCATAATTTTGCTAATTTTAAATTAAGACTGACACAGTAGCAAAAATTGTGTAGACCCTGATCAATCGACTCTTTTTTAGGATTTGTCTGATCTTGGTCTGCACTATTTGCCTGAATTTGTCTGTCCGAATACATAGGGTTATTAGAGAAGTAAAGTTGTGACCTTTGACCTGGGTCTGCATAGTTCAAGCTGTAGACAAGTCAGTAGTGTAGAATGCGATCAAACACTTTTAAATGTAGAAACTGATCAGGGGCTACATGTTTGCAATTTTCTAGCAACATTTTACTTTTGATACAGCTCAAACAAATGTATACTAGGGCCTTATACACAAATGTATGTGGACACAAATGTCTTGTATTTGCAAGGAGCTGAGATTCCAACCAGTTTCTATATGACTTGATTTAAACTTTGTTGATAGAAATGCAAGATGGCCATAGACAACATTTAAATAAAGATGAAAGTAAAGGTTACAATAATGTAGGTGACAGTTGGGAATAAGGCAATGTCAACTTTGATTGACTGCTGATTGACAGTAACTACATAAACAATAAACATTAGAGCTTAATGCAGAATGTAAGCAATGCAGAAAGCTCCCATAGGAGCTTTCTGCATTACTTACATACTGCTTTAACCCTTTCCTTCATATAAACGCCTTTTCATGAATTTGCAAACAGAGTAGACCCAGTTCAGACGGCTCCTATAGGAGCCGTCTGATCAGGGTCTGCTCTATTTGCCTTTGACATGATCTAGATCTGATTCTACAGTTTATGTCAGAGCAAAGAATTCCTTGAAAAAGTTGACATCTGAAAATCTGACAATAAATATTCATAATGTCATTATTTCTTGCATGAATAATGAACAGGAAAAGGCTTAAGCTACACCCTGTCATAAAAGTCCAGATTTTGAATGGCTGTTAAAGAGAGATTTTGTTGTAAGTGACATACAACTACTTTTATCATGCAACGTCACGAAATACAGTCACTTCCTACTAGCATATTTTCCACGTCGACGCTGTCTTTTGTGAGGTATAGTGCATGTGTACTGACCCCACTGGAATGCAAGTTTTGTTCAGCCAATAGGAGGAAAACAGAAGGACGAAAAAGGCATTATTAAACATAAACATCAAATTAACATATTTGCTCACCTTTGTCTCAACTATTTGTCCATATAAAAGGATTAAATCAAGTTTGTTTATGTTGTAAAAGTCGATGACGTCACTGCATGCCAACATGACGTCACGTAATACGTACTTGCATGTATTTTCATTCAGGGGACGAAACCGCTTTAGCAATCTTTCTTTTTCTTCATTTTCTCCTTTTTTTCTTGGAGTTGCATGATAAAAGAATTACTATGCTAGTAGTTTGGAAGTTCAGCTGTATTTTGGCTCGTCAGAAAAGTAGTTAAATGCTCGCATTTAACAACTTTTCTAACTCACCAAGATACAGCTGAACTTCCAAACTACTAGCATAGTAATTCTTATATAACTGATTATTGTATTGTGGAACACTTTCTCCTCATTAACCCTTTACTCCATACATATCCTTTTTAATGCCTTTGCTAAAAGACTAAACACAGACCAAATGGTCGCTATAGGAGCCATCTGATCAGGGTTTGCTCTGTTTATTTATGAAATAATACAGATCTGATTGTGCAGTTTCTGCCATGGCTAAAACCATTTGTGCAGTTTCTGCCATGGCTAAAAACAGTTGTGCAGTTTCTGCCATGGCTTAAACCATTTGTGCAGTTTCTGCCATGGCTAAAACCATTTGTGCAGTTTCTGCCATGGCTAAAAAACATTTGTGCAGTTTCTGCCATGGCTAAAAAACATTTGTGCAGTTTCTGCCATGGCTAAAACCATTTGTGCAGTTTCTGCCATGGCTAAAAACAGTTGTGCAGTTTCTGCCATGGCTTAAACCATTTGTGCAGTTTCTGCCATGGCTAAAACCATTTGTGCAGTTTCTGCCATGGCTAAAAACCATTTGTGCAGTTTCTGCCATGGCTAAAAAACATTTGTGCAGTTTCTGCCATGGCTAAAAAACATTTGTGCAGTTTCTGCCATGGCTAAAAAACATTTGTGCAGTTTCTGCCATGGCTAAAACCATTTGTGCAGTTTCTGCCATGGCTGAAAACATTTGTGCAGTTTCTGCCGGGGTACGGACAACTTCCCCATAGGGTGATTACCCCATAGGACTATTGCCCCCTGGATGACTGCCCCGCAAGAAAACTGCCAAACTGGGCAATTCCCCCATGGTTAATAAAAATCCCTAAAAAGTGTTTTTAGTTTTCTTTTTTTATATTAAAAAATTATTTGATGTTTTTGAAGGCTAAATGCCATATAATTTTCTTTGTGCTGAATAAAATATTGTATTTGTATATCCAATTTTACCTAATGCTCCTAACTACCCCCATGGTAATAAAAATCCCTAAAAAAGTGTTTTGAATGCTAAAAGGTCAAATAATTTGCTTTATTTTATGCTTGTTTAATATACTATACGTGCTAGTATTACATTATCTTTAGCTAATGACTCTTTATTATCTGACATTGAGCAAACAGGGTAGACCCAGATTATATAGCTTTAGGTGGTCATACAATAATAATATAATTTATGCTTATAAATACAATATATGCCATATGTGCTGGTATAATGTATTACATTATCTTACAATGATGTGCTTTACCTAATGAATATTTATTGTCATTGAGCAAACAGAACAGAAACTGATCAGAAAGCTTTGTCATGAATATTCATTAATATAATATTAAAAATAATATGATATTATTATGAAATATCATAATAAAATGCATTGAGTGTATGCAAGAAAATAAAATCGATTAACTTTTATTTATTGTTGTTGATATTTCTATACAGTGTCCCGAAATGAAACAGAATCTTAATTTATTACTCTTTTAATTTGGACATACAAACCACAGTGTAGCTCCTATTAACCCTTATAGCAGTGACCTGTCACCATTTTCTCTTACTTTCGTTTTGTGTACACTTTTGAGAGACTAATGACTGATCATACAGCTTGCATTGTGATGAGACGCTATCTTAATCAGCGCCTAATCAGGATCCAAACTGTTAGCAAATACCAGATAGGTTGCACTTAGCAGGCAAAGGTATTAAAGAATTATTAATTCTTCATTTAAGTTGTACAAAAAATTTCTTAGTGTGTACTTTCTAATGGGGATTATGCCCTTTCTTTAGGTTTACATGTCCAAATATTTGGAGTCAATACAATACATACAAGAGTTCCAATTGGTCTACACAGCTTTCTACTAATTTATTTTCATTATATAATTTATTAAATTTTACTTATATATTATTTTCTTACAAAATAATAATATATTTTTTATATTGAGGGGCAGTCACCCTATGGGGCAATAATCCTAAAGGGTAATGGCCCATAGGGCAATCATCCTATGGGGGAATCACCCTATGGGGGAATCACCCTACACTCGTTTCTGCCATGGCAAAAAGCATTTGTGCAGTTTCTGCCATGGCTAAAATAATTTGTGCAGTTTCTGCCATAGCTAAAACAATTTGTGCAGTTTCTGCCATGGCTAAAACAATTTGTGCAGTTTCTGCCATAGCTAAAACATTCCTGCATTCATATTCTGCTATAAAAGATCTGTGCATTAACCTCTTCCCTGTTCTATGTTTTTTATAAATTTTAATACCTACTGAATATTCATTGAACAAATATTTTTAATCAAATATGGAAGATTGAATATTGTAGCTATTTTAGAAACTAAAGGCACAGATCTATCAAATTCTATTAGCAAACAGAGCAGACCCTGATCAGACGGCTCCTATAGGAGCCATCTAATCAGGGTCTGTTCTGTTTGCGTATGAAATTATAGTAGGTCCGACTCTACAACTTCTACCAATACCAAAACTATCCTGTCTACAGATAGACCAACTTATTTTAGAACAAAACATGACCTACTCTGATGTAAACAAAACAAAGCGACTACCGTAATTTTTAGCACATCTTTATTTTTAACCCTTTTCCTGTTGTATGCTTATTCTAAATTTCAGTACCTACTGAATATTCATTAACAAAATAGTCTACTCTGTTTGCAAGTGCGTGAAAACACGTTTATATGAAGGAAACAAATTAATATTCATAGTCATCATTACTTACTGAATATAAATGAAGTAAAAGGTTAAAACAGAATAAATTAGATTTCTTTCAAATAACTACACTATCGTTTTGGTTACTTGTCTTTACTTATTTTCTTTTATTGGAGAAAATATTTACATTACACAACAAATGATTGTATGACTGTAGACAGAATACACTAATTGATGAATAATGAAATGGCACCAGTAAACTACATCAAAACCCTTCTAAACTGGAATTCTAGTAGAGAAGAATTAAGATACTTTTAGGCAGGTGGCTGCTTAATGCAGGGTGAAAGGCATGCAGAAAGCTCCTAGAGGAGCTTTCTGCATGACGTTCACCCTGCATTAAGCAGCCACCTGTCTAAAAGACCAATATTTATACTAAACTGAACGTCCGGTTTAGATGGGTTGTACTGCAATTGATGAATAATGAAATGACACCAGTGAACCATTAGTCTGCTGTTGGCGTATCCATGGTGACTGTTGCAAACTGTTTGGATCCAGATGAGACACGGTAACTCAGTAACTCAGGATCAAAGCTATTTGACAATCTAATGATATTTTTTTAATACAAGTGCGAGATTAACCCTTTCCTTCATACAAACACTTATTCACGCCTTTGAAAACATAGCAGACCCAGATCATACGGCTAGATGACCTGTCTGATCAGTGTCTTCTCTGTTTGCTTATGAAATTATAAAAGATGTGACTACTGTTTCTACCAATACTAAAACTTCATGCGTAAAAAAAGTAACGTATGCCATTATAAAAAAATTTGGCTAATTAATATGCATGATGTCATTATTTCTAACACGAATATTCAACAGGGAAAGGGTTATTCAAAATCTGAAAACTGAAATGGACGGCAGGCTAAAGCTAAAAGTAAATTGATGATAACCCATCTACCTAACATACAATGTCATTTACAACACATACAGTAATCCCTTATAATACTCCATAAATACGCCTTTGCAAACAGAAAAGACCCAGATCAGACGGCTCCTATAGGAGCCGTCTGATCAGGGTCTGCTCTGTTTGCTAATGAAATAATATAGATATATTATTCAACAGTTTCTGCCATGGCCGAAAAATCCTGTGCTCATGTGCCATAATGAAAATTATTCATGATGTCATTATTTCATACATGAATATTCATGGAGTAAAGGGTTTACACATAACAAAATTTATCAAATTAATATAATGTACAAATGTACCATAAATACTCTAAACACTCGGCCAGACAAACTAAGGCAAATAGTGTAGACCATGAACAAACAGAGACTTCAATAGAGGCAGTTTGATCTTGGTTTACACTACCTGCTACTCCAATGAAATACAGTAGAACCCTTCTAATGCGACCACTTAATAAACATGAGTGTCTTTATAAGCAGGTGGTTGCTTAATGCAGGACAAAAGTAATGCAGAAAGCTCCTCTAGGAGCTTTCTGCATTACCTTTGTCCTGCATTAAGCTACCACCCGCATCTACCACCCAGAATTATACCTATTTTAAGTGGTTGCATTAGAGGGATTTTACTGTAATTTAACTCTTTATTCCATATATACATTTTTTTTAAACCTTTGCAAACACAGTAGACCCATATTAAGTCAGAGCTCGGTCTACTCTGTTTGCAAAGGCTTGAAAAAGAGTGTATACCAAGGAAAAGGTTAAAGCGATCATTTCTGGAATAAACATGGATGTACACATGTATTTCAAGCAAGGTGGAACCTTGAAATATAACATAAGCAATACAGAAAGATCCTTTGCATTCTGTATTACATTCATTCTTCATTGAGCTTTACTTGGTGAATATTCATATAAGAAAATAATGACATCATGAATATTAATTTACTGAAATTTTATAATGGCATGACAGAAACTGTAGAATCAGATGTGCGATTCAAAATGCAAACAGATCAGACCCTGATCAGACCTCTCCTACAGGAGCTACCTGATCTGGGTCTACTCTGTTGCAAAGACGTGAAAATGCTTCTCCATCAGAGAATGGGTTTATCCTTTACTTTACCCATATTTGTTATCATCCACATTTTAGACAATTTCATCCACACTTGATGTTTTGTAGAAAGAACAGCTTAAAAGTTGATTCTTAGCATTGATGCTGACCCGTTCAAGTACATTGTAGTTTGAGTCCAGGTAATATGCTAAATATGTCGGCTTAAAATTGTAAACAAAGTATACACAGATTAGACAGCTTCTATAGGAGCTGTTGGATCAGGATCTGCTCTGTTTGTTTGTATGTTAGAGATTCTCTACCCTTTGCAATAGCAATAAATTTCCTAGTAATGTATTTTCAATACAAGAATTTATATATAATAAATAGGTAAAATATTACAGCAGAACCTGTCTTAAGCTGCCATTCATTTACTGACCATAGAAGTCTTAAAAAGCAGGTGGTTGCTTAATGCAGGACAAAAGTAAAGCAGAAAGCTCCTATAGGAGCTTTCTGTATTACTTTTGACCTACATTTAGCTACCGCCTACATTTACTGACCATAGGAGTCTTGAAAAGCAGGTGGTGGCTTAATGCAGGACAAAAGTCATGAGAAAGTTACATTGACCTACATTAAGCTACCACCTACCTATCAGACCCAAAATTTGACCTCTTTTTGATGACTGCTTGTACATGATTAGTTATCAAGTAAAGGTTACAGGCATTTTATTACCTTCAGATTAAATTCGCTGTTGGCTTTCAACATCATGGAAATGTATACATAAGTCAAATATGACAATATAAAGTTTCAATTTATGCCCATACATACAGGTAAAAATTACTTCCAGAAGCATTTTTGCACATACACAAAAAAAATGGAATCCTTTGACATACACAACAGAAAAATAGTACAAATATCGAAAATGTTTTAACTCTCGCTGCCATGAACTGCCATCAGCAAAATTTGTCATGCTTAACTTTTCTTTGTTGAATTTTCTCCATCATGTTTCAAAGACATAAGTATCAAACCACTAGGATCCTGAAGAGACAGTAAGCAACTCTGCATCTCATCTAGATCCAAACTGTTTGCAAAGGTTATCATAGATTCTCCCATAGCAGCAAAAAGATGAATGAATGGCAGTTGCAAAGATTGCTGTGGGCAACTGAAAGTAGAACTTCTATAGGGAAAGTATTACATTAGAAAAGGTGTTACATAATTACCTGAACATATTTGGACAAATATGGGGAAATAGTGCAGACCAAGATCAAACTGCTCTTGACAGATCAGGGTCTACACTATTTGCTACTCTACAAGTTTCATTTAACCCATTCCCCCATAGGCTATATTTAGACCCAACCTCTTTGAATGAATCTACCCAAAAGGAGCATTTACTAGAGAAAAGAATTTCTTTTTAGAATTTTGTAGTTCTGAAACCATTGTGATAAATAGAGCATTGAAAATTGTGCTCCTTAGGAGCAAATGCTCTCTATTTATCACAATGGTTTCAAAAAGTGACTTTTACAGAGGAGTAGAAAGACGTATTTATGGAGGAAAGGGTTAAAGTTATCAAATGGTGTCAAATCTACTTATTCAGCTTTACAACCTGGTGGAGAAGAGTTTATTGTCCAAATAATTACGATAATTATGTTATGCTGCAACATGATGAACGATATCTTTGAGCTTCGCAAACAATATAAACCAAACAAGTCATTCTTTGATGTGGCATTTGACCAGGGTCTACATTGTGAGTCAGATATGAAAATGAAATACAATGTGCTTCAGGTACTGTAAGACATTCCAGCTAGTTTACAATATTGCATAGCCCGAAAATATCCTTTTTCACGACTTGCCTAACATGTCCATGAGAGTATAAATAAATATATCTGTTCATCAAATAGATTTTATCTGATGTAAAATGAACATCAACAGACTGGTAAATTTGGAACAGAAGCCAGAGACACAACCTGTCAGCAGATTAATCAGTGGATGGCAGGCTACTCAGCATAACTCCTGTTTGATTAAAAACTTTCATTATACTGTCACAGTGAGTTGATTGACAGGGATGTACTCTTTTTGAAAAGTCTGTTTATTTCACTCTTAGTATGTTATATGTGAAATTGTAACAGAGCAGATGACAATTCAGATATTAACCCTTTCCTTCATATAAACGCATTTTCACGCCTTTGCAAACAGGGTAGACCAATATCAGACAGCTCTTATAGGAACCATGGTATCATGGTCTGCTCCGTTTGCTTATGGTATAATAGAGATCTGATTCTACACCCAGTCTCCCTTCTGTTTTAAAAGCCGAACTGACCCTTTACTCCATGAATATTCATGTAAGAGATAATGACATCACGAATACTAATTAGATAATTTGTTACAATAGTACATGAACACAGGACTTTTTGACCATGGCAGAAACTGTAGAATCATATCTATATCATAACATAAGCAAACAGAGCAGACCCTGATCAGACGGCTCCTTCAGGAGCCGTCTGATCTGGGTCTACTCCGTTTGCAAAGGCATGAAAGGCGTATTCATGGAGTAAAGGGTTAAAGTAAAATTTGGCCTCATTTTGTTACCATCAACCTTTTACCTGTTCAACACTCATGTAAGAAATAATGAGATAATGAATATTCATTTTAATCATGGTATATGTACACAGGGGAGATTTTGGTATTAGCCGAAACTGCAGTCAGATCTATCATCCCTTTCCCAGTTCTATGTTTATTCCAAATTTCAATATCTATTGAATATTCATGGCCAAAATAGTTATAATGAAATACGGAAGGTCAAACAATGTAGCCATTTTAGAAAGTAAAGAAACAGATATTTCAAATTCCATTAGCAAACAGAGCAGACCCTGATCAGACGGCTCCTATAGGAGCCGCCTGATCTGGGTCTACTCTGTTTGCAGATGCGTGAAAATATGAGGGAAAGGGTTAAACATGTAATTTCATAAGCAAACAGAGCAGACCCTGATCAGACGGCACCTATAGGAGTCATGTTATCTTGGTTTGCTCTGTTTGCAAATGTGTGAAAAGGCATTTGTATGAGGTAAAGGGTTAAATGAAACTAACAGACTGGCAAGTATTGCAGACACTGTCCAATATGTTCCTCAAGGGGCAGTTTGATATGGGTCAACACTATTTGCGTAACTTTGTCTGGCCAAAACTTTAAGGTATTTACGGTACACTTGCTTCCTATGGAACCACCAATCAACACTCATTCCTGCTTGCTATGGATCCTTTTCTTCAACATTCTAACTTCTGGTTCAAATATGTCTAGACAAAATACTCCATTTTCATCAAAAAACTCTGCTACGGATTTGGTGATCTCTCCTGAGCGTGTAGCTTTGTTTTTGCCGTCAATGTATGTAAGCTTGATTGTGTATTCGTCATCATATCTAATGAGAAAAGAGATACTACAGTGTTAAACCTTTCCCTCATATTGACGACTCTGTAAAAGTCACTTTTTGAAACCATTGTGATAAATAGAGCATTTGCTCCTATAGGAGCAAATGCTCTATTTATCACAATGGTTTCAAACTACAAAATTCTAAAAGTTTCCTTTTCTCTAATTAATGCTCCTTTTCGGTAGATTAATTCAAAGAGGTTGTATCTAAAAATAGCCTATGAGGTAATGGGTTAAGAGTAATTGTGTAAAACATAGCACTGAATATTCACGTCAGAAATAATGACATCATGAATATAACAGTAGAACCTCTCTATAACGGCCACTAAATTGTGTTACTTAGTTGGTATCTAGGACAGGTGGCTGCTTAAAGCAAGGTGAAAGTAAAACAGAACGCTCCTATAGGAGTGTTCTGTTTTACTTTCACCTTGCTTAAGCAGTCACCTGCCTTTAACACAAAATACTTGATGTAATTTAGTGGCCATTAAAGAGAGGTTTTACCGTAATCCTTTCCCTGTTCTATGTTTATTCCAAATTTCAATACCTACTGAATATTCATGGAGGAAATAATTACAACGAAATATGGGAGGTGGAACATTTTAACCATTTAAGAAAGTAAAGAAGCATTTCTTCCAAGTTCCATTAGCAAACGGAGCAGACCCTGATCAGACGGCTCCAATAGGAGCCTTCTGATCTGGGTCTTCTCTGTTTGTGAATGCGTGAAAAGGCATCTATATAACGGGAAGGCTTAATTAGCTTATTTTTGAACACTAGACATTTGGGCTCAGAATCAGATCTACATTCTACAATAAGTAAACAGAGCAGACACTGATCAGAAGACTCCTACACGAACCATCTGATCTGGGTCTACTCTGTTTGCAAACTTTGCAAAGGTGTGAAAAGGTGATTATATTAAGGAAAAGAGTTAAGCAAACGATTAAAAAATCTTAGGTCTGATTCTATACTACTTCGCATAGTTATGTATTCACTTGTCTTATATAACAATACGAAATATGTAATTAACCCTTTACTCCATTAATATTCATGCAAGAAATAATGAATATTAATAATAATATCAATTAGACTAATTGTTATAATATCACACGCACATGGGAAACTGTGGAATCATATCTATATTATATCATAAGTAAACAGAGCAGACCCTGATCAGATGGCTCCTAGAGGAGCCGTCTGATCTGGGTCTACTCTGTTTGCAAAGGCAAAGAAAAGTGTATTTATGGAGTAAAGGGTTAATAAATACTCATAATGGGTGAAGTTTGCCATGAATATTCATGAAGTAAAGAGTTAGAGAGAAGAGGATTTATAACTATATGTAAAACAAGAGTGTTCGGAGGAACACATGTGTCACCTGCTCGCAGCTGACACAAAAACTGTTAATAGGCTGGAGTGAAATCAGAACAAAGGGGAAAAACTCAAAAAGTATTGCATGCACAGTGATGGACCTTAGTTACATCAATGGTCCTCAATGAGAGGAAGACACATGTGAAATTTGAAAGCTCTATAATAATTAGTTTAGAAATGACAGCCAAAAAAAGAAAGTGTGAACAAAGGGGAATAACTAAAAAAGTATTGCATGCAGAGTGATGGACCTTAGTTACATCAATGGTCCTCAGTGAGAGGAAGACACAAATGAAATTTGAAAGCTCTATAATGATAAGTTTAGAAATGACAACCAAAAAAATAAAGTGTGACAGACAGACGACGGAAAAGTGATCCCTAAGTGACACACTGTCTCTCGGCAGGTGACACAATATTTGTGTCATTTGCTAGATGCTCAGTAGTGCTGCAATACAGTGCTGACCTTCATCCAGCAGTCTGGCTTGCTCATCTGAATCTAAAGTATACATTTTCTGCCTGCAACATCTTTGTGTCTTTATCCTATGAAACAGCTTGTACTAGCTTATCTGATCAACTACATCATTTTCATTTTCCTGTCAATAAACCGTTAACCAATTCCCTCATAAGCTGTATTTAGACCAATCTCCTTGAATAAATCTAACAAAAAAGGAGCATTTACCAGAGAAAAGGACATTTTTTAGAATTGTGTAGTTTTGTGTAGCTCCTATGGAGCAAATGCTGTATTTATCACAATGGTTTCATAAAGTGACTCTTATAGAAGTGTCAAAAGGCGTCAATATGAGGAAAGGCGTCAATATGAGGAAATGGGTTAATACAGTATAAGAGTGTTTGAAGGAACACATGTGTCACCTTCCAAATGCAGAGTGACACACAAAGGCGTGACAAATGGATGGATGGACAGACAAACAAATGAACAGATTGACAGAAGTGATTCCTATGTGTCAGCCTGCCAAAGTGGGTGACACAAAAAGCACTTTTCAATGGTCACACATAAGACGTCTCAATCTGAGTTGTTAACCCATTACACCATAAATACGCCTAAATACGCCTTTGCAAACAGAGTAGACCCAGATCAGATGGCTCCTATAGGAGCCGTCTGATCAGGGTCTGCTCTGTTTGCTTTCGATATAATAGAGATATGATTCTACAGTTTCTGCCATGGTCAAAATTTTATGTGTCCATGTGCTATTATAAGAAATTAATCCAATTAATATTCATGATGTCATTATTTCTTAAATATATGAATATTCATGAAGGAAAGGGTTAACCTTTACATGATGAATATTCATGTAAGAAATAAGGACTGCATAAATATTGATTAGTTGTTATTAACAACAGATGTTTTTATTATGACAGAAGCTGTCTAATTAGATCTATATGTATATTATTTCATAAGCAAGCAGAGCAGACCCTGATCAGACAGCTGTATGCTACAGGAGCCATCTGATCTGGGTCTACTTTGTTTTCAAGTTGCCAAAAGGTTTCTCTATAAAGTAAAGGCTTAACCCATTACCTAATAGGCTATTTTTAGATACAACCTCTTTGAATAAATCTACCGAAAAGGAGCATTAACTAGAGAAATGGATTTTTTTTAGAATTGTGTAGTTTTGAAACCATTGTGATAAATAGAGCATTTGCTCCTATGGAGCAAATGCTCTATTTATCACAATGGTTTCAAGAAGTGACTATTTTAAAGAGGCGTAGAAAGGCGTATTTATGGAGGAAAGGGTTAAAAATAAAGACACATTCATGATTATTCATTCTACCGCTGCTTCCACTGAAGCTCATGTATTATGGACTTTTTCAATCAAATTATTCATAAGAAAGCATCTGAAGTGAAAACAAAATATTCACTTGTGAAAAATAATTTTTTTTTTTTTTTTAAAAAAAATACATAAATTAATTTGTACTGATGCACTGAACTTACTTTTTAAGGGTAGAGGACAGCTCCCATTTGTTGTCAGGGTCTACCCCAGCCCTGTCTTTGTCTAGAGCCACAAGGAAAATCCCCTTCTCCATGCAGGTTGTATATACAGTCAGAACACCCATGAGGATGAAATATCTAGCAGTATGTTAAGGAAACATCAAAGTACAACCCGATGTGTAAATGTGAACTATCTGCACTTGAGATAAACTTAACCCTTTCCTTTATGAACAATTATTTAACCTTTAACCTGCTGTGGGCAGATGAGTGAATACCTATGCAAACAGTTTGGATCCAGATGAGACGCCGAGTAACTCGGCGTCTCATCAGGATCCAAACTGTTTGATGCCCTGGTAGTATTTTGGTTGACTAAATGATTATAGCTAGAATTTTGAAAATGTAGTAGGTGAAAAATTCTGTAAAAATAATTTGCTCAGCAGGCTAAAGGTCAAGAATTAAACTGTATACATGTATCCATGGACTGAATTTTTATAATTACGCATTAACAAAGAAAATTTTGGCTGTGACAGAAAGTTCAGAATCAGATCTATATTACTAAACAGACCAGAACAATTTGATCTGGGTCTATACGGTTTGCAAATATGTCAAAAGTCTTCTGTATAAGGGAAAGGGATAATCAATTTATGCCAGGGACATATGCAAACAGTGTAAACCCAGACTTGAAGGCTCCTGAGGGAGAACCTTGATCAGGACATCATGTACTGTTTACTTCACAAATTAGTTTTTGAGAATACATGTACATACAAGTACTTAGTAGTATACTGTATAATACAGTAAAACTTCTTTAAACCAGATGTTAAACTTGGTATAAATATCAGTCTTGGAGACAGGTGGCAGCTTAATGCAGGGTGAAAGTCATGCAGAAAGCTCCTCTAGGAGCTTTCTGCATGACTTTCACTCTGCATTAAGCATCCACCTGTCTAAAAGTATCTAAATTCTTCTCTACTAGAATTCCGATTTAGAGAGGTTTAACTGTACATCTAATTAAAAATAGTGGGTTAATTAAGAATACAGATTTTAGCAATTCCACTTTTAGCCCTTTCCTTCATTTTAACGCCTTTTTACCCAGTTGCAAACAGAGTAGACTCTGATCAGGCTCGGTTTGCTTTTGACATGATATTGATTTGATTCTACAGTTTTTGTCAGGGCAAAACATTTCCTTTGAAAGTTTACACTATAAAAAATCAGCTAATAAATATGCATGATGTCATGAACTTTGAACAGGGAAATAGTTAAAGTTGGAGGCATTGATGGGATAGCATTGAAATTCTGCAATTGCGAACAAGTATCAAATTGTGAAAACCATGATCAGATGTATCGTATTCTATAGAGCTTTTTGTGCTAGTTTCGGCTGTTTAGAAAACAAGGAAAAATATTTTTTCTCGCAGTAAAACCATTCTGAAACGAAATTTTGGCAGAGGAGAATTTAGATACTTTTAGGCAGGTGGTTGCTTAATGCAGGGTGAAAGCCATGCAGAAAGCTTCTAGAAGAGCTTTCTGCATGACTTTCACCCTGCATTAAGCAGCCACCTATCTCAAAGACCGCTATTTATACTAAATTGAATGTCCTGTTTAGAGGGGTTTAACTGTAAACACAACACAGAACAAGACAAGGATACGACAGGACGCAGGTGATCAGAACTGGGCGAGATTCAGGAAATGGGTTGAAGTAGTCCCAGACCAGGGCAAACATGGCAAAGCCCACTGCCAGGGTGCAAATCATGAGACGCCCATCCATCAGTCTATGACTCTCCTTGTACCCAAACTTCTCAAGCATCACCTGAAACACATAGTTGAATGTTTGAAAATACGCAGTTTCATTTGCATTTTACCCTTTACTATTATATTCATGATCTCATTATTTTTTAGATGAATAACATTAACCCTTTCCTCCATAAATACGCCTTTCTACACCTCTGTAAATATCACCTGTTGAAACCATTGTGATAAATAGAGCATTTGCTCCTATAGGAGCAAATGCTCTATTTATCACAATGGTTTCAAACTACAATATGAAGAAAAAAAATCCTTTTGAGTTTCTCTAGTTAATGCTCCTTTTCGGTAGATTCATTCAAAGAGGTTGGGTCTAAAAATAGCCTATGGAGGAAAGGGTTAAAAAAGCAGAAACAAAATTAACCCTTTCCCTCATGAATATTTGCATGAGAAATAATTAATGTGTGAACATTTAACCCTTTCCTCCATCAATACGCCTTTCTATGCCCCTTTGCAAACAGAGGAGACCCAGATCAGATGGCTCCTACAAGAGCCGTCTGATCTGGGTCTGCTGTTTGCTTATGATATAGGTATGATTCTAAACTTTCTACAGTGACCAAAATGTCCGTGTTTATAAAGGCATTATAAGAGTTCAACTCATTAATATTCATGATGTATTTTTTGCTTGCATTAATATTCATGGAGTAACGGATTAATAGCTGTATTTTATAATGGTATCAAGATCATAAGAATGTTTTACTATGGCAGAACCTGTAGAATCTATATTATTTCATTAGCAAACAGAGCAGACCCTGATCAGGCCACTCCTATAGGGGCCATCTGATCTGGGTCTACTCTGTTTGCAAAGGTGCCAAAAGTCATCTCTATAAGGGAATGGGTTAAGGGACAAGGTTAACACTTTGTTCCATAGATCTGCAAATCAGAGTAGACCTAGATCAGAAAGCTCCAGCAGGAGCCGTCTGATCAGGGTCTGCTCTGTTTGTTTATGAAATAATATATATCCTATAGGAGCAAATGCTCTATTTATCACAATGGTTTCAATAGGTGATTTTTACAGAGGAGTGGAAAGGTGTTTTTATGGAGGAAAGGGTTAATTATACTATTAATTGGTATTAGACTAAAACCATTGACTGCCTCGGTAATAATTGAGTCAAGGCTGTGGTCACTTGTACGGGTAATGAAATCAACATGTTACTCCAAATAGAGGGTTTGGGAAGTTTATAACAATATTGCTGTTAACTTGAATGTGTAAATCAAAATGTACTCAGAATAACTAGAACTATCACTAAAGGTGATGAATACCCCCACACGGCAGCCTTGATTGCAAATCCAAGTTTTGAACATGTAACAGGACCAAATAACAAAAATACCCAAATTTTAAATAGAGAAAATTCTGTAATTTATGCCAAGTATCAAGTGAATCAGGTTGAAATTGAACGAGGAGTTCAAAGTACAAGGTTTTGCCTGCCAATTTCAAGGCCAAAGGTCAAGATCAAGGTCACAGAGACCTGAAATGTGTGTCTTGCACATCTACTGCTCCTGAGTAACATTTATGCAAAGTATCAAGTGAATCAGGTTGAAAGTGAAGGAGGAGTTCGCCGTACAAGATTTTGCCTGCCAATTTTAAGACCAATTTCAAGGCCAAAGGTCAAGGTCACAGAGATTTTAAATTTGTGTCTTGCACATCTACTACTCCTGAGTAACATTTATGCCAAGTATCAAGTGAATCAGGTTGAAAGTGAAGGAGGAGTTCAAAGTACAAGATTTTGCCTGCCAATTTTAAGACCAATTTCAAGGCCAACGGTCAAGGTCAAGGTCACAGAGACCTGAAATTTGTGTCTTGCACATATACTACTCCTGAGTAACATTTATGCCAAGTATCAAGTGAATCAGGTTGAAATTGAAGGAGGAGTTCAAAGTACAAGATTTTGCCTGCCAATATCATGACCAATTTCAAGGCCAAAGGTCAAGGTCACAGAGACCTGAAATTTGTGTCTTGCACATCTTCTACGCCTGAGTAACATTTATGCCAAGTATCAAATGAATCAGGTTGAAAGTTAAGGAGGAGTTTGCCGTACAAGATTTTGCTTGCCAATTTTAAGACCAATTTCAAGACCAATTTCAAGGCCAAAGGTCAAAGTCACAGAGATTTTAAATTTGTGTCTTGCACATCTACTACTCCTGAGTAACATTTATGCCAAGTATCAAGTGAATCAGGTTGAAAGTGAAGGAGGAGTTCAAACTACAAGATTTTGCCTGCCAATTTCAAGACCAATTTCAAGACCAAAGGTCAAGGTCAAGGTCACAGAGACCTGAAATTTGTGTCTTGCACATCTACTACTCCTGAGTAACATTTATGCCAAGTATCAAATGAATCAGGTTGAAAGTGAAGGAGGAGTTCGCCGTACAAGATTTTGCCTGCCAATTTCAAGACCAATTTCAAGGCCAAAGGTCAAGGTCAAGGTCACAGAGACCTGAAATTTGTGTCTTGCACATCTACTACTCCTGAGTAACATTTATGCCAAGTATCAAGTGAATCAGGTTGAAAGTGAAGGAGGAGTTCGCCGTACAAGATTTTGCCTGCCAATTTCAAGACCAATTTCAAGGCCAAAGGTCAAGGTCAAGGTCACAGAGACCTGAAATTTGTGTCTTGCACATCTACTACTCCTGATTAACAATTATGCCAAGTGTCAAGTGAATCGGGTTGAAACTGAAGGAGGAGTTCGCCGTACAAGATTTTGCAGACAGACCGACCGACGGACCGACGGACCGACAGGCTGATTCCAGTATACCCCCCGTCAAACTCTGTTTGTGGGGGTATAATTATCAGGTAAGGTTCTAAAAGTGTGGCAAAACATCCTCCATGTAGGTAACAAGAGCCGCGTGCGGCGCCAACGCTCGTCTGATTTGGTGCTTGTCCACTATATACACTTCTCCTCAAAGAGATCTACCAACCTATGATGTTTCATGTTGATACCTCTTAAACTTTTTGTATAATCAGCTTCATTAAAGTTTTTGCATGCCGCCAACGCCTACAACTACGACAACGCCTACAACCCAGTGATCACATTAGATCCACTTTTTTCTTCGGAAACAGACGAGCTAAAAATGAAGAAAAAGTAACTTTCAAAATTTTCCATATTTTGAGATTGGGACCAATCTTGAGAGCGGAGAAGCGGTGCAAATGCAGAACCTGGTTACTTTTGCTTTGAGAACATAGTGCAAACTTGAGATTTGAGCACATGATAACTTTGCCAGCTTACCTTCTTGGCACCATCATCCAGCGAGTTCTTCACTGCTGCATTGTCCCATTTATCAATCTTGACTGGCTTCTCTTCAATAGTCCACTGCAAAAACAAAAACAACACACATACGAAAACTGAGAATTGCAGCAAATAACATTTTTTTTGCAGATGATATAGCTCACAAGGAGGGCACAGTCATGAGAATTGAAAGATTGACTGATCTCAATGACAACAATTGAGAAACTCAGGGCTACATAAACAATGTACAGTAACTCCTCTAAAGCAACCACTTCATGCATGTCATATGGCAGGTGGCTGCAAATTCAGTTAACCTTTTCCCTGTTCTAAGTTTATTACAAATTTCAATACCTACTGAATATTCATGGACAAAACAATTATAATGAAATATGGAAGGTAGAACACTGTAGCTATGTTAGAAAGTAAAGACAAGGATCTATCAAATTCCATAAGCAAACAGAGCAGACCCTGATCAGACGGCTCCTATAGGAGCCGTCTGATCTGGGTCTACTCTGTTTGCAGATGCATGTTTATATGAGGGAAAGGGTTAATGAATATTCATGAAGTCTTACATTAATATTCATACAGAAATGGGTTAACCTTTTCCCTTATAGAAACGTGTTTTCACACATTTGCAAACAGAATGGACCCAGATTAGACGGCTCCTATAGGAGCCATCTAATAAGGGTCTGTTCTGTTTGCGTATGAAATTATAGTAGGTCCGACTCTACAACTTCTACCAATATCAAAACTATCCTGCAAAGAAAACAGATCTATCAAATTCTATTAGCAAACAGAGCAGACCCTGATCAGACGGCTCCTCTACGAGCCATCTGATCTGGGTCTACTCTGTTTGCAAATGTGTGAAAACACGTTTATATGAGGGAAAGGGATAAATGACTTAGCAAGCTGCAACTCTTCAACATAGTTGCCTTGGTGCAATGGATATGTATCTGGGCTTGCAAGCGGTGGGTCTCGAGTTTGATTCTGACCAGTGGCCAATTCTTTTTATTAAAATACTGTCCATACAATGTGTGCAGGTATAAAACTTGGTACATGATTATCACTTCTTACTCTCCTAAAAATTAAAAAATTAAAAAGATGATTACAAGTAGCAAATGTATACAAATAATTTTTTTTAAAAAAAGAAACTATGCATGGCTTGGGATTTAAACCCACAACCCACTGTTTGCATGACCAGGTACATATCCATTAGACGAAAGCCCAGTACATTAATCTGTGGTAACTTGCTACATTATATTGCCTGGTCCTGTATTTGTGTGCTGTTCTGTAAACAACAAAATAACAACAAGTCTCAATATAGTTTGGTTTTCCTGTACAAGTGTCATTATAACAAGATGTGTCTGTGAAACACTATGCCCCCCCCCCCCCCCCCCACCATCCTCCCAATTTGACCTTTGGCCCTGAAGGATGACCTTGACATGTCACCCCTCAAAATGTGTGGCTTTATGAGACACATATGCATGCCAAATATAAAGTCTCCATCTGTACTGGTGTTCGTGACAAACAAACAAACAAACAGACAGGGCAAAAACAATATGCCCCCAGATCTGATCCGGGGAGCATAAAAAAATCAGCTTATAGATATTCCTAATGTCATTTTTTGTTACATAGATACTGAACAGGGAAAGGGTTAAGCTTACTAATATAGTCTAAAATGAACAGCAAGCATGGCAGCATAACACCAAGTCCACAGTTTCCAATAACTCTTCCACTGCAATTTATTGTTGTCTTCAAAGGTTATTGTCTCTTTCATAACCTATCATTTAATTTCCTTTCATTTTTGTTTCACAAAAAATATAATCATACCATGAAGCACTTTAGATCCTGATTAGACGTAGAGTGACTCAGTATTTGATTTGGATCCAATCTGTTTGCATGGGTAATCACAGATTCGCCATTCGCAGCAAAAGTGTGAACATCTCCCCTGACTAGACCTATTACTATCACTGACACTATAAATTTTGTATGATTTGCAGCACATATGGATAACACAATACAGTAAAACCTCTCTATAGCAGTCCAAAGATGTATTAATTAACCCTTTCTTCCATAAATACGCCTTTCTACGCTTCTGTAAAAGTCACCAGTTGAAACCATTGTGATAAATAGAGCATTTGCTCCTATTTATCACAAGGGTTTCAAAATTACACAATTCTAAAATTTTCCTTTTCTCAAGTAAATGCTCATTTTTGGTAGATTAATTCATAAAGGTTGGGTCTAAAAATAGCCTATGAGAGAATGGGTTAAGATGCATACTGATCTATCAAAATCTCATATTTCTGAGCCAAATCCTATTGTGTTGCTACTCATTAGAATTGCCTCTTTGTGGCGATTCAAATGAGTAGCAGCAAGATAGGGTTTGGCAGAGAAATATAACAATATCTAATTTAGATTTTCTATTTACATACCTTATCTACAGCCCTATAGTCACTCAAGAGAAATCGCTAATTCAGGATATTCAGGAACGGTGCATTGAAGTCGCAGAACACATATTGAAAATCAAATGCAATATTATTGTCCTGCATCACGCCCTTACCTGATATAAACACCTTTGGAAGCAGAGTAGACCCAGATCAGATGGTTCCTGCAGGAGCCCTCTGATCAGGTTCTGCTCTGTTTGCTTATGAAATAATGTAGATCTGATTTTTACAGCTCGTGTCATCATCAAAAATTCCCTAGTTACAACAATTCAGCTAATGAATATTCATGATGTCATTAATTTCTCACATGAATATTCATGAGGCAAATGGTTTAACACAGATGACTTCCTCTACAGACAGCATTGTTAATTCACTATTAATGATTTGAACGCCAGCTGCAAATCTGCGACAACCTATGCAAACAGTTTGGATCAAGATCTATGCAAACAGTCTGGATCAAGATGAGATCATCAGGATCCAAAATGTTCCAAAATCTGGTCATGATTTTTTTTGGAAAAAAAAAACCGGGTGAGAATTCATCTAATTTTTTTTAGCTGACAACAAATTTTGTAGTAGACATGTAAATTGTTAAGTGATCACTTAGACTTCGATTGAGTGGCTGCTTGAGAGAGATTTTGCTATCCTCATTATCCTTTAAGAATTTGGACAGACAATTCTAGGCAAATAGTGCAGACCCAGATCAAACTGCTCCTTCAGGAGCAGTTTTATCTGGGTCTACACTATTTGCTAGAATGTCAGTCTGATTTAACCCTATTTAACCCTGTTCTGTATTTAGGCCAAATTTCAATACCTACTGAATAGTCATTAACAAAATAAATATGGAAGGTAGAACATTGTAGACATTTTAGAAAGCAAAGAAACAGATCTATCAAATTCTATTAGCAAACAGAGTAGACCCTGATCAGATGGCTCCTCTAAGAGCTGTTTGATCTGGGTCTACTCTGTTTGCAAATGCGTGAAAACACGTTTATATGAGGGAAAGGGTTAAAGTTATTAACTCTTTGAAAAGTAGCCGCAAATTTGTGATTACCTTCACAAACCGTATGGATCCAGATGAGACACCATGTTACTCTCTCATCAGGATCCAAACTGTTTGTCAATCGGGCTGGATCTTTGAAGAGAAATGACATGATAATTATTTTCTAGAATTGTGGGGAAAAACATTTTTTTGCAGATAAATATTACTTAGCATTCATAAAATGATGACAATAATTGAATTGATATAAAATTTCAAACCGGTGGTGAGGGCAGACTGCGTGTCAGTGAGGGCAGACTGCGTGTCAGAATATTTAAGACGAATGCAGATGTTTCATTACTGTAGTGTCAACATGTTGTATGGATAATGCCCACACTTCTTTACATATAAATTCAAGTGCAATAACTTTGTTGTGACTGAGGAGATAAGTTAAAAGTAACACGGGAGTTCTGTCAATAAATCTTCTGACCAAGTTTGGTAAAAATACAATGAAACTTTAACGGTTTCCCTTACATAAACACTTTCACGCTTTTGCAAACAGAGTAGACCCAGATCAGAAGGCTCCTGTTAGAGCCGCTCGAGCTGTCAGGTCAGGGTCTGCTCTGTTTGCTTATGAAATTATAATAGATCTGACACTTTCTACCAATACCAAAAGACCCTGTGTGCATTATGCCATCATTAAAAGTCAGCTTATAAACATTCATGATATCAATATTTCTTACATGTATAATCAACAGGAAAAGGGTCTACACTGTTTGCAAATAACAGTGCATGTGTGTTCTGGGTAGAAAGGGTTAAGAGTAGACCCAGATCAGACGGCTCCTAGAGGAGCCGTCTGATCAGGGTCTGCTCTGTTTGCTAATGGAATTTGATAGATAGAAATGGCTAAAATGTTCCACCTTCCACATTTCATTATAACTATTTTCTCCATGAATATTCAGAAGGCATTGAAATTTGTATCAAACATAGAACAGGGAAAGGGTTAAGCCTTTCTAACTGAATGGACTGTACTGTTAGCCCTTTGCTCCATAAATACACCTTTTCACGCATTTGCAAACAGAGTAGACCCAGATCAGACGGCTCCTGTAGGAGCCATCTGATAAGGGTCTGCTCCGTTTCCTTATGAGATAATACTGATCTGTGATGATAAAAAATTCCTTTGTTCAGTGGCCATTATTAAATTCAGTAAATAAATATTCATGAAGTCACGAATTCTTGTATAAATATTCATGAGGGAAAGGGTTAACCCTTTCCTCCATTAATACGTCTTTCTACGCCTCGGTAATAACCACTTCTTGAAACCATTGTGATAAATAGAGTATTTGCTCCTATAGGAGCAAATGCTCTATTTATCACAATGGTTTCAAGCTATAAAATTCTAAAATTATCCTTTTCTCTAGTTAATGCTCCTTTTCGGTAGATTTATTCAAAGTGGTTGGATCTAAAAATAGCCTATGAGGAAATGGGTTAAACAATAACAGATCTGCACTATTTTCCTAGTAGGGTAATTTTGAATAAGTTGTTCTGAAAGATGCCAAAAATTGAGTTAACCAATTCCTTGATATTGACGACTTTTGACGACTCTGTAAAAGTCACTTTGTGAAACCATTGTGATATATAGAGCATTTGCTCCTATAGGAGCAAATGCTCTATTTATCACAATGGTTTCAAGCTATAAAATTCTAACATTATCCTTTTCTCTAGTTAAAGCTCCTTTTCGGTAGATTTATTCAAAGTGTTTGGATCTAAAAATAGCCTATGAGGAAATGGGTTAAACAATAACAGACCTGCACTATTTTCCTAGTAGGGTAATTTAGAATAAGTTGTTCTGAAACATGCCAAAAATTGAGTTAATCTGATGTAGGTTCAAGCAGACATGCAAAGAAAATAAATTCCATAGCAAACATAGCTTGAGACACATGCAAGAGAAGTGTTATAATTTTGGTTTGGTAAAATATTTCTTACATTTCTCCACCAAACCCTTTCCATGGCAATTCTTTGGCTGAAAAATGGGAGATTTAACCCTTTACTCCATAAATATGCCTTTATATGCCTTTGTAAACAGAGTAGATCCAGATCTGCTCCGTTTCCTTTTGAATTAATATACCCGGTCGGGTCGGTGGATCTGATTCTACAGTTTCTGCCATGGTCAGAAATTCCGATGTTCATAGCTAATTAATACTCATTAATTTCTAATAACTATTCACGGAGTAAAGGGTTAAGAAACTCCATGGACCAATGCTATCTATATACATGTTCATCATGCAGTGCAAGTATCCAAACTAGTCCAAGTACCCTATGTATTCAGACAGATAAACTTAGTTTGATCAGGGTCTTTACTATTTGCTACTACATCAGTGCCAAAATGGTCCCAAGCTGATTTATTCCATAGGGGTCTGTACCGCTCCCTGGAAGTCTATATATACTATATAATAACATTTATTATATAGTACATTGTATATATAGACTCCCAGGGAGCTGCACAGACCCCTATGATTTATTCAGCTGTATGAATATGGTACAGACGGGAGCTAGACTGTGTGTCCGAATACATAAGGTTTACCATTCCATATATTAACCATCTCCTGCGAAAGCAAATATCAGTATTATCCTTCGTAGCTGTCTTCACTCACTACTGAGCAGGACAAAATGTTACCCCTTACTCCATGAATATGCTTTTCTACGTCTTTGCAAACAGAGTTGACCCAGATCAGATGGCTCCTATAGAAGCTACATGATCAGGGTCTTTGCTCTGTCTGCTTATGAGGTAATGTAGATATGATTCTACAGTTTCTGCCATGGCCAAAGCTTCATGTGTTAATGAGTCATTAGAAAAATAAATCTAATTAAAAATTATGAAGTCAGTATTTTTTACATGAACATTCATGGAGTAACGAGTTAAGGAGGAAATTAAATTACGTTGACCCTTACAGATTGGATGTAGATATCTAACTGCATGCAGATTATTATAAGGTCAGCCTTATCAACTGCTTACATCTTGATACAGTAAGAACCCCTCTAGTGCGACCACTTAATGAATAGATATGGGTGTCTTTATAAGCAGGTGGCTGCTTAATGCAGGACAAAAGTAATGCAGAAAGCTCCTATAGGAGCTTTCTGCATTACTTTTGTCCTGCATTAAGCTACCACCTGCATCTGGCACTCTGGAATTATACCTCTTTTAGGTAGTCATATTAGCAGGGTTTTACTGTATTTTGATTGTGATAATGAAAAAAAGTATGATACTTTAACCTTTTACTCCATGAATATTCATGTAAGAAATGATGACATCATGAATATTAATAAGATTAATAAATGTTAAAATTAAACACTAGAACACAGGAATTTTGCCATGGCAGTCAGACACTGTAGAATCATAGATCTATATTATTCTATAAGCAAAAAGGCAGACCCTAATCAGACGGCCCCTACAGGAGCTGTCTGATCTGGGTCTACTCTGTTTGCAAAGGTTTAGAAAGGTGTTTATATGTCAGAAGTCATGAATATTAATTAGATAATTTAGATTCATTCTTATAATGGCATGATTATGTACATGGGAAAAACTGTAGTGTAGTCATATCTATATTATTTCATAAGCAAACAGGGCAGAGCCATCTGATCTGGGTCCACTCTGTTTGCAAAAGCATAGCAAGGCGTATTCATGGAGTAAAGGATCATATACTCCTATAGGAGCAAATGCTCTATTTATCACAATGGTTTTAGAAAGTTGTCAAAAGTTGTCAATAAGGGATAATCCAGTCTTTTTAACACATTTGCAAACACAGTACACCCAGAGTAAGACAGTTACTGTAAGAGTATTCTGATCAGGGTTTGCTCCTATAGGAGCTGTCTGATCATGGTCTGCTCTGTTTGCTTATGAAACAATCAAGAAATGATTCTGTGGTTTCTACTATGGCCAAAAATTCCCGTATCCATGTGCCATTGTAAAAATTAATCTAATTAATATCCTTTATGTCTTTATTTCTTACATGATTATTCATGGAGTAACGGGTTAAATCAATATTCATAAAGGGCGGAGTCTCGTCCATTAAACCTTTCCTCCATAAATACGCCTTTCTACGCCTCTGTAAATGTCTCTTCGTGAAACCATTGTGATAAATAGAGCATTTGCTCCATAGGAGCAAATGCTCTATTTATCACAATGGTTTCCAAACTACACAGTTCTAAAAGTTCCCTTTTTGCTAGTAAATGCTCCTTTTCGGTAGATTTATTTAAAGAGAATGGGTCTAAAAATAGCATATAGTTCACTAAACACGGAAGACATTTGCCCATATGTACATCTCTGTGATAGAAAATGATAACTGAAATAATGCTAAAGTTGCAGTATTGGAGTAAATTGCTCAGCGGTGAGATAGATAAAGCTGCTTTGCACCATATCCTATGGAAGTATTATAAAAAACCTTGTTGACAGATGGAGCTTCAGAATCATCTAAATCCATCTGTAAAAAATGTTCAGATGTCATATCTATCTCTTCAGAGTCTATAGTGAATACAAGTGCAGAAATAATGATAACTACAACGGATTCATATAAGGAAACAAATCATTCAATACATGTAGATACAGTAAAACCTCTCTATAATGGCCACTAAATTACATCAAGTATTTTGTGTTAAAGACAGGTGGCTGCTTAAAGTAAGGTGAAAGTAAAACAGAACTCTCCTATAGGAGCGTTCTGTTTTACATTCACCTTGCATTAAGCAGCCACCTGCCCTAAATACCAAACTAATTAACACAATTTAGTGGCCGTTATAGAGAGGTTTTACTGTACCATACACAAAATTCAACTCTACACCTGATGAATCTTCACAGGGCTCAAGCAAGAGGGTGATTTGGGAGAAAAAGTTTCCCTAACCCTGCTGACTTCTCCCTGTTTTGAGCTGAGGGAGAAGTTTAAATATATAGAACATATAGGGAGAAACGAAATCAGGACCAATACTTCTCCCTGGATACCCCCGGATGGAGAGCTCAAGCTTCAGCCCTGATTTATGTAAACTATAATGACATCACTAATATTTATTAGCTGATTTTCGATAATAGTACAGAAACAAAATACAGTAGAACCTCTCTAATGCGACCACTTTAAGAATAACCATACCTGTCTTTATAAGCAGGTGGTTGCTTAATGCAGGATGAAAGTAATGCAGAAAGCTCCTATAGGAGCTTTCTGCATAACTTTCATCCTGCATTAAGCTACCACCTGCCTCTGCCACCCTGAATTATGCCCCTTTTTGGTGGTCGCATTAGAGGGGTTTTTACTGTAGTCTTTTACCTTGGCAGTGACTGTAAAATCACATCTATATACTTTACCATAAGCAAACAGAACAGACCCTGATCAGCTAGCCTCTACAGGAACTATCTGATCTGGATCTTCTCTGTTTGCAAAGTTGTGAATAGATGTTTATATCCGGTAAAGTATTAACTCTTTTTACTTCATATAAACACATCTTTACACCTCTGCAAACAGAGTTGACCCAGATCAGACAGCTCCTGTAGGATCAGGGTCTGCTTTGTATGATTATGGAATAATATAGATGTGATGGTATATTGTTAACCTAGGACTAAAATTCTCTTGTTAATATGCCACTATAAAAATGCATTGAAGTTATTCATATAGTCATTATTTCTTAAATATGAATATCCATTAGTAAAGGGTTTATAGCTTTGTTAAACTATTCTCTTTTTCTGTAGTTAATGCTCCTTTTTGGTAGATTTATTCAAAGAGGTTGGATCTAAAAATAGCCTATGAGTATGAGGTAATGGGTTAATGAAGTTATTACTTCTTATACAATGTATACATATTCATGGATTAAAGGGTCAACGCTTTTATTAAGGGATAAGCATGTACTGTTATATATTTATTTGCAAATAGTGTAAACCCATATCATAGGGCTCCTAGAAGAGCCCTCTGGTCAGGGTCTATACTATTTCTCATTCAAAATCCTCTAGCAAATTTAAGCCTGTCATACTAAGCTGAGTGGACTATAGTTAAACACTGATGGTCTATTCCATTCTGAAAATTCAGCATTAACCCTTTCCTCCATAAATACGCCTTTCTACGCCTCTGTAAAAATCACTTCTTGAAACCATTGTGATAAATAGAGCATTTGCTCCTATAGGAGCAAATGCTCTATTTATCACAATGGTTTCAAACTACAAAATTCTAAAAAAAATCCTTATCTCCATTTAATGCTCCTGTTCGGTAGATTTATTCAAAGAGGTTGGATCTAAAATAGGCTATGAGGTAAAGGGTTAAAAGGGAAGATTACCCTAAGCCTTCTAAACCTGCATGTTCTACATTGTCTACAATCAAAACTGGCAGAGATCTTACAGTTATAGCCATACATATTACAGTAGAACTTGTCTTAAGCGGCCATCAAACGATGGGCTAATCATGGGTCTGTAAGACAGGTGGTAGCTTAATGCAGGACAAAAGTAGTAGAGAAAGCGTTTTGCCTTGCATTTATTGATTAACCCATTCCCTCATAGGCTATTTTTAGACCCAACCTCTTCGAATAAATCTACCGAAAAGGAAACTTTTAGAAGTTTGAAGTTCTGAAACCATTGTGAAAGGAGCAAATGCTCTATTTATCACATTTGGTTTCAAAAAGTGACCTTTACAGAGGCGTAGAAAGACGTATTTATGGAGGAAAGGGTTAAGCAACCGCCTGCTTTTTAAGACTCCTATCATATGCTCAGTAAATGAATGGCCGCTTAGGACAGGTTCTTACTATGTCTGAATATGATTAGGATCTGTGAAAAAGTAAAGGCCCTAGAGTATGTTAACCCATTCCCTCATAGGCTATTTTTAGACTCAATCTCTTTGAATAAATCTACCGAAAAGGAGCATATACTAGAGAAAAGTAAAATGTCCAAATTATGTAGTACTGAAACCATTGTGATGAATAGAGCATTTGCTCCTAAGGAGCAAATGCTCTATTTATCACAATGGTTTCAAAAAGTGACTTTAACAGAGGTGTAGAAACCTATCATATGCTCAGTAAATGAATGGCCGCTTAGGACAGGTTCTTACTATATGTCTGAATATGATCTGTGAAAAAGTAAAGGCCCTAGTATGTTAAACCTTCTGTTAGGCTAAATGTGACTTGACTGGTATTGGTAACAACCTGAAACTCAGAAGTTGATAGATCCGTTTCTTTACTTACTGAAATGGCTACAATGCTCCACCTTCGGTATTTCATTGTAACTATTTTGTCCATGAATATTCAATAGGTATTGAAATTTGGAATAAACATAGAACAAGGAAAGGGTTAACCCCAATGAACATTTATGCCTGAATTGGTCATTTCATGAATATTCATCAACTTATTTTTTACACTGTAAAGGGAATTTTTGTTTTACACAGTAACTATAGGATTAGATCTATATACATGTAATTTCAAAAGGAAATAGATCAGGTCCTGATCAGAGAGCTCCTATGGGAGTTGTCTGGTTTGTGTCTTCTCTGTTTGCAAAGATGTTAACCCTTTCCCTGTTCTATGTTTATTCCAAATTTCAATACCTGAATTGAATTGAATAGACGAAATAGGTAGAATGAAATGTGGAAGGTGGAACATTGTACTCATTTAAGAAGCTAAAGAACCAGATCTTTCAAATTCTATTAGCAATCAGAGCAGACCCTGATCAGACGGCTCCTCTAGGTCTGGGTCTACTCTGTTTGCAAGTGCGTGAAAACACGTTTATATGAGGGAAAGGGTTAAAAGGAAAAGGGTAACTTACTCTGAAACAAAGAATTTCATTGTACATTTGTAAAAACAGACCTTGTGACCACTATTTTGATAAATAATTTCTTCCACCATATTATCAAGACATCATAACTGACCTTTTTCTCAGAACTTTCAGCCTAAAATAGAATACAAAGAAAGCTCAATGTAAGCAATCATTTAAATCTATGTGTACCATTATGCTAAACCAATGTCTGAAGAAAAGCAAATTGAGTTCCAGAGGCTGAGCTCTTTGACTGACTGCAGGAAAAAAGTTAATTTAACCTTTAGCCTGCTGAGCAAATTTGTTTTACAGAAAAAATCACTCATTATGTTTTCAAAATTCAAGCAATGATCAATGTGTCTACAAAAATGCAATAAGAGTGTCAAACAGTTTGGATTCTGATGAGACGCCAAGTTACTTGGCGTCTCATCTGGAGCTAAACTGTTTGCATAGGTATTCACTCATCCGCCCATAGCAGGCTAAAGGTTAAAATAAACTGCAAAAGGTGTATAAGCAGTGTTCACCATTTTAAATATTTTAACCTTTCCAGATGAATGGATTAATCTGTGATTGCTAAACAAAAGATTCAACCTTGAAAAAACAGCACACTGACAGAACTCAGAATTGTGCAGATGAAGTGAGACTAACTCCTGATATGCGACGAAGATATTTTGCTTAAAGGACAGATGACACTGGAATACAGCAAGGACCTGCACAACTTTTGATGTGCAATAAAGACATTTTGCTTAACCTTTTATCTGTTGAATATTTATGTTAGAATTAATGAAATCATGAATATCAATTACCTGCATTTTAACCCTTTACTCCATAAGTAGGCTTTCCTATGACTTTGCAAACAAAGTAGACCCAGTTCAGACGGCTCATGTAGGGGTCTGATCAGGGTCTGCTGTTTGAATATGACATAATAAAAAATAAATATCTTTCTGTCTAGGTTAAATATTCATGTGTTCATGTGGTATTTTAAAAATACAGCTAATCAATATGCATGATGTCATTACTTCTTACATGAATATTCATAGAATAAAGGGATTTTTTTTTACAATGGCAGAAACTGTCATATCAAATCTACATAATTCCATAAGCAACCGTGCCTACTCTGTTTGCAACAAATTTCACCTGTAGTGTACACAGGTAAAGGGTTTATAACCTTTCCCTCAATAATATTCACGTAAGAAATAATGACATCATGAAGATTTACTAGTTAAAGTTTCATAATGGTATATGAACTTAGGATTTTTTGGCTTTGACAGAAAGTGTAGAATCAGATCTATATATTTGCATAACCCATTCCCTCATAGGCTATTTTTAGACTCAACCACTTTGAATAAATCTACCAAAAATCTACCCAGCATTAACTAAGGAAAAGGAACATTTTAGAATTTTGTAGTTTGAAACCATTGTGATAAATAGAGCATTTGCTTCTATAGGAGCAAATGCTCTACTTATCACAATGGTTTAAACAGGTTCAGTAGTGGCGTAGAAAGGCGTATTTATGGAGGAAACGGATAAGGAAACAGAGTCCTACACGAGCTGTCTGATCTTGGACTACTTTGTTTGCAAAGGCATGAAGCAGTGTCTCTCTGAAGGAAATTTTAACAAGCAAATCACGCTGAACCACAAGGATTTCCACATCACACACAAAAAAAACAAGCTGCAAATGAGCAACAAACTGTGCAGACCATTGTCAAATACAGTAGAACCTGTCTTAAGCGACCATATAATTATTATATTGATTTGACACAGGTTTGGTTTGGTTTTTGTCGGGTTTTACGTGGCTTTAACAGTATCAGAGCTACAGATAAGGGTGCATACCCAAATACTAAAATCGTCATTTCTCCAGCAAACCCTATACAGTGGCCACTCTTTAGAATCGTCTCGAAGAGACGATTTTAAATAGTGGTCACAGTATAGGGTTTGCTGGAGAAATAAAGGAGTTATTCTTGAAAATGTTTTAATATACGTGTCTTATCTGGAGCTCTGAGTATTTCAGTCATATCACAATGTCCAGCTAATTACAGGTGGAGGAAGACCCCAGAGGTTCTTCAGTGCATGGAACAAATTCCATTGTTTCGTGCACAGAATACCCGGGTAGAACTGCAAGCCAGCTTGAATCTTAAAAAACAGCTTTCTGCATTAGTTTTGACCTGCATTAAGCTACCACCTGCCTCACCATCCATAAATTAGACCTCTTTTTGATGGTCGCTTAAGACTGGTTCCACTGTATTCACTACTATACTGCCTTGCATAAACTACAGTAGATGATCTGGTTCCGTACTGGGCATTTTCACATTCACGATTACTACTATATGCCACATCCCCTTATGAAGATGACAAAACTGAGCTGGCCAGACGATACTTCGAAAATATCAATGCTTTTTTCAAATACACAAGTTTAGAAACATATGCCGAGAAGCCGGTATCAGCTAGTTCTATTGATCTCCTTCGCAAAGGTTGCGTTTCCCTTGAAACCCATTAAAAACAATTAACATTCAATCATTTTGAAAAACTGTATCAATGAAGACGTGAAAAAATGCTTTATTATAGCGATTTTTACAAGAAAATTTACCTTGGACATGGTGTTGGTTTGAACAGGAAGTACACGTATGTGCTACAGTAGTGATCTCCCTTGCAATGAAAGAGCTCTTCACGGAAGAGGAAGCCGCCAAAAATAAACAAAAAGTATGCACATTTTCATCCATTTTTTTGCAGAACATCCACGAGACAGACTGTCTGTGTACTTATTTAATTTCAGATTACAAGTGCGCTGCTTGCATATTCCCCCCAAAATTGTTACTGATTGTCAGAATCGGACACTTTCATAACATGCAGCAAGTTTCGGCCCAAGTCATGATCGACCTAAGAGATTGGTTCCCATGAATGCCCAATGCGAAATGTTTTTTTTTTTAATTAGTTCACATTGAAACTGAAAAAGCCAACCCCTTAACAAATTCAAGTGGATGGGACTAAATAAGCCACACTTTTAGACATTGCAAACAGTAACGAACCAGATCAGTTGCCATGTTTGAAACGAGACATCTGATTTTGGTTCTACACTGCTTGTCTTTCAGATCAAAATATATTCTGATAAATTACAAGAGTGTAGAAGCAGAATAATTGCACTATATGTCAAATGCGGATTAACCTATCACCAAAGTTGGCTGCTGTAGCCATGACTTCATCAGCCGAGAACCGTCCGTCACCAAGTGTTGACACTATCCAGGCGGCAGGTCCAGAGTGGTGATCAGTCACTACGTGTCGGTGGTTGGCTTCCAGCTCATCTCCTCCCTCTTCATTGACAACCAGCTAGACACTTGTTCTGCTCTGAGGCTTAGTCTTCCTACAGTATGTTTCCTCTCTCCTCCAGCGATACCCAGGGAGTTAAGCATTCTCCACAGCGATTGTGCTGGGAACCCTAGCTCTTGCTCCTATTTCTACAGGGTAGAGCCAAGTATGCCATCGCCATCCTCTACATTGCTCCCTTAACTCTGCATACTTTGCTTTCTTCTGTCCGTATGCCTCTTCACATTAAGATTCCCAAAGGGACTGTCAACTCAATCATGACCATGCAGGCACTTGTCTTTATTGGACCATATCACAATGTCAGGTCTCTGTGTGGTCTGGACAATGTTTGGGAAGATCAGATTCTTTTGAGGTCAACCGACATCTCCCATTGGTCTGACTTGTATTAATTAGCTGGACGTCGTGGTATGACTGAAATACTGTTAAAACAATGAAAAGCCCTATAAAAACCAAACCAAATGACTCGTCGAGGATGGATGTTGCAGAATGCTTCTGTTTAGGAGTATTCTGCCCCTCCTTCACAAATTGAATGGCTCGGGTTTCTGTTTCTTTCTCTTCTTGGTCCTCTCTTTCTCCAGGATGTCTGCAATGTCATGCAGCACACAGTTGTGCCACCAACTGTAACAAACCTGAGATAGTGAGGGACTTCATGTTGATTGTACATGTTCCATGGATCCTGTCCTGTCACACAACGGGCACTCTGGGTCATCCTTCAGCCCCCATCTGTGAAGTTTGTCAGGTGAAGATAACAGGTCATAAACAGATCTGAGCAGGAATGCTAGCCTCAGTGGTTCATAGCGCCAGATGTCTACCCATGTCAGCTTCCTGTCTGTTGCAGTCCATTTTGACGATGCTCCCTGGACACCCATAACCTCTGCCTTTGCCCTTCTATCCTCTTCTTCATTCCAGGCGAATTTCATTCTGTATCATGTATCTCTTCTCTGTGTTGTCAGCCGTGCTCCATCTGACACTCAGACAGTGGGTTGAAGTCTGCTTTCAGCTTGGGTAACCGCTTGACTTGCCGACCATTTTCTTCTAGTCCATGTTTTAATGCCTGCTTTCCGGACTGCTTCATCCTTCGACTGCTTCAGTGTGACCACCAGTCTTGACATGCCATGCCATGTGTTCAATAGCTAAATAGATATGTAGCATAATCTACAAGGCTTATAATGTGAAATACCAAAAGGTTACATAAAGTTACCCAATCTTGGTATGAGATAAAACAACAAAACAAACAACACAGCATAAAGACACATGCAGGTTTCCAGTTGAATATGGTTGCCTGAACACACAGTAGGTCTTAAACCAGTGTTTAATCATTTGAAAATCTATGAGCTTTTCAGTATTGTTCTTTGCGTATATTGGCGTCCTTTTCATATCTAAACGCACATGTTTAGACTGGTACACAGCCTATTTTCCTGCATCTGCCTGTACAGTTGTAAAATTTCAATAACCATTCCACGATGGCATGGACTCAACCTTCTATTTTTCTGCCCTTTCATCTAAATATCAAAGTCAAGTGAATCTGATACAAATCAAAATTCATCCACGATTCGCATGATGAACACAATTTCCACAGTAGCAAGTGTATATTGCTCTGCTTTAAATTAATGGACGCAACAAAAACTACTCTGCGCATGCGCAACATATCTCATTTAAGACCAAATGAATTTTTTTACGAAAAAGAATTCCAATGTCCCCTGTAAAATGGCCGAGAAACATATTGACACTAGTGATGCGCCAATTAATCGTAGTACTCGGCGATCACATCATGAAAGTTCCGACGTAAGGATCGACGAAGGAAAGGCCATGGTGGTCAACGATTTATACATAACCTTGTGGAGACCATACAGTTTAGCAAACAGTTAAAAGCCAGACAAGGCCAAGCATCTGATTAGGGTTTTACACATTGTTTGTTGCATTGTTTTAACTGAACAGTATAATTAAGATTTAAAACGGAGTTTACCCTTGTCAAGTGTCATGCTTAACCTATTCCCTCATAGGCTATTTTTAGATCCAACCACTTTGAATAAATCTACCGATTAACTAGAGAAAAGGATTTTTTTTAGAATTTTGTAGTTTGAAACCATTGTGATAAATAGAGCATTTGCTCCTATAGGAGCAAATGCTCTATTTATCACAATGGTTTCAACAGGTGATTTTTACAGAGGCATAGAAAGGCGTATTTATGGAGGAAAGGGTTAAGACAGAGACAGGTCTGGGTATAGATTGATTGCAAACTTATAACCCATATTTAGCCAGTACCAAAACTAAAATAAACCTGCAATATAAGAATTTAATCGTGATTTAATCAATGATTGATCAAGAACATGTGCCAATGATCAAGTAAATTTTTTCCCAACACTAATTAACCCTTTCCTTCATATAAACGTGTTTTCATGCATCTGCAAACAGAGTAGACCCAGATGAGACGGCTCCTAGAGGAGCCATCTGATCAGGGTCTACTCTGTTTGCTAACAGAATTTCAAAGATATGTGTCTTTACTTTCTAAAATGGCTACAATGCTCCACCTTCCATATTTCATAATAACCTTTTTGTCCATGAATATTCAGTAGGTATTGAAATTTGTAATAAACATAGAACAGGGAAAGGGTTAACCAATCAGTAATTGACACCGATCCAAACAGGGATGTGACCGCATGTACAAGGACATTTCAGTCAAAATATGATTGCTTAAAAATATTGGACAGTTTTGATCAAGTTGATAGATTGTTCCAGTCATCAGTATACAGTTTATGTCAATACAAGAATTCAAATATTGTGTTCCAATCTGACAAAGGTCAAAAGTCTTGGATTGAGTATAAATTGGAAAAAAATCTTTATGCTGCATTTTTAATTATCTTTACTTTGGAAACCCAATTTATATGGATGGCCTCCTATAAGAAAGTGGATAAACCAGAAGAGGTTAAACACTGCTTACCCTTTTCCCTGTTGCATATTCATGTTAGAAATAATGACATCATGAATATTAATTAGATTATTTGTTATAATGGCATTTAAACAACACAGGACATTATGACTGAGGCAGAAACTTGAATCAGGGTCAGGCTTTTGATTGGTCAGATTTGAGTTCTCAAGCTTTTGATTGGTCAGATTTGAGCCTTTGGCTCAAATCTGACCAATCAAAAGCTTGAGAACGATCTCAGGCTCAACTAAAAGCTTTATAAGCATGGACCCCGATCTGTATTATATATATTATATCATTAGCAAACAGAGCAGACCCTGATCAGATGGCTCCTATAGGATAGTTCTTTACTTTCTAAAATGGCTACAATGTTCCACCTTCCATATTATATTATAGGTACATGTAACAAATTTGTCCATGAATATTCAGTATGTATTGAAATTCAGAATATACGTAGAACAGGGAAAGAAGAAGTAGAATGTAAAGCAAATTTCCTGACATCTTCATTTTCATTTAAATTATTTTATTATAGGGATGCAAAAAAGTTGATGATAGCAAAGTAAAGAATAAAGTCCTTTGGAATTTGTTATTATACCCCCCTTTTGAAAAAATGGGGGTATATTGCTTTGCACATGTCGGTCGGTCGGTCGGTAGATCGATGGTTTCCGAACGATAACTAATAAATGACTTGGCCTAGAATCTTCAAACTTGCTGTGGTGGTTGGTCATGACAAGTAGATGACCCCTATTGTTTTTGAGGTTACTAGGTCAAAGGTCAAGGTCACCATGACCTAAAATGGTGAAATAGTTTCCGATCAATAACTGCTCAAGGGTTTGGCTTGGGATCTTCAAACTTGCTGTGGTGGTTGGTCATGACCACTAGATGACCCCTATTGATTTTTAGGTCAAAGGTCAAGGTCACCATGACCTTAACTGGTAAAATGGTTTCCGATCAATAACTGCTCAAGGGTTTAGCTTAGAATCTTCAAACATGCTGTGGTAGTTGGTCAGTGTTCCCATTTACGTCGTAATCATATCTAAATACGCACCGAAAATCGTTCGAACGCAAAATAGTCAAGTACGTTGCGTCCATGGGACGCAAGATCAATGATCGAAATTTTACCGATTTAAATGAATCCAGGTAAATTAACAACTGAAACTCGGTCTTACATCAATCCGGATCAATAAACAAAGTGAATCTCACTCCGTTTTCTTGACATTTTTTTCCGAAATTGCAACGCATCTATTAATATCGAGTCCTGGGTTATTCCAGGTACGTAGGAGGGCACCTGCATTGACTGGTTACGATTTCCACCCTAATGTCAGCATCTAAAATTATGTAATTCTACGAGAACCGTTCTGTCGCGTAGTAATGACATTTGGGTGCTGAAAAAAGATGGCGTCTGCTAGTAAAAAGTTGAACACGCCAGGAACTTTAAAGCGTTATGGGTGCAAGATCGAGAGTTTAAAGACTTGTAAGTAAATGATGTTAGCCCTGAAACCAATAGAATTACCATGTGATGCTTTGTATGCACTGAAAATGAAGTGAAAACCGCTTTTACGTACCAGCGGATACAGTGATGCTCAGCTCAGTTCACTATGCTCATTGTCGTGCACTTCAAATCAAAGCATCAAGAAATACCTTATTATACAGTGCTTGTAACACTTATCTTTTTGATGTTAAATGATACATCAGTGTAAGTCTTAAATAGTTTTACCCCTGTACATTTAATGGTGCAAAAAATCTCCATTACAAAAGCAGGAGTGAAATTATCTGGGACTCAGTTGTATTTGCTTGGGACGCAACTTTTGCTGATGCCCTGGGTCCCAGGGACTCGGTAAAATTCAATCCTAATGAGAACACTGTTGGTCATGACCACTGGATGACCCCTATTGTTTTTGAGGTCACTAGGTCAAAGGTCAAGGTCACCATGGCCTTAACTGGTGAAATGGTTTGCGACCAATACCTGCTCAAGGGTTTGGCTTATGATCTTCAAATTTGCTGTGGTGGTTGGTAATGACCACTAGATGACCCCTATTGTTTTTTGGTCACTAAGTCAAAGGTCAAGGTCACCATGCTCTTAACTGGTTAAATGGTTTCCGATCAATAACTGCTCAAGGGTTTGGCTTAGAATCTTCAAACTTGCTGCTGTAGTTGGTCATGACAACTGGATTATTTTTGATGTCACTAGGTCAAAGGTCAAGGTCACCATGACCTTAACTTGTAAAATGGTTTCTGATCAATAACTGCTCAAGGGTTTGGCTTAGGATCTTCAAATTTGCTTAGGTGGTTGGTCATGACAACTAGATGAGCCCTATTGTTTTTTAGGTCACTAGGTCAAAGGTCAAGGTCACCATGGCCTTAACTGGTGAAATGGTTTCCGATCAATAACTGCTCAAGGGTTTGGCTTAGGATCTTCAAACTTGCTGTGGTGGTTGGTCATGACCAATAGATAACTCCTATTGTTTTTGAGGTCACTAGGTCGAAGGTCAAGGTCACCATGACCATGACCTTAACTGGTGAAATGGTTTCCAATCAATAACTGCTCAAGGGTTTTTCTTAGGATCTTCAAAATTGCTCTGGTGGTTGGTCATGACAACTAGATGACCCCTATTGATTTTGAGTTCACTAGGTCAAAGGTCAAGGTCATCATGACCTTAACTGATGAAATGGTTTCCAATTAATAACTGCTCAATGGTTTGGTTCGGGATCTTCAATCTTGCTGTGGTAGTTGGTCATGACCACTAGATGACCCCTATAGTTGTTGAGGTCACTATGTCAAAGGTCAAGGTCACCATGACCTTAACTTGTGAAATGTTTTCGATCAATAAATGATCAGTGGTTTTGGCTTAGGATCTTCAAAGTTGCTGTGGTGATTAGTCGTGACCGCTAGATGACCTCTATAGTTGAGGTCACTAGATCAAAGGTCAGGGGGTCTGGGGGATATACATGTTTTACAAACATCTCTTGTTTAAGTTTGTGTTACTGTAATGCTATTTTATATTATTTTTTATCAATTTCAAAACTTGTTTCATTTGATCTCAGTCACGGATTCTACAGAAATAAGATGATGGTAGACAAGTGTCATTAGAAGTTGATCTGTGATGGAATGATGCTGTAATAAATGGATTGGATGATTTGAAGAGACGTTAACACCTGTTGCACCAATGACAGGAGTGACGGCGTTTGTGAAAGGCTGGGACTTTGTGCAGACTCTTGGGGAAGGGGCATATGGGGAGTAAGTACTATCTAGCTTTTAACCCTTTCCTCCATAGGCTATTTTTAGATTTAACCACTTTGAATAAATCTACAGAAAAGGAGCATTAACTAGAGAAAAGGAAAATTTTAGAATTTTGTAGTTTGAAACCATTGTCATAAATAGAGCATTTGCTCCTATAGGAGCAAATGCTCTATTTATCAAAATAGTTTTAATAGGTGATTTTACAGAGGCGTAGAAAAGCGTATTTATGGAGGAAAGGGTTAAAAACCTTTCCCTGTCGAATATTCATGTAAGAAATAATTACACCATGAATATGTACATGTATTAGCTGAACTTTTATAGGAGTTTTTGGTATTGGTAGAAACTAGAGTCACATCTATTATAATTTCACGAGCAAACAGAGCAGACACTGATCAGACGGCTCCTACTCTGTTTGAAAATGTGTTTATATGAGGGAAAAGGTTACTTGTTCAAACAATTACATTATGGGTTACATAAAATTTTGCTTGCCTTTATGCCTTCAGTATCCATGCTTATAAAACTTTTAGTTGAGTCTGAGTTCGTTCTCAAGTTTTTGATTGGTCAGATTTGAGCCTCTGGCTCAAATCTGACCAATCAAAAGCTTGAGAACTCAAATCTGACCAATCAAAAGCTTGAGAACGAACTCAGACTCAACTAAAAAGATTTATAAGCACGGACCCAGTTTAGATCCAGATGAGATCGAGGATGACTTGGCACCTCACCAGGATCCAACTGCGTTTGCAAAATATTTCTGCTGTCGCAGATGTAGAGATTTGGTCTTGATTGAAATTGTTTCCATTTGATTCTGAGTTATCACAAATCTGCCTATTGCTTGCAAATGACTGATATAATAGATTGAATAATTGTCTGTTAACCCTTTCCTCCATAGGCTATTTTTAGACCCAACCTCTTTGAATGAATCTACCAAAAAGGAGCATTTACAAGAGAAAAGGAAAATGTTAGAATTGTGTAGTATTGAAACCATTGTTTCTATTTATCACAATGGTTTCAAGAAAAGTCTTTTACAGAGGCATAGAAAGGCGTATTTATGGAGGAAAGGGTTAAAGACTGTTATATACTGTCAGTTGCAAGAAGACAAAGTAATGCATGCATTTTCCTTGTATTTTACTGATGTGCTTTGTATAAAGTTCTATGTCAAAACAATTGTACTAATTTTACTTGTAATGTCTGAACTTGTTTTTACTTGCAACAGAGTGAAGCTTGCAGTCAACAATGAGACTCAGGAAGCTGTTGCCGTAAAGATAATAAACCTTGAGAAAAAGCCTCAGGCCGAAGAAGCAGTAAAGAAGGAGGTACTTTATATCAACTGTTACACTTTCCCTCATATAAACACCGCTTTACACTATGGCTTTTTTATGTCCCCGTTGATGATAGTCAGGGGGCATTATGTTTGCACATGTCCGTCTGTCCATCTGTCCGTCCGTCTGTCCGCCTGTCATGCTTTTAGGTGCAGTTGGTTGTCACATTTTTTCAAGTGTTATAAGTCAGTAATTTCTACACTTCTACACATGAAACTTCACATGCACATCAATTACCATCTGTGCTATCATTTGGCACCCCACCCATGCTGCCCGCAAGCCCAAGGTCAAGGTCATGACTTGGAAATTTTACGTGCAGTTGGTTGTAACATTTACGTGCAGTTTTTTATGCCCCCAAAGCTAGGCTTTGGCGGCATATAGTGATCGCACCGTGCGTGGGTGTGTGTGTGGGTGTGTGTACCTTTTGTCCGGAGTATATTTCCTTTGTCACATCAGCTACGGATACCAAATTTGGTGTGTGAGTTCATCTTGGGATGGCGGAGTGTCGCGTACCATTTTCATGTCACTGTGACCTTGACCTTGACCTTTGACCTTGATTTTACAAAAAGCTTGTCCGGAGCATATCTCCTTTACCTTACCAGCTACAGATTCCAAATGTGGTGTGTGAGTTCATCTTGGGATGGCGGAGTGTCGCGTACCATTTCCAGGTCACTGTGACCTTGACCTTTGACCTCGATTTTAAAAAAAGCTTATACCTTACCAGGTACAAAAAGCTTGTCCGGAGTATATCTCCTATACCTTACCAGCTAAGGATTCCAAATTTGGTGTGTGAGTTCATCTTGGGATGGAGGAGTGTCGCGTACCATTTTCAGATCACTGTGACCTTGACCATGACCTTTGAACGATTTTACAAAAAGCTTGTCCGGAGCATATCTCCTTTACCTTACCAGCTACATATTCCAAATTTGGTTTGTGAGTTCATCTTGGGATGGCGGAGTGTCGCGTACCATTTCCAGGTCACTGTGACCTTGACCTTTGACCTCGATTTTAAAAAAAGCTTATACCTTACCAGCTACAAAAAGCTTGTCCGGAGTATATCAACTATACCTTACCAGCTAAGGATTCCAAATTTGGTGTGTGAGTTCATATTGGGATGGAGGAGTGTCGCGTACCATTTTCAGATCACTGTGACCTTGACCTTTGACCGATTTTACAAAAAGCTTGTCCAGAGCATATCTCCTATACCTTACCAGATACGGATTCCAAATTTGGTGTGTGAGATCACCTTGAGATGGCGGAGTGTGGCGTACCATTTTCAGGTCACTGTGACCTTGACCTTGACTTTTGACCTCGATTTTACAAAAAGCTTGTCCGGAGCATATCTCCTATACCTTACCAGCTACGGATCCAAAATTTGGTATGTGAGTTCATCTTGGGATGACAGAGTGTCGCGTATCATTTTCAGGTCACTGTGACCTTGACCTTTGACCTCGATTTTACAAAAAGATTATACCTTACCAGCTGCAAAAAGCTTGTCCGGAGTATATCTCCTATACTTTACCAGCTACGGATTCCAAATTTAGTGTGTGAGTTCATCTTGGGATGGAGGAGTGCCGCCTACCATTTTCAGGTCACTGTGACCTTGACCTTTGACCTCAATTTTACAAAAAGCTTGTCCGGAGCATATCTCCTATACCTTACCAGCTACGGATCCAAAATTTGGTATGTGAGTTCATCTTGGGATGACGGAGTGTCGCGTATCATTTTCAGGTCACTGTGACCTTGACCTTTGACCTCGATTTTACAAAAAGCTTATACCTTACCAGCTGCAAAAAGCTTGTCCGGAGTATATCTCCTATACTTTACCAGCTACGGATTCCAAATTTGGTGTGTGAGTTCATCTTGGGATGGAGGAATGTCGCGTACCATTTTCAGGTCACTGTGACCTTGACCTTGACCTTCGACCTCGATTTTACAAAAAAGGTTGTCCAGAGAATATCTCCTATACCTTACCAGCTACGGATTCCAAATTTGGTGTGTGAGTTTATCTTGGGATGGCGGTGTGTCGCGTACCATTTTCAGGTCACTGTGACCTTGACCTTTGACCTCGATTTTACACAAAGCTTGTCCGGAGCATTTCTCCTATACCTTACCAGCTACGGATTCCAAATTTGGTTTGTGAGTTCATCTTGGGATGGCGGAGAGTCGTGTACCATTTTCAGATCACTGACCTTGACCTTGACCTTTGACCTCAATTTTACAGTCCGGAGCATATCTCCTATACCTTACCAGATACAAAAAGCTTGTCCAGAGCATATCTCCTATACCTTACCAGCTACGGATTCCAAATTTGGTGTGTGAGTTCATCTTGGGATGGCGGAGTGTCACATACCATTTTCAGGTCAATGTGCCCTTGACCTTTGACCTTGATTTTACTAAAGGCTTGTCCGGAGCATATCTCCTATACCTTATCAGTTACAGATTCCAAATTTGTAATTTGTAAGTATTGGACAGGTATGCTTAGGCAAACAGTGTAGACCCAAATCAAACTACAGGGTCTAAACTGTTTGCTACTACATTAGCATGAATCAGACATTATAAAGAGCTCTAAATACTATTCATACATGGGTAGGCCATGCTGTTCAAATACTTGCAGTGTCAGAACTTTCAGATGAATTACAGCATTATAACACTATAGACCCATATCAGACAGCTCCTGTAGGAGCTACTGGGTCTTCATTGCTTGCTTACAACACTACCTAAATCAGATGCTATACATGCGTATGCAAAGAATGTAGATCCATATTAGGTAACTTCTGTTGCAGCTGTCTAAGAGCCAGTGTTACATGAAACTTTGACCATGCGTTTAGAATTGACTGAGGGTATGTTTTTAACGTTAAGGATCGACATAGGGTCTTTCTTAAACATTAAGAATCAACTTAACAGTAACAATCAACACAGTATGTCTTTTCTTAGCTATCATAATCGTCAAAGGTTCTGTTTCTAATGTTAAGAACTGACTCCTGTGTCATTTTTAACAGCATCAAAATTTCATGTTACACCTGCATTACATTGTATTGTTTTTCCGCCAAAATGCATTTCGGTGTCAAACACTTTGGGGGCATTTGTCACCCGTGACGACTCTCTTGTTGTCACAGTTTTTTCATTGTCTTATATCTCCCTAACCACTGTAGCTATTGCCATGGAATTGCATATATATACACATTAAACACCATCCATACTTTCATTGCACACCCAGCCCATGCTGCCCACAAGCCCAAGGTCAAGGTCAAATGACTTAGAAATTTTACGTGCAGCTAGGCAAGCACCTACACAGGGGCATCACTGTGTCTTTCAGACACAATTTTCTAGTTTTTTCGATATTTTGGCACTGTGGCCCATGTCCCTGGAATTGGGAATTTTATCGCGAAAATTGTAAGCTACACGTTGACATTGATACATAACTTAAAGTATTAATGCCTGAATATATCTGAACATTCTAATTCGTTCAAAAAACAATTGTACTGAATAAATCAAGGACGGTTTGTTCTTTTCTGACTTGAAATTGGGAATTTTCCTCCAAAATTTGGGAAAAAAGCATACTTTTTGCCATTGGGAATATAGCCCTAGAACGGCTATAAAATAAATACCAAACATTCAATTTCATACGTAGTTTATGTACATATGCCATTACGAAAAATTTAAATTCAGCTATTAAAAATAAATATCTTTGATATCATTATTTCGAACATGAATATTCAACAGGGAAAGGGTTAACCCGTTACTCCATTAATATGCCTTTGCAGACAGAGTAGACCTAGATCAGACGGCTCAGGGTCTGCTCTGTTTGCTTATGATATAATATAGATATGATTCTACTGTTTCTGCCATGGCCGAAAATTCCTGTGTCATTGTGATATTAAACAATTTAATCTAATTAATGGTCATGGCGTCATTGTTTCTTTCATGAATATTCATGGAGGAAAGGGTTACAGCAACTTAAAAAACCCTGATACAATCAAACAGCTTACATAATAAAAATTCTGCTAATAAATATTCATGATGTCATTGTTTCTTGCATGAATACTGAACAGGGTAAGGATTAACCCTTTCCTTCATATAAACGCCTTTTCACGCATTTGCAAACAGAGTAGAACCAGAACAGACCGCTCCTATAGGAGCCGTCTGATCAGGGTCTGCTCTGCTTGCTAATGGAATTTGAAAGATCTGTTTCTTTACTTTCTAAACTGGCTACAATGTTCCACCTTCCATATTTCATTATACAATTTAACTATTTTGGCCATGAATATGCAGTAGGTACTGAAAAATGAAATAAACATAGAACAGGGAAAGGGATAATAAAAATTCTGCTAATAAGTATTCATGATGTCATTGTTTCTTACATGAATACTGAACAGGGTAAGGATTAACCCTTTCCTTCATATAAACGCCTTTTCACACATTTGCAAACTGTGTAGACCCAGATCAGATGGCTCCTGTAGGAGCCGTCTGATCAGGGTCTGCTTGGTTTGCTAATGGAATTTGATAGGTCTGTTTCTTTACTTTCTAAAATGCCTACTATGTGTCACCTTCCATATTTCATTATACCGGTAACTACATGTAGTTTGTTCATGAATATTCAGTAGGTATTGACATTTGGAATAAACTTAGAACAGGGAAAGGCTTAACTCGTTTCATACTATATGTGACATGAATTTCATTGCAAACAGCTTTGTTCCAGATGAGACGCCAAGATGAAGAAACTTTGTGTCTTATCAGGATCCAAGCCGTTTTAACTTCTTGTTTTTCTTCAAAGAAATCTCACAAATTTTACTGTTTGAATATTTGTGTAAGAATACATGTATATGACTGTGAATATAACCCTTTCCTCGATAAATACGCCTTTCTACGCCTCTGTAATAACCACTTCTTGAAACCATTGTGATAAATAGAGCATTTGCTCCTATAGGAGCAAATGCTCTATTTATCACAATGGTTTCAAACTACAAAATTCTAAAATTTTACTTTTCTCTTGTAAATGCTCCTTTTGGGTAGATTCATTCAAAGAGGTTGGGGTCTAAAAATAGCCTAGGGAGGAATGGGATAAGAGATTTTTTTCCTGTGGTCTATGTGATAGGGTTTGACTGAAAAATAATAGAGTTATGTAGATCGGCACGCCAATTATGTACAACTCTTGTTAAGCATTTTGTTTGTCTTCGTTATTTAGGTCTGTGTGCACAAGATGTTGAATCATGACAGCATTATCAAATTCTACGGATTCAGAAAAGATGAAAATATTCAGTACATCTTCCTGGAATATGCCTGTGGTGGAGAACTCTTTGACAGAATAGGTAAATTAGTTGATATTTAAATGAAATACAATCAATTCTCTCTCAATCCTTTTTCCCATTCCGCCATAGGCTATTTTTAGACCCATCCTCTTTGAATGAATCTTAGCAAAAGGAGCATTTACTTGAGAAAAGTAAAATTGTAGAATTTTGTAGTTTGGAACTATTGTGATAAATAGAGCAAATTCTATATTTATCACAATGGTTCCAAGAAGTGGTTATTACAGAGGCGTAGAAAGGCGTATTTATGGAGGAAAGGGTTAATACCATATAGAGATGCTTTTGCAAACAGAAAAGACCCAGATCAGATGGCTGTATCACAATTTCTTTAAACAGCTTCTCCTAAACTACCTAACCAATTTGGCTCAAATTGCACAAGAATGTTCCTCTTTTCTAAGATTTTACAAAAATGAATTTCATGGATAATTGGTTGCAATGGCAACTAATGTGAAAAACCTTAAAAAAATCTTCTTCATTTAACCCTTTCCTCCATAAATACGCCTTTCTACTCCTCTGTAATAACCACTTCTTGAAACCATTGTGATAAATAGAGCATTTGCTCCTATAGGAGCAAATGCTCTATTTATCACAATGGTTTCAAACTACAAAATTCTAAAATTTTACTTTTCTCTAATAAATGCTCCTTTTTGGTAGATTCATTCAAAGAGGTTGGGTCTAAAAATAGCCTATGGATGGAGTAAAGGGTTAAACCACCAGCCTGATTTCAATACGATTTGGCAGAAGTGATCCCTATGTGACTCTCTAGCTAATTGTTCAAATCATTTTGATTGGTTCAAAAACGTGTCCGCCAGGGGCAAGGTTAATTTTCCTAATATAGCTGTAGTGAAAATTTCAAAATTCTTCTTCTTTGAAACCACTTAACAGATTTCGAAATAATTTTGCAGGAATAATTCTTTGGTGACCCTTTGCCAAAATTATTCAAATCATTTGAATTTGTAAAAAAAACACCCTTAAATATCGGTATTGTCTCAAGTGAGTGATACAAGGCCATAATGGCTCTTGTTTTTATTATACAGTAATAGGCCATCGAAAATAGGTATAATTATGGGATTGTAAATCAGGTGGTAGCTTAATGCAGGTCAAAAGTAATACAGAAAGCTCCTGTAGGAGCTTTCTGTTTTACTTTTACCCTGTATTAAGCAACCACCTGCTTTTTAAGACTCCTATGATCAATAAATGAAAGCTGCTCAGGACAGGATTTACTATAATCAACTTTTTTTTCAGAACCTGATATTGGTATGGCGGAGGTGGATGCAAACAGATTCTTCAAGCAGCTTATAAGTGGAGTGGTAAAATAAACTGTTTTATAATATAGGTTGTCTTCTTGGTACCAATGAAAGCTTTAATAGTGTTAACTTCTCCTTCTGGAGCAGTTTGATACGGGTCTATACTATTTGCCTAAGTTTGTCTGATTACTTGAGGTAATTACCGGTAGGGTAGATAATTTAATGGTATTAACCCTTTCCCTGTTCTATGTTTATTCAAAATTTCAGTATCTACTAAATATTCATGGACCAAATACCTATGATGAAATATGGAAGGTGGAACAGTGTAGCCACTTTATAAACTAAAGAAACAGATCTATCAAATACGATTAACAAACAGAGCAGACCCTGATCATAGGAGCCATCTGATCTGAGTCTACTCTGTTTGCAGATGCGTGAAAACACATTTATATGAGGGAAAGGGTTAAAAATTATGGTGCAGACAAATTACTGATAGTACAACTGATCTGTCCATTTACTTTTGTTCATTTCAGGAATATTTGCATTCAAGGGGAGTAACTCACAGAGATTTGAAACCTGAAAATCTTTTACTGGATGACTATGGTAAATATGAAGACTTTATTCCTCTTCTTACAGGAACAGTAGCTCATACTAGAATTGGGTCATTTGTCTGTTTGGAGACTAGATTTCTGTGGACTACTCCTTTTACAGTTTTGTGTCAACATATCCTACTTCATCGCAATTGGACTGGCCACGTGGCTCAGTGGTAGAGCGTCCGCCTGCGGTACGGAAGGTCGTGGGTTCGATCCCCGGCCACGACAGACCAAAAGTCGTTAAAAGTTGGTACTAGTAGCTCCCTTGTCTACGCTCGACATTAAAAGGGTTGTTCTAGGACTGGTGTCAGGATAATGTGACTGGGTGGGGTGCCCTTGCCATGTACCTGCGGCAGGGGTATTCCAGTGAGGCAGCACTATAACTTGTCTCATGCGGGTGTCGTCGGCAAATAACTGAAATACTGTTGGGTGGACGTAAAACCCAACTCACTCACTCATAGCAATTGTTTCATTCAGAATACAGATTCTGTAGTAACCCTTTCCCTCATATATTGTGGTTAATTTTTAGTCCAAGTTACCAAACGATATTGGAATGTGCATCACTAGGATAGCCAATTACGACATCATGACTGATTACGACATCATGACCAATTTCTGGTATAAATAAATGGATGATTAAAGCGCTGTTTGTTATCAAACATTTACGGTTTAGAGGCTATCTGTGAAAACTCTAACAGTAGGGAGACCACCTGGGGCTGATCCTCTGACACGTTTATAAGGGTAATTCTGAAGGGCAAACAAAAGATTTTCTGATCTCTGCTAAAGATTCAAAATTTTCAATACACCCAAATCCATTTTTTTTTTTAAATCGGGTTTTCAGTCAAATAATTGGGGTGATCAGGATTTGTCTTCTGAATCGGGAGACTCCCGACGAAATCGTGAGAGTTGGGAAGCATGTTTGCCACATTTATGAGGGGACAGTTAGAAAGTGCAATCAATACTGTGAGAGAGTTTGCCTTTACTAGAATTAGTGACATCTGCTTCAAATTCATGAACCAAATATTTTTCTGAATTTCTCTCACTAAAATTAGTCTCATATTCTGAAATCAGTCTAGACCAACAGTTTTTAAGAGCTCTGATCAGTATCTACAGATCTAGATACGAACAATTTCATCTGCTCTCAGCTGCATTGAAAACACACAGTGTTGGATAGAAAGCAAAAAGGTTGAATTGGATCTTTTTGAAAAGGATTTTTATACCCCACACAAACTAAGTTTAGCAGGGATATATAGGAATCACCATGTTGTTTGGTCGTTCGGTCCATCCATCAGTCTGTTGGATTTTCTTGCTGGCCCTATTTCTTTAGTAACTACTAATAGGATTTCAAAATAACAAAACTGTATGGGAAACTTTATTATCAACCGAGGATGGGCATATCGTAATAATGTTTTTAGTAGGATGATTTTTATACGCCCATAGAAAGACTGGTTGTATTATTTGAAAACCTGTGGTTTGTGGGCGGCATCCAAAGCATGTCCGCTCTCTAAGTGGAGCAGTTTTTAAAATGGATGTCACCAAACTTAGATAAAATGTTTGTTGTAGTAATATCTTGGCCAAGTTCATTTACCAGCTATATGACCCCAGGCACTTTAGAATGACACTTGATTTAGCAAACACTGCCTATTTCAGCCGTGTCTGCTCTCTTAGTCAAATAGTTTGTATTCAATCTTCTTCAAGATAAGGTTATTACTCAGTTAATCTTCCTGTATATTAATGATTCATTTCTACAGACAACTTGAAGATTTCTGACTTTGGTCTGTCGACGGTGTTCCGCTATCAAGGGCGGGAAAGACTTCTGGAGAAGTGTTGTGGCACAGTTCCATATGTGGCCCCTGAGGTCATTAGTCGACGACCTTACCACGCAGAGCCTGCAGATATCTGGTCATGTGGTATCATTCTTGTGGCTCTCCTAGCGGGAGGTATATATCAAATCTCAGTAAAAGCCATGTTATCCCTTTTGCTGATTCAACTTGTCGTCTGCAAATTTATGGTCTGCTTCAATTTTCATATTTGAAATTTTCTTCTCTTTGGTTAAAAATATATTATGTAATATAATCACAAATGCAAACAGTTTGGATCCTTATGAGACACCAATTAACTCTGCATCTGGATCCAGACTGTTAGCAAAGGTAACCAGATCCACCCATATACAAAGAGTTGAATTTGATTTGCTTTGTTTTGATTTACTTCGTTGACCTATCTTACACATGGCAATATTGTTGTCCGTTCTTATATTGAAACTCCAGTGATATTCATGTGTGACATCAAATTACAAGATTGTCTGGAGCAATTTTAATCCATACTACAGTAGATAGATCGATAGATTTATTTAGCATCTAAATTTGCATACAGTTTATAAGATATTAATACATAAAAATGACATATTTGAAAATATGGTACAATCAAAAATTGTAATGACTTCCATATGAATATTTAAATATTACATAGAAGCAATTTTTAATCAGTTATATTGGAATATTACAGTAGTGTAGTTTGACCCAATAAGATGGTATAATATGTTAAAATGATGATGATAAAAAACTAGATCATAGTTGACTTTGATCATGACTTGGAAGAGTATTTCCACTGGGGTCCCGGAATTAGCAGAAATACTTAAAAATATCATAGAAAAAATGAAAGTAAATATGGTTCAATTGAAAAATAAAATTTATTTGAAATAAAGGATGTTCCTTTTTTAAAAATTACAAAATGCCTATTTTATAGCATTTGGTCAAAATTAATATATAATCTAGTTTAAAATCTGGGTCCATGCTTATAAAACTTTTAGTTGAGTCTGAGTACGTTCTCAAGCCTCTGGCTCAAATCTGACCAATCAAAAGCTTGAGAACTCAAATCTGACCAATCAAAAGCTTGAGAACGTAACTCAGACTCAGCTAAAAGCTTTATAAGCATGGACCCAGTTACTCATCAGGTTTACTCCATAAATACGCCTTTCTTCACCTTTGCAAACAGAGTAGACTCAGATCAGACGGCTCAGTTTGCTTATTGTATAATATAGATATAATTCTACAGTTTCTGCCGTGGCAAGATATTCCTGCTTCCATGTGCTATTACAACAATTGATCTAATTGATATTCATGATGTCATTATTTCTTACATGAATATTCATAGAGTAAAGGATTAAGTAACCATATTAGGAAGACAAATTCTGGGTTTTTAACCCTTTTCTCCATTATTCATGTAAGAAATAATGTATGTCCATGTATTAGTTTTATTTTAAATGGCATATGAATGAGAAAAGTTCAACAGAAACTGTAGAATTTGATATCTGTAATTCCATAAGCAAACAAGGCCGACCTTGATCAGATGGTTCTACTGGAGCCATCTGATGTGGGTCTACTCCTTTTGCTTAATGCAGGTAAAGTTGAAAGCTTATTAGCTGCCTGCATTAACCCTTTCCCTCATATAAACGTGTTTTCACGCATTTGCAAACAGAGAAGACCCAGATCAGACGGCTCCTAGAGGAGCCGTCTGATCAGGGTCTGCTCTGTTTGCTAATATAATTTGATATATCTGGTTCTTTACTTTCTAAAATGTCTACAATGTTTCACCTTCCATATTTCTTTATATCTATTTTTCATTGACTATTCAGTAGGTATTGAAATTTGGCCTAAATACAGAACATGGAAAGGGTTAAGCAACCACCTGCTTTTAAGACTGCTATATTTAATCAGTTAGTGGTCACTGCTATATTTAATCAGTTAGTGGTCACTGCTATATTTAATCAGTTAGTGGATGAAGATTATGAATTAATTATTACATTAATAGATTAATATATTTCATGAGAAATAATTTTGATCTTCAAAAATTGCTGTTCGCTAGAAATTCGTAACTCCATTGTTTTTCATTATGATAAGAGTGTCAGACAATTTGAACCCTGATGAGATCTTACCAGATCAAAGGGCTCCCAGGATCTTAAAACTACACAGTTTGGCCCATTTGTTTTACTGAGAGTGGCCATAATATGAAAGCAGACCACCTCTAATTTTGGAACCTACGACTATGGATAGAATAATTCTGTTCTTTAAAAAAGTGGTCAAAATTTTGGACTGCCAGCATTATCAGAACTGTTGCAAAGCAGAACTTTACTGTATGATTTTAGTATTTGATATATTATATACCCCTTGTCTATAGCTCTACTTGTGACATTACAGAACTGCCATGGGATGAACCGACCTATGGGTGCCAGGAATACTGTGATTGGAAAGACTGTAAAATCACATTGAGTCCCTGGAACAAAATAGACACCCTAGCACTGTGTGAGTAACAATATGAGTTATACTTACGTACAAAAACTTTCAGCTATGACATCCATACAGTAATATAATGGAACAAAATAGACACCTGAACACTGTGAGTAGCAATCTGAGTTATACTAATATACAAGAACTTATGACTATGACATCCATACAGTAATATAATGGAACAAAATAGACACCTGAGCACTGTGAGTAGCAATCTGAGCCATATTTATATACAAGAACTTGCAACTAAGAAAAAGACGTCTTTTCATGCCTTTACAGGACAGAGTAGACCTAGATTAGATGGCTCCTGTAGAAGCCGTCTGATCAGGGTCTGCTCTGTTTGCTTATGAAATAATATAGATCCGATTCTACAGTTTCTGCTAGAGCCAAAAATTCCTGTATTCATATGCCAGGCTAAAGATTATTTTAATTGATATTCATGAAGTTATGAATTCTTGTATAAATATTCATGAGTTAAAGGATTAACACATTACACCCTAGTGACGCATTTTTGTGCCTCTATAAAATGCACATTTTGAAACCAATGTGATAAATAGAGCATTTGCTCCATAGGAGCAATGCTCTATTTATCACAATGGTTTCAAGACTACAAAAATCTGAAACTCTCCTTTTCTATAGTTAATGCTCCTTTTAAGTGGATTTATTCAAAGACGTTGGGTCTGAAAATAGCTTACGAGAGAATGAGTTAAGAAATTATCTACCTTGAAGGCTTAGAATGAGACCTCTTTTGATTGACCATTGTAGAGATGTTTATATGTTGCTTTACAGCTCTACTACGTAAGTTACTAATCGAGAATGCCAGTAAGCGAAGAACCTTGGACCAAATAAAGAAACATCAGTGGTACAACAAAAACTTCAACAAAAATAGAGGTAATGAACACAATCAAGGTTGCCATGTGGGGGTGTTCACCTTCAGTAATAGTTCTATTTCATGGCTGCTGTTGGATGGGGCTTCTTAGCATTTAATATATGGCTATATAGTGAAAACTTCAAAAACATTATTGTCAGAAACAATTGTCTCTTCGCAAAATAATTTTACAAAAATGTTTCTCTGGTGATCCTCTCCCAAATTTCTGGAAAGAATTGTCCTGTAGTGAAAAACATGATTGATAGAGAGTAGGGCACATTTTCTGATATGGCTATAGTATAAACTTCAATATCTTCTTGTTTATCATCATGTCATGATACCAGCCTTAATAAGAGGGTGATACAGGGCCATCATGTTTATTATATGGATACAATGTCAAATAGCAAGCCCAATGTAAGAGTTTGTTTCCATGGACAAAACTAATATTCTGTTTTCATATGAAGAATAACTGAATTACTTTGATCATGTTTTTAATATCGCTTCTTTGAAAGGCAGGGCTGTCTCATCTGTCTTGTCAGTCCATATTTCCATCCCACTTTTTAGTGTTCTGCAAGATGATTATTCATGCAGAAACTGTAGAATAAAATCTATATCATCTCATAAGCAAACAAAGCAGACTTAGATCAGGAGCCTGTTATAAGCAAACATGGCAGACCCAGATCAGACAGCTCCTACAGGAAGTGTCTACTTTGTTTGCTAAGGTGTTACAAGGCATGTATATGGAGTATTGGATTAACCCTTTCCCTCATATAAATGCTTTTTTCATAAGCTAGTCAGGGTCTGCTCTGTTTGCTTATGGAATTACATGATAGTTTTGATTCTACAATTATTGAAATGGCCAAAATCCCCTTGTTCATTGGCCATTATAAAAATAAGTTAAGCCTTTCCCTCATATAAACGTGTTTTCAGGCATCTGCAAACAGAGTAGACCCAGATCAGACGGCTTCTAGAGGATCAGTTGGATCAGCGTCTGCTCTGTTTGCTAACAGAATTTGGTAGATCTGTTTCTCTACCACCTTCCATATTTCATTATAAATATTTTGTCCATGAATATTCAGTAGGTATTGAAATTTGTAATAAACATAGAACAGGAAAGGGTTAATAAATGAATTCTTTTATAAATATTCATGAGTGGAAATGGTTAATCACAAACCAAGATCAAAACCGAAAGGTATTACGAAATTACCTACAATAAGAACTGGACTTGAATTATCTCTGACACGTTATTAGTAAAATGAAGTTTTTAAATGTCTTCTTTTTACAGGTATAGGAAAGTTTGTATCAAGTTCTCCCTCTGACTCCCCTGTCGGCACTGGTCCTTTCAAACGCATGTGTTCAGGAATAAGTTTGTCGCCAAACAGTGACAGGTATATATATGCTCTATTTATCTCAATGATCTAAAAAAAAATCCTCTTCTGTAGTTAATGCTCCTTTTCGGTAGATTTATTCAAAGAGGTTGGATCTAAAAATAGCCTAGGTGGTAATGGGTTAAGTGGTGTTCACTTATAGCCTACTCTGATATGTAAAGATGGGTAGAACAAAATAAAATTTATACCTGGAGTACCTCCTTCTTTATTCCTGTGTATTTCCTCTTGCGTAGAAAGAAATCAAGTGAAACAAAAAATTTCTACCTTGAGATGCTTTTGTCCAATCGTCGTCAAATTTAGAAGAAATGTTAACCCTTTCCTCCATAAATACGCCTTTATACACCTCTGTAGAAGTCACTGTTTTAAACCATTGTGATAAATAGAGCATTTGCTCCTTAGGAGCAAATGCTCTATTTATCACAATGGTTTCAAAACTACACAATTCTAATATTTTCCTTTTCTCTAGTTAATGCTACTTTTCGGTAGATTTATCCAAAGAGACAGGGTCTAGAAATAGGCCATGAGGGAATGGGTTAATGGTTATAATGTCTCAATTCTGGTAACCGGTCAGCTTGGGTACCAGTCAGATCTTCACACTGGTGTTTATTAGCTTGTCTGTTTCGAAGAAAAGTCGAGCTATTGTGATCACTGGGTCGTAGGCATTTGGTGGTGTTGTCGTCGTCGGCATGCAAAAACTTTAATGTAGCTCATTACTTGAAAAGTATAAGAGGTATCAACATGAAACTTCATAGGTTAGTAGATCACATTGAAGGGAAGGCAGCTACATAAGAACCATAACTCTTGATTTCAAAATATTGGAGTTATGGCCCTTTATTGTTTTTTCCAATTTGTTTTAATTTAGCTGGACAAGCACCAAATCAGACAAGCGCTTGTGCCGCAAGCGGCTCTTGTTTTTGGCCGCTGAGATCATAAACGGTAAAAATTAGACTGGCCAAAACAAGGTACAGTAAAACCTCTCTATAATTGTGTTGATTAATTGATATGTAGGGCAGGTGGTTGCTAAAAGCAAGGTTAAAGTAGAACAGAATGCTCCTATAGGAGCGTTCTGTTTTACTTTCACCTTGCTTTAAGCAGCCACCTGCCGTTAACACAAAATACTTGATTTAAATTAGTGGCCATTATAGAGAGGTTTTACTATAGTAGCCTTTTTGGCACAATCGGTCAATATAGTAGAAAGTAAGCATATAAGTCAATAAACAAATTACTCAGATGTGTTGAAAAATAGAAATTTGATTATGGTATTTCTTTGCTTATTTCAGAGATGCGGGTATATCTGCATCCCAACCCGAATTGGCTTCAGCCCAACACAGAGCTATGGCTGAAAACCCATGTAGCAACACAGAAGACCTGGGCCCAGTGATCAGCTTCTCTCAACCAGTCCACCCAGACCACATGTTACTGAGCAGTCAGTTCCCCTCAACACCTGGCAGCTCACAGGTAAAGCTTGTAGCAGTGACCTTAACCCTTTATTACATAAATACACCTTTCTACGCCTTTGCAAACAGTAGATCTAGATCAGACTAAAGGAGTTGACTGATCAGGGTCTGCTCTTTTTGCTAATGGAATGTGATAGATCTGTTTCTTTACTTTCTAAAATGGCTACAGTTTCCCCCCTTCCATATTTCTAACCATCTTGATAATCATCAGATGAGTCACATATTAACCTGTCACTCCATGAATACGCCATTTAACCCATTCCCTCATACTGATGCCTTTTGACGCCTCTGTAAAAGTTATTTTTTGAAACCATTGTCAAATGATCTATTTATCACAGTGGTTCCAAAACTACATAATTCTAAAAGATATTCATTTTCTCTTATAAATGCTCCTTTTTGGTAGGTTTATTCAAAGAAGGTGGGTCTAAAAATCGTCTAGGAGGGAGTGGGTTAATGCCTTTGTAAAACAGAGTAGACTTAGATCAGACAGTTCCTACAGGGTCTGCTCTGTTTGCCTTTGGAATTATATAGATCTGATTTTACAGTTTTTGCTCTGGCAAAAAAAAATTTGTGTTCATATACCATTATTAAAATTCAGCTGATTAATATTCATGATGCAATTATTTCTTACATAAATCTTCATTGATTAAAGGGTTGAGGGGCTTAACCCTTTCCTCCATAATTATGCCATTCTAAGCCTCTATAAAAGTCACTTCTTGAAACCATTGTGATAAATAGAGCATTTGCTCCTATAGGAGCAAATGCTCTATTTATCACAATGGTTTCAAACTACAAAATTCTAAAAAAAATCCTTTTCTCTAGTTGATGCTCCTTTTCGGTAGATTTATTAAAGGAGGTTGGATCTAAAAATGGCCCATGGGGGAATGGGTTAATTCTGGTAACAATGGATTAAACATTGTCCCTCCAGTGTAAGAGTCATATTCAGTGAAAGTTTTAGTTTCCTAGATATTCATTGCTATACATATAGATATATATTTGTTTTTATTTTTCAGACTCCGCTACAGAAATTGGTACGCCGTATGACACGTTTTTTTGTTAAAACTGACAAGACAGAGACCCTAGAAGAAGTGGACAGGACATTTGAGATGATGGGCTACACATTCAAGCGAAGCAGTCCAGGAGTGGTAAGTGTTTAAACCTTTACTCTATAAATACAGTGCTCCCTCTCTACAACGACACCCTTTGGGATACGAAGAGTGTATGTGTTGTTGAGAGGGAGTTGTTATAGGGAGGGAAAATCAAACATAATTAGCTTGTTTGCAGATTCCCAGATAAGGTGTATTTCGAGAACTAAAACCGTTATGCCTCTATCAAACCCTATGTTGTGACCACTCTTTAGAATCGTCACAAAGTGACGATTCTAAAGAGTGGTCACAACATAGGTTTTTATGGAGGCATAAAGAAAATACGATGGAAAAAGGTTGTTTCTGGAGCCTTGTTGTTTCGGAAACAGTGACATGCGTTGTTGAAAGGAGGGAATCGTTATTGAGAGGGCCATTGTAGGGAGGGAGCACTGTACACCTTTCTTTGCCACCGCAACAAAGTAGACCTAGATCAGATGTTGCTGTAGGAACCTTCTAATCAGGGTCTGCTCTGTTTGCTGGGAAAATTATATATATATGATCGTATGGGTCTACTCTGTTTGCAAAGCGTTAAATCTCCTATTTATAAAGGAAAAGTTTAAAGCTATATTTATGTGCATGTACATGTCAAAAGACGTCCTAATCAGGTAAAGAGATAACTTACATATCAATACATGCATTAACCCTTTCCCTTACGTAAGCGCATTTTCGCGCATATGCAAACAGAGTAGACCCAGATCAGACAGCTAGATCTGATTCTACAGCTTCTGTCTGTCAGAGCCAAAATGTCCTGTGTTCATATGCCATTATAATAAATAATCTTATTAATATTCCTGACGTCATTATTTCTTACATGAATATGCAACAGGGAAGGGGTTAAGGCTTTATTCTCCAAGGAGAACGCTGAAGGTAGCCTTTGCAAACAGGATTTGCAAAGTATTTGGTACAGTTAAACACTCTAAGCTGGACAGTCCAATTAGTATCAGTGCCATTCTTTCAGTTAACCCTTTCCCTGTTCTATGTTTATTCCAAATTTCGATAGCTACTGAATATTCATGGACAAAATAGTTATATTGAAGTATGGAAGGTGGAACACTGTAGCCATTTTAGATAGTAAAGACATAGATCTTTCAAATTCCATAAGTAAACAGAGTAGACCCTGATCAGACGGCTCCTAGAGGAGCCGTCTGATCTGGGTTTACTCTGTTTGCAAAGGCGTAGAAAGGCGTAAAATTAGTATCAGTGCCAGTCTGTTAGACAGATGAAGTTAACCCTTTCCCTGTTCTATGTTTATTCCAAATTTCAATAGCTACTGAATATTCATGGACAAAATAGTTATATTGAAGTATGGAAGGTGGAACATTGTAGCCATTTTTAGATAGTAAAGAAATAGATCTTTCAAATTCCATAAGCAAACAGAGTGGACCCTGATCAGACGGCTCCTAGAGGAGCCGTCTGATCTGGGTCTACTCTGTTTGCAAAGGTGTAGAAAAAGGTATTTATAGAGTAAAGAGTTAAGCAGTCACCTACCTTGAAAAAGATCTTAATTATACCCCCCCCCCCCCCCCCCCCCCAGAACGAAGTTTGGGGGGGGGGGTATACTGGAATCAGGTTGTCCGTCCGTGGACACAATTTTGTCCGGTCTTCTTCTTCTACAGTTTTGATTCAATTTTGTTGAAACTTCATATATAGCCATATGACCATATAAACCTGTGCACCGCATATTTCCGTTATAATCGGACCACTACTTCAGGAGTTATCTCCCCTTTTTAGTCCCCTACCAATGTTTTCCTGTTTTCTGGACTTTTTATGGAAGTGACTCGAGATACCAACTCTATATTTAGTACAAAGCTAAATCTAGATAAGTTACAGCTTATGATACAATCTCAGTCCGGTTGAATAATTATTTCCAGAGTTATTGCCCTTGAACTTTATTTTTTTTTCTTCAAATTTGGGATTTTCCAGACTTTTTTTGGAAGTGGTTGCAGATATTAACTTTATATTTGGCATAAAACTAACTCTAGATGATTTACAGCTTAATTCCCAATCTCAGTCTGGTTGAATAATTTTTGCCAGAGTTATGGCCCTTGAACTTTAATTTTTCGTCAAATTTTCAATTTTACGGTCTTTCTTTGGAAGTGGTTGCAGATATTAACTTCATATTTGACGGAAAAATAAATCTAGATGAGGTACAGCTTAAGTTCAAATATCGGTCTGGTTGAATAATTTTTGTCAGAGTAATGGTCCTTGAACTTAATGTTTTTCTGAAAAGGTACCTAGCTTTAGAACTTTGGATTTGACAAAAACCTCATGAAAGGGTCTTATTTCTCTGAATTATTCTTCATTTTTAGCTCCACTTTTTCAAAAAGTGGAGGTATTGTCATGACCCTCTCGTCGGCGTCGGCGTTGGTTAACCTTTTTGTTAAGGTCCTTTTCTCAGAAACCATCAAAGATATTTGGTTCATATTTGGTATGTATGTTTACTATCACAAGGGGAACCTATTTCACAAGGGTAGGTAACTCTAAAATTAATTTTGTCATAGTTATGCCCCTTTTTCGACTTAGAATTTTCATTGTTGGGTAAGTTTTATGTTCAGGTCCATGTCTCAGAAACTGTCAAAGATATTTGGTTCATCTTTGGTATACATATTAACTGTCACAAGGGGAACCTATTTTACAAGGGTAGGTAACCCTAAAATTAATTTTACCATAGTTATGCCCCTTTTTCGACTTAGAATTTTCATTGTTGGTTAAGTTTTATGTTCAGGTCCATGTCTCAGAAACTGTCCAAGATATTTAGTTCATCTTTGGTATACATATTAACTATTACAAGGGAGACCCATTTCACAAGGGTAGGTAACCCTAAAATTAATTTTGCTGTTGTTATCTCCCCTTTCTGACTTAGACTTCCACTACACTATCCATCACTAAAGAAAGTGGAGCGCGCTGTCTGCGGACAGCTCTTGTTATTACATAAATTGGGTTGGGGCATGTTTTGTTTTTAAATCTCTTCACGTTTCTGTATGTACATATGTTCAGATTGATGATAGGTGTTCTGACAAGCAGACAGGTGGGGGGTATTTGTTAGCCTTTGGCTTACAGTTCTAGTTTCTTCTGTACTAAAGTTCTGGTTTAGAGGCTTTTACTGTATTGCCTACTGCGCTTTACCCTTTACCTCATAGACTATTTTTAGAACCTCTTTGAACAAATCTACCGAAAAGGAGCATTAACTAGAGAAAAGGACCATTTTAGAATTTTTTGTTTGAAACAATTGTGATAAATCGAGCATTTTCTCCTATAGGAGCAAATGCTCTTTTGATCACAATGGTTTCAACATGGGACTTTTACAGAGGCGTCAAAAGGTGTCAATATGAGGAAATGGGTTAAACCCTTAAAATATGATTTGTGAATACACTTTGTTGTGTTGTTATTTTTATCAGACCACTGTCTCGACACATGACAAGCGCAAGATGCCACTTGTGTTTAAAGCCTGCCTCCTGGAGATGGGTGAGAATCTGCTGCTGGACTTCAGGCTCTCCAAGGTAAGACTGGTTATTGTAACACAATCCTTAGCTCTTTGCACACTAAGTACAGTAAAACGACCACCTAAAAGAGGTATAATTCTGGGTGCTAGATGCAGGTAGTAACTTAATGCAGGATAAAGTAATGCAGAAAGCTCATGGAGGAGCTTTCTGCATTACTTTTGTCCTGCATTAAGCAACCACCTGCTTATAAAGACACCAATGTTTATTCATTAAGTGGTCACATTAGAGGGGTTCTACTGTATTTGTGATTTGTAAAAATCGTTGTCTGCTGCACTAGAGAAATTTAATGTATTATGATTATAATGGCAATACAATAATATAGAATTCAAGGTAGAAGTGTTCCAAATAAAAGTTGCATGAAATATACAAATATATAACTGAATATTTACATCACTTTGAAAATGTATGCTCAGAGCTGTAGATCAGAAATGTATCTAGATATTCTACTTCAAAATATTTTTTTGATATTTGTCCTCCAAACTCTATCTTGCTGCATCTCATTAGAATCGTCTGTCTAAGTTGATTCTAATGAGTTGTAGCAAGATAATAAAATATTTCGATAATTTAGTCTGTATCTTATCTTAAATCCTATATACTTGTGGGTAACCAGTAAAAAATTTACCTCAAAATTCCAGTCACTATTATTTTGAAAGTTTGTAGAACTATAACATTTGAAAATAAAGCATTTTATCGTCAAGATAACATCAACATTTGATTTTTTTATTATTATTTTGGTTTATAGTTGAATGCCTATAAATAACTAAAAACAATTTTCAGCTGAATAACATTTACACAACCTATGGAGACTTATTTATCATCTGATTCCATTTGTTTTGTCTTGCAGGGAGATGGTTTGGAGTTCAAGAGACGTTTTATTCAAGTGAAGACCCACATGAAGCGAATTGTCAGTAAAGTCCCTCCACCCTTGCCACTGTTACCATCACAGCAAACTACAGCATAGCAACATGGACTGGTTTTCAGTGAAATCATTCATTGCACTCTTGACAACACCCAAATACTTTATCTCTTTACTCCATGAGTATGTATGTAAGAAATAATGGCGTCATGAATATTCATGACTTGAAATTTTAAACTATAAGAATTGTCTGATCAGTGTCTGCTCTGTTTGCTTTATATGGACTTAAAATAGATCTGATTCTACAGTTTTTGTCATGGTCAATCCTTACTGTGCGGGACACGAGTCACTAATGTCCTTTGCAAACAGTGTAGACCCAGATGAGAGGGCTCCTCTAGGAGCCCTCTCATCAGGGTCTGCACTGTTTGTCATGTTACACTTTTCTTTGGAAAAATCCCTAAATATTCACCATAAGCTTGACCTGTTTGAATTTTGGAATAGTCCATTTTGACTGTATTGTAAGGGTTAAACATTCCTATGTTCATATGACATTGTAAAGACGATCACTTAGTCCCATCACTGCTGTGATTTGAATCCCGGTGTGGTCATTTGGATTTTTCATGTGCGGAAGCCTTCCGAATGGCTTGTATTAAGTCGGTTGTTTTACCCAAGTGGTCTTCTGTGCATGAAACAATGCACTTTGTTCCATGCATAGAAAAAAACTCTGGGAAAAAAACTACCCGTAATGAGCTGGGCATCAGGACATGACTGAAATAGTATTAAAGCGATGTAAAAGCCTGACACAAACAAACGAATGCCATTATAAAAATAAGCCAATTACTATTCATACATACAGTATTTCTTACATGAATATTCATGAAGTGATGAGGTTAAAGACAGTAGCTGATTTTGTTATACAGTAAAACCCCACTGAACCGGAATAAAGAATAATGTAGGTATTTTTAGAGATTTGGCTGCTTAACCCTTTCCTCCATATGCTATTTTTAGACCCAACCTTTTTGAATAAATCTACCGAAAAGGAAAAGAAAAGGAAAAGTTTAGAATTGTGTAGTTTTGAAACCATTGTAATAAATAGAGCATTTGCTCCTATAGGAGCAAATGCTCTATTTATCACAATGGTTTCAAACTACAAAATACTAAAGTTTTCCTTTTCTCTAGTTAATGCTCCTTTTCGGTAGTTTTATTCAAAGAGGTTGGATCTAAAAATTGCCTATGAGGTAATGGGTTAAAGGCATATCTGTCCAGTAAGGGGTGATACATGTATTAGTTTAGTCATTTGTAAGTCTTGTTTTCATGTCGAATATGGTTAGTGTATAAACATTAAGTGGATGTTTTATGGCATTATTCAGATACTGTGATTTTAACATGGTCAGTTAACTTCCAGTTACAGTCTTAACCCTGTCCCTGTTGAATATTCATGTAAGAAATAATGACATCATGAATATTTTTAGCTCGTCTGTTTTTCAAAGAAAAAAAATCGAAATGTACCAGCTATTGTTATAACTCAGGCATCCGCGTCGTCGTCATCATTGTTGTCCAGAAACTTTAACGCTGGCTATTACTTCTTTACTATTCATGCAAATCGTATGAAACTTCATACACTTGTTCAGTGTTACAACGGCTGCAATCGAACAGACGAGCGTTGGCAGTCGCACACAGTGCTCTTGTTTTATTATGGCATATGTACACATGATGTTTTGGTTTTGCTAGAAACTGTAGTCAGATCTGTTATAATTTCATTAGCAAACAGAGCAGACCCTGACCAAATGGCTCCTTCAGGATCTGGGTCTACTCTATTTGTAAAGGTGTAATTATGGAGTATATGGTTATGTTTTTGAATTAATACATACAGTAAAACCCCACTAATGCGACCACCTAAAAGACGTGTAATTCTGGGTGCTAGATGCAGGTGATAGCTTAATGCAGGACAAAAGTAATGCAGAAAGCTCCTAGAGGAGCTTTCTGCATTACTTTTGCCCTGCATTAAGCAACCACCTGCTTATAAAGACACCCATGTTTATTCATCAAGTGGTTGCATTAGAGGGATTTTACTGTACATATTTTATCTATGTGCAAAATATTAGGGATTGAAAATAGGAACAGGATTTGGAGGATGTTGCATTAAGAACTTGTTTAGTGTTATTTTGCATATTATTTTATAAACCTTTACTCCATAGAGGTGCCTTTTGGCACCTTTGCAAACAGAGTAGACCCACATCAGATGGCTTCTATAGTTGTCTGGTCAGGGTCTGCTGTTTGATTATGAAATAACGTAGATCTGTTTCTACAATGGTAAAAATTCTCTTGTTGATGTTGCCATTATAAAACAAATCTTGATCAGTTTCCTTACTTTCTAAAATGGCTACAATGTTCCACCTTTCATATTCATTATAACTGTTTTGTCTATGAGTATTCAGTAGGTATTGAAATTTTGAATAAACATAGAACAGGGTATCTCTGTGGAAAGGGTTAGGGTTGTAGATATGAAGGTTCCACTGTACTGTAACCCATTCCTCCATAGGCTATTTTTAGATCCAACCTCTTTGAATAAATCTACCGAAAAGGAGCATTAATTAGAGAAAAGGAAAATTTTCGAATTTTGTAGTTTTGAAACCATTGTGATAAATAGAGCATTTGCTCCTATAGGAGCAAATGCTCTATTTATCACAATGGTTTTCTTTTTCAGAGGCGTCAATATGAGGGAATGGGTTAAGGTGTAGGAAATTAGTGTCAAAATATGGATTTGTAATGAACAATGTTTGATAGTTCTTGTGATAAGTATATATCTGTTTTGCACCTGTTACATGCTGTTAGCAGTGATCACTGTATGGACCGGTATCGCATGTGTCAAGTTGACATTTTGTGAACACATTACATCCTCATTCCAGTATGAATAATTAAGCTCTTGCTAACAGTTTGAATGCTGAAGTTGCAGAGTGGCATGGCATCGTTGTTTAACCCATTACCTCATAGGCTATTTTTAGATACCTCTTTGAATTAATCTACCGAAAAGGAGCATTAATTAGAGAAAAGGAAATTTTTTAGAATTTTGTAGTTTGAAACCATTGTGATAAATAGAGCATTTGCTCCTATAGGAGCAAATGCTCTATTTATCACAATGGTTTCACAAAGTGATATGATCCTGTAGTATCGTCAAAAGTCAATATGAGGGAAAGGGTTAAAAGTAGATCCCTTTCAGTAAAATGTTAACAACTACATGTATATACTTGCAGATCTGGGTCTGCCCCTTTTGCCAGTTAACATGTATTTTGCATTCAATGGGTTAAAACTTCTGTTCTGAAGTCTGTCTTTCTTTCTCTCTTTTCTCCCAAATCCTACCTTCTGTTCTTTCTATGCCCCATGATCTGTTTGTCGGTCTGTCTGAAATTTTATCCTTAATCATAACTTTTTAACTACGTCTATTATCCCTTTGCTATATAGCGGTGAAACCGTGATTACCCATCGGAAACAGTTTGGATCCAGATGAGACGCCGCATAATGCGGCGTCTCATCAGGATCCAAACTATTTTGACTCTGAGATATTATTTTTGCAAGGAAAAGAATTTGATGTTTTGCTTGATAGATGTTTTTGAACTGATATTCATTTTTGTCATTTTATAAATGTTTTTTTTTTTTATAATTGAGCCATTTTCCTTGAAAAAGTTGTCTTATTGCACTGCAAATAATGTAGACCTACACCAGCAACTAGATCTGTGAAGCAGTATCGGATCAGTGTCTGTTCTGCTTATCACTGATCAACACTTGTAATTTATCTACATTTCCATACACCATAAAACCTTGGAACAGTCATTCCCATTATAGACATTGAGTATTTCTTGGTCTTCACTGTTTGCAATGTAATGAGACCCATTTTCTCATGGGATGGCCGATATGTGAATGCTTGTTTGTATATGCAGTATAAGGGAGCAGAGTGTTTGTGTAGTGCTTTTGTGACCAACATACAAATATTTGTACTATTTTGATATTAAAATGTTTATGAAGTACATTATCGACTCGTGTGTAGTATTTTGCCGATGGTGATATAGTATTTAACCATTTCCTCCATAAATACGCCTCTGTAAAAGTCATCCGTTGAAACCATTGTGATAAATAGAGCATTTGCTGCTATAGGAGCAAATGCTCTATTTATCATGATGGTTTCAAACTATCTATTCTAAAATTTTACTTTTCTCTAGTAATTGCTACTTTTGGGTAGCCTAGGTTCATTCAAAGAGGTTGGGTCTAAAAATAGCCTATGAGGAAAAGGTTAACCATTTGAAAGTGGGAAATAAGGGTACTTGCATTTGCAAACAATGTAGACCCAGATCAGACAGCTCATAGAGGAGCCCTCTGACCAGGGTCTGCACTGTTTGTTATTCAATATCCCCAGGTAAGTTATGACCTTTCATAGTAAATGGTTCTACCATTTAAACAATCATCGCCTGTTCTATTTTGAAAATTCAGCATTGAACGGGTTCTAGACTTTAGTAATATACTGGATGGCCTGTAATCTTTTGTCCGCTTAGGTAGAATCCACGCTTATATTTACAAATAGTTTTGATCCTGATTCTACCAGAGTACAGAGTACATCATACAAGTATACTGGAGAATACAGTTCGACGTTTTAGTGATGCAGAATTGAAAACTATTATTCAGTGTACATGTATACTGGAGAATGGGTATATTGGCGTCCCCATATCGGTAAGTCAGTCTGTTTAGCTCACCAGAGCACAAAGTGCTCAGGATGAACTTTTATGATCGCCTGATGTCCGTCGTGCGTCGTCAGTCATCAATAATTCGAATCTTTAAAACTCTGAATCTACAGAGTTCTCAGCTTTCATGTAGAAACTTTGAAAATCTTCTTCTCTGAAACCGGAAGGTTCTCAGCTTTCATATTTGGCACACAGACTCATGTTCAGACCCTCTACAAAAGTTATGTAGATTATGCCCCTGGGGTCAAAATTGGCTCCACCCAAGGGATGACCAGTTTTCTATAGAAACACTGAACACTGGGAAAATCTTCTCTGAAACTGGAAGGTCAAAATTGGCCTGCCCCAAGGGTGGTCAGTTTTCAATAGAAACATACATGTATACTTGAGAAAATAGGTCAGTTTTCAGTAGAAACATATAGTGAAAACTTTGGAAAATCTTCTCATCTGAAACTTGAAGGTTCTCAGCTTTCATAATTGGCACATAGCATCATGTTCAGGTCCTCTACACAAGTTATATGTGTCCTCGGGGTCAAAACTGGCCCCGCCTCAGGGGTGGCCAGATTTCAATAGAAACATATTAGTAAAAACTTTGAAAATGTTCTCTGAAACTGGAAGGTTCTCAGCTGCCATATTTGGCACATAGCATCATGTTCAAGACCTCTACAAAAGTTATATAAATTATTCCCCCAGGTCAAAATTGGCCCCGCCCTAGGGTGGCCAGTTTTCTACAGAAATTTGAAAATTTTGAAAATCTTCTGATTGCCTGATGAGCGATATCAGGGCAATCACTGCCCTCTTGTTTCATGTCCACGCTATTTCCCAGGAACTATAGACAGGAATCTAATAAAAGTTAACCCTTTACACCATGAATACTCATGTTATTTAAACCTAACAATATGGTGCCAATTTTAATTATTCAGCTCCATAAACCGGTGGAGATGGAACATAGGGTGTCCAAACATTTAAGCCTTCGCTTCATATAAACATCTTTTAACGCCTTTCAAATAGTAGATCCAAATCAGAGGCCTCCTATACGATCAGGATCTGCTTTGCTTATGGGATTCTACAGTTTCTACCAATAATAAAAAGTTATGCACATCTGGCATAAGGAAGGCAGGTCGGTGGTTTTGATCCCATGCGCTGCTTTGCAACGAATGAGATTAGCCGAAATCATCTTCCTGATATCACCCCACATCATCATGTCATCTCATCATTCAACGGCGCTATATGGCCTATTCAGTGTCGCATTGTCGTAAAACCCAACTCACTCACTCACATCTGGCAGTATGAAAAAAAATCAGCTAATAGATATTTCATGATGTCACTATTTCTTACATGAATATTCAACAGAGAAAGGGTTAATATAATCAAAACAAATTACATGTAACTAAGAATTTATTTCATATTCTCAGAACAAACACTGCGTACTGCAGTAAAAAGAGGTCTTAAGCGACCAGTAAAATGGGATTAAGCAGGACAAAGGTAGCACAGAGAGCCTCTAAAGGAGATTTCTGCAATACGTTTCCTATATTAACACATTCCATCCCCATGACGCATCTGTAAAAGTCATTTCTTTTTAAAAAACAAACATTGTGATAAGAAGAGCATTTACCCCATAGGAGCAAATGCTCTATTTATCACAGTTGTTTAGAAAATGCTCCTCTTCGGTAGATTGGGTCTAAATATAGTCCAGGAGGGAATGGGTTAAATAACCATCAGCTTTTAAGACTCGTGTTTCTCTAATAAATGGGCGCTTAAAACAAGCTTTACTTATTTTATTGCTGAACAAACTAAAACTGTCTTAACACCACATGCGTACAGGTATTAGAACTCTGAATGTTCAAGTGGCTGTAGTTATTTCTCTCCCTTTCACCTGTATGTGTGCGTATGACTACGTGTCAACGTGTCAAATTACACAAGTCTATGATAGCACAGGTCTGCAACCACTTAACCCCCCTTGTTTTCTTGAAACGATTCACGTTGATGATTACATGCATTTCACATAAATATCTTGCACTTTCATGAAAACCAGACAATTTTCAAAAGAAAATACACCCTATAAGAGTATTTTTGCTGCCATCTGACATGCAGTCGTTTGTTTCTCTAAAACGTTCCGGTTAAATGACTGGTGATTATGTATTTCTAGTTTAGACAACTGGAAATTTGAAAAATAAATCTATAGTAAGTATTCAGACTTAGAAGTAAAAATAATCAATTAAATTGCATGAACATTTTTAGGGTTTCACTTGCTATATACATGTACATGTAATTAGGTGACATATCCAATATTATCTACACGAAACTTTTCTTGAATGTTAAGTGGTGGCAGAAATACGCCACCATATATATCCGTTTGTCCAACTTCACATATTTTGAAGCAGCATTCATTTCAATGTTGAGATTCGGTTGTCTTTGGTGGAACAGGAAGCCTTAAAGACAAGAAACGATATGATAAAAGGACTACAGTGGAGCCTGCTTCAAGCAACACCTACTAAAGGAATATAAAAGACAGGTGGCTGCTTAATGCAGCGCAAAAGTAATTATCTGGTCAGGGTCTGCTCTGCTGACTTTGGATATAATATTGGTCTGCTTCTGCAGTGTCTGTCATGGTCAAAATTCCCTTGTTCACAATGCCTTTATAATAATATGCTTAACCATTTCGGCGCCAACTTTCTAATTGTCGTCTGCAATCCAAGTTTGTTAAATCATTCAGTAAAATAAGGAAATGAGATAAATAAATGCAAATTTCAAAGAAATAAAGCACATATATAGAGATTGAGACAAATAGTGAAGTCCCTGATCAGAGGCCGCCTTGAAAAGGCGGCGTCTGATCTGGGACTGCACTATTTGTCGTGGTGCATTTATGCGACTGTGGCGGTGAAAGGGTTAACCCATTATTGCCTAGTGTCCCTTAAAAAGGACATACGCAAACAGTGTATACACATGTCAGACGGCCCCTAAAGGACCCTTCTGATCAGGGTCTGCACTGTTTGCGGAACTAATCTATGTCAATGTTTAATGCTGGTTAAACCTTCTCTTGCTGAATTTTAAAATACATTTCTCCTTCTTTACCCATGCCCTGTTGTATAATTACATATATATCTTCACTGTGTACAGGTATTTCGCTGTGCAATCACTGCTGTGGAGTGCACTGGTTGCACAATCAACTTGTAAATAGTGCAGACCCTGATGAAACAGCTCCTGCAGGAGCTGTCTCATCTGGGTCTTCGCTATTTACAGGTAGGTATATTGACGTGAATAGCAAGCGAAGGGTTAATATTTTGTTTGATATGCCTGCCCCCTCTACAGGAAAAATGGATCTGGACGAATTTTCCTTAAATTATATGGTAATAAATTAGTTAATTAATATTCAGGCTCATTATTGTTTACATGAATATTTATCAGGTAAAGATTTTAAGACATTTTACCACGATAGCTTAGCATTTGTATACAGAAGGAAATGCATATCACATATTTGTTTGCTTCAAATTGAATAAAATTTGTTGACCTAACAAAAGCTTTGAGAAGAAACATTTTTTCATATAACAATAAAATGTTAAGTCAGATCTATTCGATAATTTACTTACTCTTTAGGTTTATTTAAGCGGTAATTCCTCTCGTTGACTGTGAGATTCAAAACTCCATCTGTAGAAAATTAAGCATGTTAGTTTCATGTATACAATAATAAGGTTATAAGTACGCTCGTATAACCGATAAATGACGTCGTATCTACATCTACATGTGTACTTTCGCTGATAATACGTTGAAGCAGAGACTACATTAATTCTCGCTTGTTGCAACATAAGCCAGAAACACTCAAAGAACTGAGTGACTGTCTACAGTGTTGAGAAAGTACTACATTCAAAGACTTATACCTCATAATTACCATTGTACTTGAGTGATATGATTTTGTCTGGAACTGGTCATTGTAAAATTAGTCACAGGCATTTCATTTGTCCTAAAATGTCGCATTTAGGCGTCCCCCATGTTGAATAAATGTATAAATGTGTCTGTAGTGGATGGTGTCGAAACTAAAGATAACATCATTCAGTAAAGAGAAATGTCTTCCGGTGTTAATATATCGGGTTAGTCTTGGGACATAACAATCACAAACACACGCACGTACGCGCATGCATGCATGCACACCAACACATACGCACACATGCAACAAGCGCACGTACCCACATGCATTACTGTGTTTGGACTTCAAGTATCGGAAAATACTTACTTGTGCTGCTATCGATTAAATATATAACGCAGCTGAATATCAGGGAAGCTGAAATGTAAAAGATGTAGTGTGGGTATTTTTATATACATTTGTCTATCTACCATATCATAACTTAATAATACATATCTGGTTTTACTGCCCATTTCTAATCTTGTTATTGTTTGTTGGGCAAAAATGTCAAACATAAGAATGGGAACATGAGTAAATGGAATTAATCATTCTCTTGCTGAATTTTAAAATACATTTCTCCAGTCCTTCTTTACCCATGCCCTGTTGTATAATTACATATATCTTCACTGTGTACAAGTATTTCGCTGTGCAATCACTGCTGTGGAGTGCACTGGTTGCACAATCAACTTGTAAATAGTGCAGACCCTGATGAGACAGCTCCTGCAGGAGCTGTCTCATCTGGGTCTTCACTATTTACAGGTAGGTATATTGACGTGAATAGCAAGCGAAGGGTTAATGAAAATCAGCCCTCCTACTTCATTGTCAGCGACATTTTAGTCCAAGTATCGAGTAGTTTTAAGTTATCAGAGCATTGGCAGTTTCTCTTTCCACACACGTTTCATTACAATGACTCATGGCAAAAAACTTCATCTTAAGTGTCATTGTTCTTGACAGTGACTTGAATGATCTTATCAATAATGCTGAGGCAGTTATTTGTATATAAATTCTGAAATATATAAGTCACACATTCCGGGTTGGACTCTAAAAGTCCATTCTTTACCGGCAAGCAAATTGTTGATTGTCGCAATCTGTGCAAACACCGCCTCGGAAATTTGCAGTACATGTTGTATATATATTTTAACTAGTATTTCCTGCCAAAACCGAATCAAGAATACGACTAAAAGTATTCATCCGTACTAATTTGTTGAATATTGGTGACTTTAAATTCCATAAATAGAAAGACACCAGCATCTTTTCCTCACAAACAATACTAAGCTACAAACACGAATTTACATTTTATGTTAATCGGTAAACTTTAACCCATTATTGTCCGGTGTCCCTGAAAACCATTACCTCATAGGCTATATTTAGACCCAGCCGCTTTAAACTGATCTACCGAAAAGGAGCATTTACTACAGAAAAGGGATTTTTTTAGAAATGTGTTGTTTAGAAACCATTGTGATAAATAGAGCATTTGTTCCTATGGAGCAAATGCTCTATTTATCACAATGGTTTCAAAAAGTGACTTTTACAGAGGCGTCAAAAGGCGCCAATATGAGGGAATGTGAACGGCACAGGCAAACTGTGTAGACCTAGATAAAATGACTCCTGATGGAACCATCTGACCAGGGTCTGCACTGCTTGCTGAACCCACCGATGTCAATGGCTTATTCCAGGCACATATTTTGTTTGTTGTGCCCTCTCCACATGAAAAATGGATGAGTCCCAAGGTAAGATCTGGATGGGGTTTCCTTAACCCATTACCTCATAGGCTATTTTTTAGATCCAACCACTTTGGATAGATCTACCGAAAAGGAGCATTAACGAGAGGAAAGGAAAATTTTAGAATTTTGTAGTTTGAAACCATTGTGATAAATAGAGCATTTGCTCCTATAGGAGCAAATGCTCTATTTATCACAATGGTTTCAAAAAGTGACTTTTACAGAGTCGTCAAAAGTCGTCAATATGAAGGAATGGGTTTAAATAATATGGGAATAAATCGCTTAATCGATTATGACAAGGTAATTACATGTAAACTCTTTTTCTGCCAATGGACACTCTTTGATTTTCTATGCAAACAGTTTGGATTCAGAGGAGACGCCAAGTAAATCGGCATCTCATCAGGATCCAAACTGTTTGTTGCCTTGGTTATGATTAAAATGGAAAAAAATGAAAATTGTAGCAGACGGAATATTTGGCAGACGGTATTACATAGCAGCAAAAGGGGTAGATAAAGGGAAATCAGATGTCATTTCTGTCTGATTCTTACCACAGATGCCAGCTATAAAGAGGACCTCGACCACCAGGTAGCCACTATGGTCAGTGAGATAGCCAGCCAGATATGTGATGCCCGCTTGACTCATGGCTATAACTGCATTCATTCTGAAAAAAAATACAATTGAACCGCTAGCATGCAAAGCACCTTTTTATCAACAGTAAATATCTTCTAATTCAGATATCGAAGCAGTTCTATTTTACTTTCATTTCAAAGACGTGATTTTGGGGTTTAGCCTTTTTGTCTGTGCTCGTATGTGACCTATAAACAGTCCAGTCACAGAACAGTCCACGATTAGACCAGATCATACTGTGTTTGAAAAGGCTTCAAAAGCTATGGTTATCAAATATAGAGTTAACCCATTCCCTCCTAGACTATTTTTAGACCCAACCTCTTTGAATAAATCTACCGAAAGGGGGCATTTACTAGAGAAAAGGAAATTTTAGAATTGTGTAGTTTTTAACCCATTGTGATAAAGAGTGCATTTGATCCTATAGAGCAAATGCTCTATTTATCACAATGGGTTCATAAAGTGCCTTTTACAGAGGCTTCAAAAGGCGCCAATATGAGGGAATAGTTTATTTAATGTAGATTGCAGTATGTATTCTATACATGACAACAGCAATGTACGTACAGTGTACAGATAGAATTTCATTCTGTACCAATAAAGCATGAAAAGTAATTCATTCAGCGATCAAAGATAAAAACATTGAAACACATTGATGTTATTGCTTGCAATTAGATTGATGCTAAAACAAATGAAGCTATCAACAAAATATACATTTCATGTTAAACTGTTGCAAAACTTTGATGAGAAGTCTGCATGTGTGTATATAGTGCTCCCTCCCTACAACGATCCTCTCAATAACGATTCCCTCCTTACAACAACGCATGTCACTGTTTCCGAAAAAACAAGGCTCCAGAAACAACCTTTTTATATCGTATTTTCTTTATGACTCCACCAAACCCTATGTTGTGACCACTCTTTAGAATCGTCACTTTGTGACGATTCTAAAGAGTGGTCACAACATAGGGTTTGATTGAGGCATAACGGTTTTAGTTCTCGAAATACACCTTATCTGGGGATCTGCAAACAAGCTAATTATGTTTGATTTTCCCTCCCTATAACAACTCCCTCTGAACAACACATACAATATTCGTATCCCAAAGGGTGTCGTTGTAGAGAGGGAGCACTGTATATAAATTGGTCTACCACAGCGTAAGCTTGAAAACATAAGACGCCTCACGAGAAGTCTGTTAATTCTTTGCACAATTTAGTATTTGTCGTCTGCAAAACATGTTGCATGCTACCAGTCTCAGAACTATGTTTTCTTCTGTTTCTTTTTCTTTAAAGATAATATCAGAGTTTGGCTGTCGATGAGAAGCCGAGTTACTTGACGTCATATCTGGATCCAAACTATTTGTACAGGTAATCACAAATTCGCTGCTAGTATGGAAGTAGTTAATGACATATATTACTGTGTTAACTCTTTCACAGTTCAATATTTAAATAAGAAAGTATTACTGCATATTTATTAACTGATGTTTAATAATGTAAACTTTTCCAGGAAGTGGTTTGCTAGGACAAAAACTGTAGAATCAGATCTATATCATGTCAAAAGCAAACAGAGCAGACCCCGATCAGACGGCTCCTATAGGACCGTCTGATCTGGGTCTACTCTGTTTGCAAATGCGTGAAAATGCGTTTATATGAGGGAAAGGGTTAACTGGAACAAACATTATTTTACATGCTCAGTAGTAAAACTCATTTAAAGCAACCGGTTTATGAATAAACATACGTGCCTTTCAAGGTATGCGATTGCTTAATGCAGGACGAAAGTAATACAGAAAGCTCCTATGAGAGCTTTCTGCATAACTTTTGGCCTGCATTAAGCTTTCACATTACTGTAAGACTCAGAATAAACCTCTTTGCATTGGTCGCTTAACTCTTTCCCTGTTCTGTATTTAGGCCAAATTTCAATACCTACTGAATATTCATTAACACGATTGTTATAAAGAAATATGGAAGGTGGAACATTGTAGATATTCAAGAAAGTAAAGAAACAAATCTATCAAATCTTATTAGCAAACAGAGCAGACCCTGATCAGACGGTTCCTCTAGGAGCCGTCTGATCTGGGTCTACTCTGTTTGCAAATGCGCGAAAACACGTTTACATGAGGGAAGGGGGGGGGGGGTGTGTTACTGTATATGTAGATAACCAACACTCGCGTACATGCCAAAAGCGGTAGCACAGTATTTCAATTCCACCATGTAGGGGACCATTGGCCAAATTGTTGCCGTGGTTACCGAATAACTGATGCCAAGAATACTCTGAAATACGAAATACTGTTCTAGATATAAAGGATTTTAGTTGTATTAGAGTATAGTTATGTCTCGCTAATGAGATCACTCAAAAAATATAATTCTGGTTTTTTTTAAACAGATGGTAGCTTAATTCAGGTCAAAAGTTATTTTATTTCCTTATTGAAACGCATGGATATTCATTAAGTAAATGATTATAATTTACCAGTCAGTTCTTCAACATTCGATATATGTTATTACACATTTGCCCGTTTCATTTACAAACATTTATCTAGGAATGGAACCACCGAAAATTCGTGATTCATTGTATCTTACCATCGGAATGTAAGGGTTGACAAATGTGAAGGCCAACAACAGGTGACTGATCAAGCCTAAAACAATGCCCAAAAACAGCCAGTACAAGCTCCGCCCAAGTCTGTCAATTAGCAAACCAGAGACAGGCAGCAGAAATATGCTAATAAGGTAGGTTAAACTGAAATGTATATGTCATTATGATACATCTATTTCTTTTATCACATCAACTTTAAGCACACTACTGGCAAAATTGTGACAACATTTACAAACAGTTTAGATCCAGATTAAGTAACTCGGCGTCTCATCAGGATCTAAACAGTTTGGTGCTCTGATGACTATCACTATTTTTAAATGGAAGATGCATGCACTTTTAGAATTGAAGCAGACTGCAATATTTGCAGACGTCAATTGTTCAGACTGCATAAGGTTAACACATTATCTCCTAGTGACGCATTTTTGCGCATCTATAGAAGTCACTTAATGAAACCATTGTGATAAATAGAGCATTTGCTCCTATAGGAGCAAATGCTCTATTTATCACAATGGTTTCAAACTACAAAATTCTAGATTTTTCCTTTTCTCTAGTTAATGTTCCTTTTCGGTAGATACATTCAAAGAGGTTGGGTCTAAAAATAGCCTAGGAGAGAATGAGTTAATAACTCGACAATCTTCAATCAATTTTGCGGGTTTGGTGGAGAAATGGTGATTTAAACCCTTTACTCCCTTAATACGCCTTTGCAAACAGAGAAGACCCCAGAACTGGGTCTGTTCTGTTTGCTTTTGGAATAATATAGATCTGTTTGTGCAGTTTCTGCCATTCCAAAAATGTTCTATGTCAACATGCCTTTTTAAAAAATAATCTAATTAAAATTCACGATGCCATCATTTCTTTCATGAATATTCAGGGAGTAACGGGTTCAGTATTTGTAGTATGACTTTTTAACCCTTTCACCGCCAATGTCGCAAAAAATAGTGCAGTCCCATATCAGACGCCGCCTTTTCAAGGCGGCGTCTGTTAAGGGACTTCACTATTTGTCTCAAACTCTGTTTCTATATCTGTGCTTTATTCCTGTGAAAGTTGCTTTTATTTATCTTATTTCCTTATCTTACCAACTGATTTAACAGAATTGGATTGCAGACGACAATTAGAAAGTTGGCGCCGAAAGGGTTAACTACAAAAGTATACGACTGTGACTACCTAACCAACATTTACCTGTTGATATTTGCCGCTACAGCCGGTTCCTGTTCATACTTCATCTCAAAGTAAACTCTGCAGAGAGAACAGAAGGTAGGCATCTACACAAGCAGCAATTAACATACATACATTCACATTTAATGTTTCAACAATAGCTTCTTTATATTGCTCCACCATTCCATAATTATGCTGTGACCAGTCTCTTGAATCTTCTCGAAGAAACGATTCTAAAGATTGGCTACACACAGTTGGAGATGCAGTAGAACCTGTCTTAACCAGTTACCTCATAGGCTATTTTTAGATACAACCTCTTTGAATAAATCTACCGAAAAGGAGCATTAACTAGAGAAAAGGAAAATTTTAGAATTTTGTAGTTTGAAAGCATTGTGGTAAATAGAGCATTTGCTCCTATAGGAGCAAATGCTCTATTTATCACAATGGTTTCATAAAGTGACTTTTATAGAGTCGTCAATATGAGGGAATGGGTTAAGCTGCCATCAAATAGAAGTCTGATTATGGGTCTGTAAGGCAGGTGTTAGTTTAATGCAGGCCAAAAGTAATTCAGAAAAGCTCCTATATGAGCTTTCTGCATTACTTTTACCATGCATTAATAATGACATGTGTTTTAAGACTCCTATGATCATTAAATGAATGCCCGCTTAGGACGAGTTCAACTTTATTACGGTTTTAGTATTTGAAATGCACACGGACTCTGTATCATGTTGACATGTTGATTTTTGCTCCTACAAACAGTGTATGTTCATTATTCATCTGATTTCTGTACGAAATGGAGAGGTAATGGTGGTGGTTGTGGTGGTGTGGTGGTGGTGATGGTGGTGGTGGGAATAGTGTAACTTGCATTCTAGGCAATCCCTTGCGGTCACCACCCAACCACATCGACTTCGCAACATTTCCAAGCACTTAACCCACGTCGCCAAAGAACTAGACACGAGCTGTCATTTTCAAACAGCTTGGATCTAGATGGGACGACAGGTAACTCAGTGTCTCATCAGGATCCAAGCTATTTGACACTTAGTCATTAGTTTCTCAAAAGCTTGTGTCATGACACTTGGTCAATAATTTCTGAAAGCTTGATCGAATCGGAAGTACAGTAAACCTCTCTATAACGGCCACTAAATTATGTTAATTAGTTGGTATTTAGAACAGGTGGCTGCTTAAAGTACGGTGAAAGTAAAACAGAACGCTCCTATAGGAGCGTTCTGTTTTACTTTCACCGTACTTTAAGCAGCCACATGCCTTTAACACAAAAAATGTTTGATGTAATTTAGTGGCCGTTATAGAGAGGTTTTACTTTATTGGTTCTTGCACCTGATCAAACTTTGAGCAGACATTTATTTTTTACAGAGGGGTAAGGGTTAATCCCTTCCCTCATATTGACACCTTTTGATGCCTCTGTAAAAGTTACTTTTTGAAACCATTTTGATAAATAGAGCACTTACTCCATAAGAGCAAAACATTTGTATGAAATTTGATGATTTTTCGGCCAGTTAGAAAAGGAGCAATGCCATAAGTTTTGTAGGGTCGTAGAGAACGACAGGCGTACGGACGGAAGGAAACAACACATCTATATGCTTCAATGTGGAGACATCATGAACATTGTAAAGGAAATATTTTAGCTAGTGGTATCAGTGAGACATTAATTTTAACAAATGCTTTTTATTAACCCTTTCGCTGCCAATATCACATTTGTAATTACCTATGCAAACAGTTTGGATCCAGATGAGACGTCGAGTAACTCGGCGTCTCATCAGGATCCAAACTGTTTGTTACGGTGACTATGTTTTTTGAAACAAAAATGAAGAAAAGTAAAAACCGAAAATTGCAGCAGACGACACATGTTGCAGTCGACAAAATCTGGCAGCGAAAGGGTTAACCTACACTCCAAGTCCAACAAATGTAAACACGCTCCAATAATAACAGCTGATTACTAATGACGCCAACCAATACGTCAACGGAAACTCCTTGATATCCGCAAGTCTTACGTCACTTCCTGTAAATACAAATATCGAAATCATCAAACAACTTGTAATAGTGTTTATTAAATATGATTTGACTTAAGCGCTCAACTCAATATTGTTAGAGGAACATCGTTCGTCCCAAAATATCATCGTAATAAAAGTAAACAATCTATACATAATCTAAGACATCTCATAACTATTAAAATGATTCTATTCGGACCATTTTATGAAGTTTCCCTGAACAGATATCTTAAACGCATTTTTGAACCAAGAACGGTGTACAATACAACTCGTAATTTCTTGTTCTAGAACACTCTATTATTGCGATGTCGCAGAAATAAAACTCACACGCATTTAGTCTAGAGCGTGGGCAAATGAATATTTAATATGTAGTGAAATTTGTAATAAACATAGAACATGTAATAGCATTGTGCTTGTTTTACAACTATACGCTGACGATGCATTATATTAGCAGAACGGACAATGCCCCTCTAAAACAAATAAATTGAATAAGCATGGATGCCTTAACCCTTTCCCTGTTCTATGTTTATTCCAAATTTCAATAATTACTGAAAATTTATGAACAAAATAGTTATAATGAAATGTGGTAGGTGGAACATTGTAGCCAGTTTAGAAACTAAAGAAACAGATCTATCAAATTCCATTAGAATACAGCACAACCTGTCTTAAGCAGCCACTAAAATTATTGATCTGTAAGGCAAATAGTATCTTAATGTAGGTCAAACATAAGAATGACAGGTCCTACAGGAGCCTACATCGCCCTACATTAAACTACCACCTGTTTTTAAGACTCATGTGTTAAAAAAAGAATGGCCACTTGAGACATGTTCTACTGTATATTTGAGGTCGTTGTAAAGGGTTTACTGTATATTCTACATGTGGTTCCCAGTAATTTTTCGTTACCTGTGGTTCCCAGCAATTCTTTGTTTAAACTGTAGTTATCTCCCCGTTTGTCCAGAATGAAAAGCACTATGCCACTTAGTGAGGACAGCAGACATATGACAGCTCCTACAACATGGGGCCACAAAATCACTGTGAGGTCTGCTGTATGAAAACTAACATTTAACAGTTTATTTTATGAATATTAATGCAATAATGACATCATGAATAATGACATCATAATATACTATGCATCGTAGTATCGAGTTTTTACTGTATGTAGGTCAGACTGAAGTTTCTTGCAAAAGTGGAAACATTGCAAGGTGATGTTATAGTATAGTATACGTACTGATACAAGAGCGTAGATACGACATAATGATAGATAGTGACATCACGAATATTAATTAGATTATTTGTTATAATAGGACATGTACACAGAAACGGCAAAATCATATCTATATCATGTAATAAGCAAATAGAGCAGATCCTGATCAACCGTCTAATCGGAGTCTACTCTGTTTGCAAAGGCGAAGAAAGGAAGGCGTATTTATGGAGTAAAGTGTTAACCCTTTCCCTGTTCTATGTTTAGTCCAAATTTTAATACCCATTGACTATTCATGAACAAAACACTTATAATCAAATCAGGAAGGTGGTACATTGTAGCTATTTTAGAAAGTAAAGACACAGATCTATCAAATTCCATAAGCAAACAGAGCAGACCCTGATCAGACGGCTCCTCTAGGAGCCGTCTGATCTGGGTCTACTCTGTTTGCAAACACGTTTCTATGAAGGAAAGTGTTCAACATTTTTTCAAGAATAGCTCTTTTATTTATCCACCAATCACTTTGTTATGACCTATCTTTCAGGCGCGTAGCTAGCGATACGCACTTACGCACGTGCGTAACATCAATCTGAAAAGTGCAAACATGATTATAGCCAAAAATCGAACAAAAATCGAAGGCTAAGAGGGTAAACTTTGACAAACGTTCCGTCTTGTCATGCAAGCTTTAACCGAAACCCTTCAATTGACACTATTTTGGCACCCCTGTAAAAGTCACCGTTTGAAGCCATTGTGATAAATAGAGCATTTGCTCCTACAGGAGCAAATGCTCTATTTATCACAATGGTTTCAAAAGGTGACTCTGTACAGAGTTTAAAAGCAAACAATGCTAAATTTTCTTGGGGGAAGGGGCTCGAATAATCACGGTGCGTACAATATATTTGGATTCAGCTACGCTACTGTCTTTAGACGCGTATTTTTGAGACGAGTCTAGGGATGATCATAAGACAGGGTTTCGTCGTGAAAATGACGATGTTAGTACATGTATTTGGCTTACACTTCACTTTCTATGGTACTGTCATGGTGTGCATGCTACAACAATGCATGTTCGAGAAATACATACACGTGTTGCCAAATGGTAGTATATAATGAACTCATTCATTCCTAGATTATTTTTAGACCCAACCTCTTTGAATTAATCTACCAAAAAGGTGCATTAACTATAGAAAATTAGAATTTTAGAATTGTGTAGTTCTGAAACCATTGTAATAAATAGAGCATTTGCTCCTATGGAGCAAATGCTCTATTTATTTCAATGGTTTCAAAATGTCACTTATACACAGGCGACACCATGAGCAGTCCGATGTACAAGACAATCACATAAAATAAACTAGGGTTTTGTATCATCCTTTCTTTTTGCATGCATCTGATATTTGAAATGTCGGCCTACCAACATACAGGGTCAGTGCCAGGATTGTACTGCTATCGGTGAAGTATTCACCAAAGAGGTCATAGATAGGCACCATAACATTCATCTGAATGACAGAACCCTGCAAAGAAAACCACATAATAGTGAAAGTAGTTCGTCATAAATAGGCCCCATAACGTTTATCTGAATAACAGAACCCTGCAAAGAAAACCACATAATAGTGAAAGTAGTTCGCCATAAATATGCACCATAACGTTTATCTGAATAACAGAACCCTGCAAAGAAAACCACATAATAGTGAAAGTAGTTCGCCATAAATATGCACCATAACGTTTATCTGAATAACAGAACCCTGCAAAGAAAACCACATAATAGTGAAAGTAGTTCGCCATAAATAGGCACCATAACGTTTATCTGAATAACAGAACCCTACAAAACATTCAGACCAGTGAAAGTATTTCTTCATAAATAGGCACCTCAACGTTCATTTGAATGAAAGAAACCTGCAAAGAAAAAAATACAAAACAATGAAAGTAGTTGGTCATAAATAAGCACAATAACGTTCACCTGAATAACAAAACCATGCAAAGAAGAAACACGCAACAGTGAAAGAAGTTCGTTATAGAGAGGTTTTATTGTAGTTAAGAGTTACGATGTAAACCGTAGAACAAAATCTGATGAATTATTTTATTCCAACAAGAAACATGTTGAGCTAAAAGAACAATTTGGATTAACCCTTTCAGTGCGGGAAAGAATCACTGATGTCATTTGCAAACAGGGTAGACCCAGATGAGAGGGCTCCTTTAGGAGCCCTCTCATCAGGGTCTGCACTGTTTGTCACGTTACCATTTTCTTTCAAAATGTCCATAAATATTCACGGTAATCTTGACTTGTTTGAATGTTGGAATAGTCCATTTGGAAATTCAGCGTTGAAAGGGTTAAAGTCTGAGCAAAGCTTTTGGAGTAAAAGCACACGTATGTCATTCGCTGTAGAAGCAATATGTACAGTCTAGAACAGTTAATTCAGCCCTTGGATGATGAATTGTTAAAGACGAATATCAAATCATTGTTTCGTGACGACGTTCATTCAGTATGTATATAAAGGATTTAAGAATAGGGTGCAGAACCAGGTCAATGACTACCCCTGGAACGTTGTGGTCCGGGTCTATATAGTTCGCAACTGTCAGCCAACATATTTCCAGCAATCAAAGGATTTGCACGAGTATTAACCATACTGGAACAATGCTAGAATAATTTACACCAATACTCACCGCTCTAGCAATGATTGAATAATTTACACCAGTACTCACTGCTCCGGCAATGCTTAAATAATTTACACCAATACTCATCGCTCTGGCAATGATAAGATACTTTACACCAGTACTCACTGCTCTGACACTGCTTGAATAGTTTACACTAATACTTGCCGCTCTGGCAATGCTTGAATAATTTACAACAGTACTCACCGCTCTTGCAATGATTGAAAAGTTTACAGCAGTACTCTAGCTCCGCTCTGGCGATGATTGAATAATTTACACCAATACTCACCGCTCTGGCAATGCTTGAATAATTTACACCGGCACTCACCGCTTCGGCAATGGTTGGATATTTTACACCAGTACTCACCGCTTTGCTATTGATAGAATAATTTAAACCGGCACTCACCGCTTCGGCAATGATTGAATAATTTACACTAGTACTCACCGCTCTGGTAATGATTGAAACATTTACACCAATACTCTCCGCTCTAGTAATGATTGAATAATTAACACAATACTTGCCGCTCTTGCAATGATTGAAACATTTACACCAATACTCTCCGCTCTAGTAATGATTGAATAATTTACACCAATACTCATCGCCCTGGCAATGCTTGAAACATTTACACCAATACTCTCCGCTCTAGTAATGATTGAATATTTTACACAAATACTCATCGTCCTGGCAATGATTGGATAATTTACACCAATACTTGCCGCTCTGGCAATGCTTAAATAATTTACAACAGTACTCACCGCTCTGGCGACGCTTGTTTTCAGTCCTAGGACCATGTTGAGTTCCTTGGATTTAAACCAACGTACGGCTATATTGTTGGCAGCCGTTCCAAGCGCTGCTTCTACTACTCTTGAAAAACAATGTACACGTTCCTATTACACTACTTCTATTACTAATATTACAGAGACATCGCACCTGGTCTAAACTGTTTGTAAATGTGGTCACAGATTCGCCCACAGCGAAATACGTGTAGTTAACCCTTTTACCCCGAAGTCGCAAAAATGCACCACGACAAATAGTGTAGTCCCAGATCAGACGCCGCCTTTTCAAGGCGGCGTCTGATCAGGGACTTCACTTTTTGTCTCAATCTCTATTTCCATATCTGTGCTTTATTCCTTTGAAATTTGCATTTATTTATCTCATTTCTTTATTTTACCATATGATTTCACAACAAAAAATAGCGATTGCAGACGACAATTAGAAATTTGGCGCCGAAAGGGTTAAATCTTTAAAAAGTCATGATCAAAATGTGAAAAAGTTCGGATTCTGACAAAACGCAAACGCCGCACCTGGATCCTAACTATACTCGTATTTCTTAGATAATAACAACACAGTGCATTTTCCTGTGTATTTATTCAACATAGATCTATATTTTGCAAATTAAAATACAATGTAGTATGGTCCGGTCTGGAATAAAACAGCCAGGTCAAAGCTTATGGGTAATAATGAGAATTGTGGTCTAATAGTTTGTGTACTACAAGAATCCCATAACAGTTCTCTATGACGACAAAAGAGGTTCTAAAGAATGGTCTGTAAAAATATGGTAGATTATTGCAAAACAAAAGTTGCTTTAACACATTCCCTGATAGGCTATTTTTAGACCCAACCTCTTTGAATTAATCTACCGATAGGAGCATTTGCTTGGGAAAAGGAAAATTTTAGAAGTGTGTAGTATTGAAACCATTGTGATAAATAGAACATTTGCTCCAATGGTTTCAAAGAGTGACATTTACAGAGGCGTCAAAAGGCGTCAATATGAGGGAATGGGATAAGAGCTTTCTGCATTACGTTCGTTCTGCATTAACCCTTTACTCCATGAATGAATAATTGTGTAAGGAGTAATGACATCATGAATATAAATTATATTAATTGTTATATTAGCACATGGACACAGGAATGTTTGGTAATAACCAGAAACCGTAGAATCATGGTCCATGCGTATAAAACGTTTAGTTGAGTCTGAGTTCGTTCTCAAGTTTTTGATTGGTCAGATTTGAGCCTAAGGCTCAAATCTGACCAATCAAAAGCTTGAGAACTCAAATCTGACCAATCAAAAGCTTGAGAACGAAACTCAGACTCAACTAAAAGCTTTATAAGCATGGACCCTGATCTATATTATATCATCAGACAAAGATACCTTCTTTTGAAGATATCCGTGTTATTTTATTTGATATAATTGTCATTATAAAGAGGTTACACACTCACCCGAACACCACTTTTCCAAGACACATAAACCAAAAGCTGTTAACCAAAGCGCCCGTGGCAAAAATCACCTAGAAAGTAGAAACAGAATGAAGCTGTCAGTTATAACTGACTTCTTTACACGTTAAAAAATCACATAGAAATGGTTGTCAGTTATAACTGAACTCTTCACACGTTAAGTAACCACATGGAAAGGCCAACGGAATGAAGATTGTCAATCATAACTGAACTCTTCACACGTTAAGTAACCACATGGAAAGGCCAACAGAATGAAGATTGTCAGTTATAACTGAACTCTTCACACGTTAAGTAACCACATGGAAAGGCCAACAGAATGAAGTTTGCCAGTTATAACTGAACTCTTCACACGTTAAGTAATCACATGGAAAGGCCAACAGAATGAAGTTTGCCAGGTTTAACTGAACTCTTCACACGTTAAGTAACCACATGGAAAGGCCAACAGAATGAAGGTCGTCAGTTATAACTGAACTCTTCACACGTTAAGTAACCATATGGAAAGGCCAAGTGAATGAAGGTTGACAGTTATAACTGAATTCTTCACACGTTAAGTAACTACATGGAAAGGCCAACAGAATGAAGATTGTCAGTTATAACTTAACTCTTCACATGTTAAGTAACCATATGGAAAGGCCAACAGAATGAAGGTTGTCAGTTATAACGGAACTCTTCACACGTTAAGTAACCATATGGAAAGGCCAACAGAATGAAGGTTGTCAGTTATAACTTAACTCATTCCCTCTTACTGACGCATTTTGACGCCTTTGTAAAAGTCACTTTTTGAAACCATTGTGATAAATAGAGCTTTCACTACATAGGAGCGATGCTCTATTTATTACAATATTTTCAAAACTACACAATTCTAAAAACAATCCCTTTCTCTAGTAAATGGTCTTTTCGGTAGATTTATTCAAAGAGGCTGATTCTAGAAATAGTCAATGAGGGAATATGTTAACTCTTTGTACGCTAAGTAATTACATGTACATGTATATTGAAATGCCAGCAGAATGAAGAATGTATGTTATAGCATAATCATTTGGACGCTGAGTAATTATCACGTACAGTAAAACCTCTCTATTACGGCCACTAACTTATGCTAATTAGTTGGTATCTATGACAGGTGGCTGCTTAAACCAAGGTGAAAGTAAAACAGAACGCTCCTACAGGAGCGTTCCCTTTTACTTTCACCTTGCTTTAAGCAGCCACCTACATTTAACACAAAATACATGATGCAATTTAGTGCCCGTTATAGAGAGGTTTTACTGTACTTTCAAGAAAACGGTCTATATCAGGTAACCCATAGTAGTCTATATAACGTGGCCTATATAATAAGATAACATTTTATATGAGGTAATTCAATGAGTCGGTCCAAAGAACCCTTTTCTTAAATCGATGAGATTTTGCTCAGCAAACTTAAACCTTTACACCATGAATACACCTTTCTACGCATTTGCAAACACAGTAGATCCAGATCAAACGGCTCATATAGGAACCGTTTGATCAGTGTCTTCTCTGTTTGCTTATGATATAGCATAGATGTGGTTTTAGAGTATCTGTCATGGCCAAACATTCTAGTGTCCATGTGCAACTACATGTATAACAGTTAATCTACATGTAATTAATATTCATGGCGTCATTATTCACGCAAAATGAGGGAATGCATATTCATGGATTAATCCATTCCCTCATTTTGCGCCTCTGTAAAAGTCATTTTTCGAAACCATTGTGATAATTAGAGCATTTGCTCCATAGGAGCAAATGCTCTATTTATCACAATGGTTTCAAAACTACACAATTCTAAAAGTTTCCTTTTCTCTACTTAATGCTCCTTTTCGGTAGGTTTATTCAAACAGGTTGGGTCTAAAAATAGCCTATGAGGTAATGAGTTAAAGGGTTAATGTTAAGAATGTTCATATGCACGTGCATTGTGTACCTGAGACACGGTGACCAGGAACACGCCTATCAGCAGTGACAAGCGATTGCCGAGGACCTTGTCAATTAGGTAACCACTTAAAACACAGGCCACAATCTGGGCCCACTGGACCGCGGAGTAAAACAGCATATACTTGGCCACGCTTATGTCCAGAACCTTGAGAATTTTATCTTCCAGGGCAGCTGGATTGTCCAACACGAAGTAGTCACCTAATATAGAAAAGCACAAGCAGCTCGCATGAAAGAATGCAGACTTGACCATACGAAACACTGTAGGTGTTCAAGGTGCCTTTCATCCGTACCCATACTTGACTCTTACCTAAATGTACCATTAATATTTATCACAATGGTTTCAGATCTAAAAAATTCTAAAATTTTCCTTTTCTCTAGTTAATGTCCCCTTTTGGTAGATTTATTCAAAGAGGTTGGATCTAAATATAGCCTATGAGGGAATGGGTTAACTACATTTTTCGTTGAACTCTCTCAATCCGTTTTGTAGTAACGTTGCAAATTGTAATAATTACTACAAAATGGGTGGGTAATGCAACTTAAATGGTATGTAGTAAACTTTATATAAACCAAGAATAGTTGTCCGATTGCAACGATACTTTGGACAATCCTTCATATTGTCATTATCATTGCTTGGTTTTCACTCAATAGTTTCTCAAAAAACTTTGATCGAATCGGAAGTAGTCAAATTGCTATACTAGCACCAGATCTAAATTTGAGCAGACAATATTTTTCAGTGTTGTAACTGTTAAGACTTCTTACTTCCAAGTTCACGGCTCCTTTTCTTGTAGGTATGACTTGATTGTTAGACTTTTCATCTTCGAGCCTAGTTCACGACTTCTGAATCACCCTAGATACACATTTTAACCCTTTCCCTGTTCTTTGTTTATTACAAATTCATTTACCTTCTGAATAGTCATGGATAAATCAGTACTAATGACGTATGGTAGGAGGAACATTGTAGCCATTTTAGAAAGTATAGAACCAGATATATCAAATTATTTTAGCAAACAGAGCAGACCCTGATCAGACGGCTCCTACAGGAGCCGTCTGATCGGGGTCTACTCTGTTTGCAGATGCGTGAAAACACATTGATATCAGGGAAAGGATTAACGCTTAAATTGTAGGCAAAATGTGTACATACCAATGCCAGCCAAGCAGAGGAACGTGAGCACAGCATATCTGTACGGCGCACTGCTCGGATGACAACATCTGTAATCGTCGGGACGCTTCTCGTCGGAAGAATCATCGATATCTGCCAACAAATGCCGTTTCTCCAGCTCCCCACTATTTGCATCCATTATGTATGTACAGTTTGTCGACACTTTGTATCCGCTACATTTCTTGACGGTGATAGTTTAAATACGGTTATCTATAATTTTATACTATTATCAATAAGTATTACTATATGGTAGGGAGATATCAATTTCAAGATGACTATGATAAAATTTTGTCCAGAAAGCCAAGGATTAAACCTTTCACCGCCAATGTCGCATAAATACACCACAAGAAAAAGTGCAGTCCCAGATCATACGCCGCCTTTTCAAGGCGGCGTCTGATCAGGGACTTCACTTTTTGTCTCAGTCCCTATTTCTATATCTGTGTTTTATTCCTTTGAAATTTGCACTTATTTATCTCATTTCCTTATTTTACTGAATTACTTAGCAAACTTGGATTGCAGACGACAATTAGAAATTTGGCATCGAAAGGGTTAACTCACTCTTACGCTGAATACATCCACTATGAATATAACTCACATGTACGTGAATCATTCTACACGTACATGTAGATCAAATGTAAACACTGAATTATCATGACAAATAGTGCAGGTCCATATGAGATAGCTCCTATATGAACTGTCTCATACGGGTCTACACTATTTGCAAATGCAGATGTGTACGCTATGTACAGGCATTAAAATGAGCTGTAACATACTTCACAACGACAGTAAGTTATTAACCCTTCGCTTGCTGAATTTTTAAATACATTTCTCCTTCTTTACCCATGCCCTGTTGTATAATTACATATATCTTCACTGTGTATAAGTATTTCGCTGTGCAATCACTGCTGTGGAGTGCACTAGTTGCACAATCAACTTGTAAATAGTGCAGACCCTGATGAGACAGCTCCTGCAGGAGCTGTCTCATCTGGGTCTTCACTATTTACAGGTAGGTATATTGACGTGAATAGCAAGCGAAGGGTTAAAACTATTTTCAACCTCATACATTGTATTACACAAATTCATTATCACGAATATGTCCTTGTATCCCCCCCCCCTACCTGCTGTAAACAACATCTCCTCAAACTATGACCCGGCATTATATTTACTTACTTTCCATTCGTTAAAACCTGTGTGAAACTATTGACCGAGTGTCAAACAGCTTGGATCCTCATGACACGCCGAGTGACACGTCGTTTAATCTGGATCCAAGCCGTTTGCAAATGATGTCAGCCGAATCGCGCTTACTTAGTATGAGGGGGGTTAAGGGCAGTGGAATTTTTAAAAGATATTTAACCCATTTGCACCCAGTGGATTCTTCCATGTTTATATATTGGATGAGTCCATTTTTTATCTAAGGAATGCCTGGCTTAAATTTTAATTTTCGTTTTGTTTTATATTGAATTTCATATCAGCAAACAGTGTAGACTCTGATCAGACGCCGTATTAAGCAGCGTCTGATCAGAGTCTACACTGTTTGCCTATATCCCATATATGGGATCATGGGAGCAAATGGGTTAATTGTTTAAAATGATATCTGCTCACATTTTATTCAGTTCCAATTTCACTTATATGTACTTCCGGTTCGTTGAAACTTTGGAGAAATTATTGACAGATTGTCAAACAGCCTGGTTCCCGATCGCGTTAGGATTCAATCTGATTGCCAATGGAGGTCATGTCGCACCTAATAAGCAGTATAAGGATTAAATAGCGTGTGTATAACGCATTATTAGGTCATTTACTCCATGGATAATTATGTGAGAAATAATGGCATCATGAATACATGTATTAAATAGATTAATGTTTATAAACGTTCATGAACACAGTAAGTTGTGACCCTAGCAGAATATATTGACTCATATATATATCAATACATATGCAAACAGAGCAGACCCTGATCAGACGGCTCCTATAGGAGCTGTCTGATTTTGGTTTAATCTGTTTGAAAAGGCGTAGAAAAGCGTATTTATGTACAGTAAAACCCCTCTAATGCGACCAGCAAAAAGGGGCATAATTCACAGTGGCAAAGGCAGGTGGTAGCTTAACTCCTACAGGAGTTTTCTGCATAACTTTCGTCCTGCATTAAGCAACCATTAGAGGGGTTTAACTGTAGTAAGGTGTTAACTCTAAGTTATGCAATTTGTTGCATGTTAACCCTTTCGCTGCCAAACTCTGTCGTCTGCTAACTGTCGTCTGCTACAAATTTTCATTCTTTTGATTTTCTTCATTTTTGTTTCAAAAACATAGTAACAGTAACAAACAGTTTGGATCCTGATGAGACGCCGAGTTACACGGCGTCTCATCTGGATCCAAACAGTTTGCATAGGTAATCACAGATCCGGCATTGGCAGCGAAAGGGTTAACCCTTTGAATGAGGGTGCTTGCATTGCAAACAGTGCAGACCCAGATCAGAGGGTTCCTCTAGGAGTCTTCTGATCAGAGTCTGCATTTGTCATCCAAACTCCTCTAGCACTTAACCCACTTGCTTCCAGTGGATTCTTCCATGCTTATATATTGGATTAGTCTATCTTTTATCTAAGGGATGTCTGGTCTAAAATTTGATTTTTGTTTTGTTTTATATTGAATTTCCTATCAGCAAACAGTGTAGACCCTGATCAGACGCCGCATTATGCGGCGTCTGATCAGAGTCTACACTGTTTGCCGACGTCCCATATATGGGATCGTGGGAGCAAATGGGTTAACGAAGTTTCATACTGAATCGACTACATGTTTATATAATTAATCCTTTGCATGCGGGACACGTATGCTCTGGTATTTGCAAATTGTGTAGACCCAGATCGAACGGCTCCTAGCGAGGCCCTCTGATCAGGGTCTGCACTGTTTGTCATTCAGAATTCTCTAGCATGTTTAAACCTTTCGCACTGAGTGGACTCTGTAGTCAAACTTTGATGGGATTCCGCGTTGAATGGGTTGGTGTTTAAACTATGGAATGCGGGTCGGGACATGCCAATTGCCATTTGCTAAACTGCCATTTGCCAAATGAAAAATTTACGGACGTGTTCTTCTCGCGTACAGATGTACAGAAAATAGATATATTATTGTTTTGATAAGGATACAAAACATATTGTAGAATGAAGCCCGCCGATCTGTCTAATCCTTGGATCCGCCAAGCACTTTTAAACCATTTACCTATTTAGTATTTATATAAGAAATAATGACATGAAGAATATTTAGTATCTGCATTTTTTATAATGGCATATGTACAAAGCCATTTTTCGGAACTGGTGAATCAGATTTATGTTATTGCGAAAGCAAACAGATCAGACCCTGATCAGAGTCTCCCATTGGAGCCGTCTGATCTTGGTCTACCCTGTTTGCTATGGAGTGAAGGATTTAACACGGATGGGATACCGGTATTCAGCGTTGAACGGGTTAAACATGTTTCATAATTATGTTATCTAATCTCTGTGTCTACTTGCAAGGTTATACCATTGAATGCATAGTCGTCGAACAACATAGATGTAAACATAACCTCTAGCTTGCTGGGCAATTTCTCGTTGGCAGAAGATGCAGTTTTTTACCAATTCAATAACTAGACATTCTTCATTTCTTAAAGATCGCTTGATACCATATAAAACATTTATACATATAAAATCAAATACGTACATGTGTATAAAATCAAACCATTCTCTAGTTTTGATTGATACCGGTATGAGTTTGGTTTTATGCAATTTTGACCAGTTGGGTGCTGTGCAAAACTTCAATTGTTTTACAGGCACTGGGCTCATCTTATAGAACGGATTTGACACCGTCTCTAATGAATGTACGTAACTGAACATCGACAAGATATGTTCTTGGACATAGCCATAATAGTAGGAACTTACCTATAAACGCCTTAGGAAAACAAAACAGACCTTGATAAAAGAGCTCCTTCTGTCTTGGGTTAGTCAGCTCTGTAGCTCCTTCTGTCTTGGGTTAGTCAGCTCTGTTTGCAAAAGGCATATAAAGGCTGTCAGGGAAAAGCCGAATAGTGATTTTTTGTGATGATTATTACCTAGTACAGCATCCATAGTTCTTCAATACTCAACCCTATCCCTAAATCAGTAAAACCCCTATAATGTGACCACCCAAATGAGACTTATAATTCTGGGTGGCAGAGGCAGGTGGTAGCTTAATGCAGGACAAAATAATGCAGAAAGCTTCTAGAGGAGCTTTCTGCATTACTTTTGTCCTACATTAAGCAACAGCCTGCTTGTAAAGGAACTCATGTTTATTCATTAAGTGATCACATTAGAGAGTTTCTACTGTATAGTCATTCTCAAACTAAAGAGACTGCATTTAATGAGATATTAGGCGTAGTTATTTTGGTGCAAATGATTTTATCTGTATGGAGGAATATTTAGCAAAGTAGGGAATTCATGTTTGACTGTATTTTGAGTACACTGTATCATTTAGCTAATGGAGCAGAATTGCCTAGACCCTGAGGTGCTGGCAGTTGGGCAGGCATACTTCAGAAATGTGATGGGATGACATGCCCAGAGGATGGAAGACAACAACTAAACCATGAGACTTGCCTCCTACCCCCAACTTAATCATTTGGAGACATGGCCATTTGAGAGCAGGGGTTAGGCGTGTTATACCAAGCTGTTGTGTATGGCAAAGTTGATATTGTTTTCCTCCAGTTTCTGGCACATATATGGGTTTTACCCATGGACATTTTGTGTAAATTTATTGAAATATTGTTCTTTTGACTCATCCATTTACATGCAGTATCTATATTTTGTCTCGAGTACATGTGCCTGCTAAATGAAAGCACTGAAAGCAGAGTCTCTCTGCAGCGCTGTCATATACAGTAAAACCTCTCTTAACCGGAATTCTAGTAGAGAAGAATTTAGATATTTCAGACAGGTGACTGCTTAATGCAGGGTGAAAGTCATGCAGAAAGCTCCTCTAGGAGCTTTCTGCATGACTTCCACCCTGCATTAAGCTGTCACCTGTCTCCAGGACCGATATTGATACTAAATTCAATGTCCAGTTAAGAGAGGTTTTACTGTAGCTACTTTCTTAGGACACCAAACAATATGTATTACAGGTATTTGCTAAAATGAGTTTCCATGAAAACGTTAATCTGTGAAAGTATGAAAGTATATATTTCAACCTTTTTGTTTGCTATAATGCCTTACCTTGTACATGTGCTTTTTTAAATGCATTAGACCTTGATCAGATTGATTACTGGCAGAACTATTTGATCAGGGTCCCGAAGTTTGCTTATGGACTTTACAGACCTGGGTCTCTATTCATCAAGCTTCACAACTGAAAATTAATTAACTTTAGAGTGAGTAGAGGACAAAACATTAATTTAGATTAGTCTCCAGTAGAGTCATGCTTCTAGTTCATAGAAAGTTTTGTTTGAGTATTTATACACTCAGATTGACTTAATGAAGTCAGGGAACAATTGCTAAAATACATGGAAACAAGAGAGCCAGTGGGCACTATATACGCCTGTCGAGGCTTTGTTCAACATAAACTGAGGTTAACATATTTGCTAAACGGAAATGCTTAACGCAAATTCTAAGTCCAATTGTGCGACCTTGACCTTTGATATACATACCGGAACACATCATTTGAGCAAAGATGGACAGAGAGCGCCATTCAATAATACGTCCCGTTTGTTTTCAATCAGATAAAGCTTGTGATGGTAGACAAGAGTTCCAAGTTTCAAGGCTTTATCTCAAAGAGTTATGTATATAAGTGGACTTTAACAAAAACCTTAACCAAAAATTCTAAATTAAAAGTGCCATATTTCTGTCAAAATGCTTAACAGAGTTATTAACTCTTACATACAGATGAAGCTTGTAACGGTGTACAAGTGTTACAAGTTTCAAAGCTTTATCTGAAAGGGTTATGTAAATAAGTGGACTTTAACGAAAAACCTTAACCAAAAACTTCTAAGTTAAAGAAGGGTCGTCATCATTCTGTCAAAATGCTTGACATAGTTATGTTCTTTTCCCTACAGGTCAAGCTTGCGATGGTGAACAAGTGTTTCAAGTTTCAAAAGTTTATCTCAAAGGGTTGTGTAAATAAGTGGACTTACAATATAAATTGCGATCAACATATTTGCTTAACGCAAATGCTAAAACAGTTCAATTGTGCGCCATTGACCTTGGATATACGTACCAGGACACACCCATATTATTGTAGCATGTCCAGATAAACATTGTGGTGAAATTTGAGAAGGGTCCACCAAGCAGAACTTGAGTTAGAGATGTTAAAGACAGACAGTTAACATATTTGCTTAACGCAAATGCTAAACGCACATTCTAAGTCCAATTGTGCGACCTTGACCTAGGATTTACGTATCGGGACTAAACATGTTACTGTAGCATGTCCGGATAAACATAGTGTAAGAAGCCACATGAATACGACCTCATATCAGCTTGGGACCATTTTATAGATTAAGTTCTAGTTTCTACAATGGCCAAAACATTTCCCAGTTCATTTTCTATTACATAGATTATATCAGTGAATATTCATAATATCATGAACTACTGAATACATTTCTGTTTGAGACAGGGTTACAGCATGCAAAACAACATTTTCTATGTTACTTAGGTTTTAAAAATGTTTCATGAAGAAAGCATTCAACCATTTTGTTATTCATTTCCAAGAGTGTATTGCTATTTTCAGTAGTTAGTTCTTTCTATTTGTCTCTTTTGTAGTGGAATACTGTTGCAGCTACCACCTGAAAAGGCTATTTGAGTCTTATGCATGATGAAAGAATGTGAGTTATACCTTCGACCAACAGTATTTCAGTTATATCTATTTGCAGACGGCACCCGCTTGAGACAAGTTATAGTGATACCTCACTGGAATGCCCCTGTCGCGGTCACATGGCAAGGGTACCCCACCCAGTCACATTATCCTGACACCGGGCCGACCAGTCCTCGAACAAGGGCGTAGACAATGGAGCTACTAGTACCAACTTTTAACGACTTTTGGTCTGTCGCGGCCGGGGATCGAACCCACGACCTTCCGTACCGCTGGCGGACGCTCTACCACTGAGCCACGCGGCCGGTCCATGATGAAAGAAATACAGAGCAGTCAAGCATTATAACCCTTTATTTTATATAAATGTCTTATCAAATTCACCCATTTGGAAACAGACTAGACCCAGATCAGATAGCTCCTGTAAGAGCCGTCTAATCAGGGTCTGCTCTTTTTACTTATGGTATATTATCGATATGTTTCTAGACTTTCTGCCTGAGCTAAAATGTCATATGTGAATAATATCCCATTATGAAAATTAATATAAATAATATTAATGTCAATATTTCTTACATGAATATTAAACAGGAAAAGGGTTAACACTATTTTTAACAATTTCCTTCATATAAACGCCTTTCACACAATTTGCAGAGTAGACCCAGATCAGACAGCTCCTATAGGAGTTGTCTGATCAGGGTCTGCTCTGTTTGCTTATCGTATAATAAAGATCTGATTCTTCAATTTCTGTCGGGGTCAAAATCCCCAGTGTCCATATGCCATGGATCTAACTAATATTCATGATGCCATTATTTCATACATTAATATTCAATGGGGAAAGGGTAAAAATCCTTAAAAAACTGTATTCTGTGGTATCATATTCTTAATGCACAGAGTAACAGGGCATCACTATATCCGTAAAAACGCTAGGTCCGTATTGTCCGAGCGGACATATACGGACCTAGCGACGGGCCTATAACCGATATATGCCCGCTGCCAAGATAATTCTTCTAAATCTATAGCAACAGAACCCCGGTACGAGGCGAAGATCTTACTCTGCTCCGATGATGCAAATGTTATTATCAAAGTGCTCGTACACATACCGATTAGCTCCAATTTCCAAACCTCGCTTTTACAAAGACAATCCTCGCTCGAATCGATTCAGATGTCTGCACATGCACAGTACACGTACCAGTAAAGTGCAGTCTAGCCGCTAGTTCCAACGCCCATTTTTCGAAACTTGTAAATATGGGAAAATAGTCAAACAGGGAGAGCCACATGTCATATGAAATGACACCGCACCAAACACCATCAAACAAGAAACGGTATAGCCACAAGACAAAACATAACAGGACGCATATCCAGACGAAAAATTAAACATTAAGCATATTAAACAACAAAGTTGACCATAGGCTGAAAGCAGGAGTACCGCCTTGGAACGGTCAGTAACCAAAAATGGCTACTGGGGGGGGGGGGGGGGACTTAAACCTGGTTTACGGGTACCCAACCTCGCCCTTATCCCACTTTCACCAAAGTCAAAATGTAAATAAAATTCCTCCTCCAGACAACTTCCAGACCACTGCCACTTGATCGAAACAGACTATAGATGTGTAATATAATAGTTATATAGTGTATTAATGTACTAGTTGCTATAAATAAACTATAGTCTTTTTCGATCAAGTGCCAGTGTTCCAGACAAACCATCATTATGACGTCATCCAAATGACGCCAGAATAGCGTCATTCTCTCAATTTAGTTTTTAAAACCGTTTTCATGCTGAGAAATAGTTTCTGCTCTATCTCTGATCTGCTGAAATTTTCGCCAATGTTTTACAAATGTAATAAACAGGTTATTACATGAGTGACTAGGACCAAAGAGTGATAAAGGCCCTTACCTAGATATAGTCCCTCGGGCTAAAGCCCTCGGGCCTATATCAAGGTGACGGGCTTATAATATCACTCTGCGGCCCTAGTCACCCGTGTAATAACCTCTATATAGATGGTCTATTATGTCGTAATATATGTGTAAATGCAAAATCTGCTTTATTGGATATTAAAATAAAATCTAGAAGATAATCTATTTTCGCTGATACTGCAGTATTGCATTTGGATATTCATACTGTCTATTATTTACACCAATTTTGATGACGGTGTTTTGAGCCTTTTGACGGTTTCTGTTTCCTCTGTTTGGAAGCGGGCCATTTCCTTATGATATCTAAAAATCTTTGTTTCCAGCAATGTCTTAGTTGGAGGTGGAGAGATGCCTGATATTTGTTTCTTTATCTTTCTTGGGCCAGTTGGTCTCAGTTTTACTGCTGCAATACTAGGTTCTGTCCTGTCATTCACAGAATTTAAGTATGTCTTGTAGTAAGCTGGGTACTTATACATGTCTTTGGGCACTTTTTCTTTGTACATAGCAGTTGTATGTGCTGGTTCGCTTTGAGAAAAACACATATGAAGCTTGAAAAAATAGCATACAAGCTTACAGTCAGTGTTGCATGCAAGGCGTAGGAAGGTGTATATATGGAGTAAAGGGATGAGCACTTGAATGACCACAATATAAACAAAATATATGAGTGGCATTTGCTAGCAGGTTAAAAGTATTTTCATGAAGCAGCAACCATAGCAGAATAATGTACTGAATTAGCAGATTATTTTAATCAGACTACTGCTTGACATGAAAACCCTGTTTGGAAATAAAGAATAACATGTTAAAGTTTTTTTTCCAAAGTACAGTAAAACCTCTCTATAACGACCACTAAATTGTGTTAATTAGTTGGTATTTTGGATAGGTGGTTGCTTAAAGCAAGGTGAAAGTAAAACAGAACGCTCACATAGGAGCGTTCTGTTTTACTTTCACCTTGCTTTAAGCATCCACCTGCCTTTAACACAAACTACCTGGTGTAATTTAGTGGTCGCTATAGAGAGGTTTTACTGTATAATGTAAACTTAAAGAATAGGCAACTACACAGCTGCATGATACTCACATAGTTGGATTTACCTTTCCAAATAATACTCTATGGCTCTGGTTATTCAATCGTTTTTCTCTTGATGCATGTAAAATAATACCTATAATGTTTTTGTTTAAGTTTATTGTTGATGGCAGACAAAGCATGCCAACGGATATGTCTAAAGCACTATCAAAATATTTCACATTGAGGACTTTGTGCCTAAAGCAGTTGAAAGAAATGATATGCAACAGGTGTAGCTTTTTCCGCACTTTTCAGTGATTGACATTCCGATTAAGACGTATGTTTTAAAATCCGACGTTGACCAAGTTTTGATTAGGTTAAACTTTACACAAAGGCTAGGGATTAAAACAAAATTTGTGTTCAAACACTCATATATAACCATGCCAATACTGGTGTTACTTTGATAGCCGTTTTCTACATACCAGTCGTTTGTGCAATGTACATGCCCTTATTTAAAGACGTCGTTATTCTTTGCATACCCATATACGCATATAGGATCTACAAATTGGAGCTATAATTATACAAAGATATGCATTTAATTAAAATCCTAATGCATGCATGTATTGATTTTCTTCCATTCAATTAATTTCCCGCCTAATAAGGTTGTTTTGTTAAATTCTTGTCGGCCAGGGGATAGTGGAATTGCTGTTTTACTATATGTATATATGCCTACATGGGCTAAATATACTGAAGTATTAAGGCCTAGGTGTCTGTCATGTTTTGTTGTCTCAATATTCTTCTTTTACAAACACAAACTTTGGACATGGCAACCAATTATGTACACATGTCAGAAAGTGTGTGTTTACAATCTATGATCTAGCCAGTACAGTGCTCCCTCTCTACAACGACACCTTTTGGGATACGAAGATTGTATGTGTTGTTCAGAGGGAGTTGTTATAGGGAGGGAAAATCAAACATAATTAGCTTGTTTGCAGATTCCCAGATAAGATGTATTTCGAGAACTAAATCCGTTATGCCTCTATCAAACCCTATGTTGTAACCACTCTTTAGAATCGTCACTTTGTGACGATTCTAAAGAGTGGTCACAACATAGGGTTTGATGGGGGCATAAAGAAAATACGATGGAAAAAGTTGTTTCTGGAGCCATGTTATTTCGGAAACAGCGACATGCGTTGTTGTAAGGAGGGAATCGTTATTGAGAGGGCCGTTGTAGAGAGGGAGCACTGTATTTTTGCCCATATACCTTCACGACTGTACCTCAATAATGCTAGAAACAACTAGAACTATCACTAAAGGTGATTAATACTCCCACTAGCACATTTGACACAGAAATGGGTTTTAGAAATAAAGCTCCCGACCAATAAATTTTCATTTGTTAAATTAAGGTTGACTGTTGAACCGGACAATCTGAATTCAAACATGGAGACTACTCCAAAACATATAACAGAAAGGCGGATGGACTCAGACTGAAAATGTCCAATGTATTCTTTTTGACGGACATTAACCATATCGTACTGGCAATTCCTAAAATAAAGAACTTTCTGTAGCAGCCGCATATAGAGAATAATAGGTTAGTGCCGTAGATGGGACGCTTTATCCGACGAGGGGAGAAAACGTTGAGGCGAGGCTTGCCGAGCCTCAACTGTTTTCTCTCCGAGTCGGATAAAGGCGTCCCATCTACGGCACTAACCTATTATTCGATTTATCCAGTCAATATAGTTAAATGTCTTTTCATAGACTCATAACACTCTTGAAATAATTTACATTGAAAATGCAGTTTTTCGATCAACGGATCCCTCCCTTTTCACTTCCATTTAGACGTAAATAGATCTAATGAGCTACCGCAGAGGAATATAGTTTCGATACTTGTATTACTAGAAGGGAAACGTGGTTGAATTTGAAAAATAAGATGATTTGAATCGAGGGTCGATAAGTTATTTCAAACAGACATGATCTATATTCTTTGGTCAAATTCGAATTACGTAGTCTCGGTTTCTATTTTTAGATTCTACCTAACGTCACTCAGAAATCGATGGAACTGAACAGGCTATATTTAGGTGTATGACTATCACCGCCCCTGTAAGAGTTTATCAATCAAATAATCATGAGAGTGAAAAGAAAACATTTACTATTTATCTGTCAATCTTTGCTTCCAGGTTTGATTTTATCAAAAACGGGTTCTGCCAGCGGTGGATTAAATTAATAAAAGTGATAAATCAACGTCATTTTGTATGTGGCCTCAGTGGCGTAATCGGTAAGGGCGACGTCTCTAGAGAGATTAAAATTAGTTTTCGTGGGATCAGGCGCGGGTTCGAATCCAGCTGTAGCCAATTATTTTTATTTTTTCTCATTTGAATAATTTTTCTGGTGACCAAATAGATCTGTTAGATCGATTCCATCAACATGTTTATGAATATTTACAGAAAACTAAAATAGTTCCATGGTTATAGAATCATTACGCCTATCTACTAAACTAATAAACCTTCCACTACCGGAAGTAACCTAATAAACCTAAGTTTATTTGCACCCCCTTTATTATGTCATTAGAGAAGCCTGGTGACTGGATAAAATGGAATTCTAATAACTGGTCTTTATGACAAATCATCGCTTAACCCATTCTGTCCTTCTGACGCATTTTGGCGCCTCTGTAAACGTCATTTAACTTGGTCTGGAAAGCTCCTATACCTGCAGGAGCTGTCTCATCTGGGTCTTCACTATTTACAGGTAGGTATATTGACGTGAACAGCAGGCGAAGGGTTAAGGCGGCCACGTTTTATTAACATCAGATACTGTAAAAGCATACTGTAATACTGTAAAACCATTCCCTCATAGGCTATTTTTAGACCCAACCTCTTTGAATGAATCTACCCATTAACTAGAGAAACGTGAAATTTTAGAATTTTTTACTTTGAAACCAACGTGATAAATAGAGCATTTGCTCCTACAGAAGCAAATGCACTATTATCCACAATGGTTTCAAGAAGTGACTTTTACAGAGGCGTATAAATGCGTATTTATTGAGGAAAGGGTTAAAGCGGCCACGTTTTATTAACACAGGATACTGTAAAAGCAGAGGGTTGCTTAATACAGTGCAGAATTGATACAGAAAGCTCCTATACATGTAGGAGCTTTCTGTATAACTTTAGTCCTGAATTAAGCTACCATCTGTTTTAAAAATTCAGAGTTATCTGCTAGAATTCGTTTGGTTGTTAGTATTAGTGAGACGTTGCTGAACTTTTGGGGTTATGCTTGACACCATATACAACTAGAACTACCATTGAAGGCAATTAACCCCCGCGCACTTCCATATTTGCAACAGGGAGCAGGTACATGTCTGAAAATGTCTATGCACGGATATTAGGACGACCTACCATATCCTACTTGTAACATACCAACAATAAATTGGACCATAACCATCTACCCAAGATAATGCGCCTGTTTGTTTATTTACTGACCAAGTTATGCTGTTGAGAGGACAAGACCATGATTTTTGAGAAAATTTGATAATCAAAGGGCCACAACTCCTGCCTGATTGGTCGAGATTTTGCGCATTTGCAACTACTGACCGAGTATTTATGGTTGGTAAAAGCCTAAAAGAGTCCTCATTCTATTGATAGAACAACACCTATTTTAGATATTTTGATAAAGGGTCTTAAGAGAGAGAGAGAGAGAGAGAGAGAGAGAGAGAGAGAGAGAGAGGGGAGAGAGAGAGAGAGAGAGAGAAAGACAGACAGACAGACAGACAGACAGACAGACAGAGAGAGACACACACACAGAAAGACAGAGAGACAGAGACAGAGAGAGAAAGAGATACAGAGAGAGGGGGGAGACAGAGAGAGACACAGAGAGACAGAGAGAGAGACAGACACAGAGACAGACATAGACAGTGAGAGACAGAGACAGAAAGAGAGGGACAGAGAGAGACAGACAGAGACAGAGAGAGATACAGTGAGAGAGACAGACAGACAGACAGAGACACAGAGAGAGACAGGCAGACAGAGACAGAGAGATACGGAGAGAGAAAGAGAGAGAGAGACAGACAGACAGACAGAGACAAACAGACAGAGACAGGGACAGAGGGACAGAGAGAGAAAGAAAGAGAGAAAGCGACAGGCAGAGACGTACTCCATTTTACCCTTAGCCTGCTAAACAACAACACATGGCTTACTTGTGCAGACAGTTTGGATACATATAAGACGCCGTGTTACTCGGTGTCTCATCAGGATCTAAACTCAAAGATGTTTGATACTCGGCTAAAAGCTTCTCAAAGTTTGAACGAATTTAAGTAAGCTAAAAATTTAACAGATCGTAGTTTAAGCAGACATAATTTTTGTAGCAGGCAAAGGGTTAAGAGTGTACAGTAAAACCTATCTTAAGCGGCCATTAAAAAGAGGTATAATCATGGGTCTGTAAGGCAGATGATAGCTTAATGCAGGTCAAAAGTAATGCAGGAAGCTCATATACAAGCTTTCTGCATTACTTTTGCCCTGCATTAAGCAACCACCTGCTTTTTAAGACGCCTATGTTCAATAAATGAATGACCGCTTAAGGCATGTTCTAACGTATTTAAATTCTTTTCAGGCTAAGTAACAAAAATGATCATCTGTTAAATGCTTTAGATTTATTTATCTTCATTTTTTTCTCTTTCAATATACAGTCAGAATGATAATCAGTTGGATTCTGGTGAGACACACAGTTCACACGACGTTTCATCTGCCTAGTGAATCGGTGTCTGATCTGCATCCAAACTGTTCGCACACGTTATCACCAGTTCTCCGCTAGCATGCAAAGGGTTGGCCGTATGCTTAGCCATTTATAATCCACGTTGACTTAAATGTGTGTCAATGAATACTACTGGGAGTCTCGCTCATGCGACCATATAAGTTAATACCATAGCATTCTGCAAAAGGAGGTTGTTGCTTATTGCAGGGCGAAAGTAATGCAGAAAATTTCTGTATTACTTTTGTCCTGCATTAAGCTACCAGATGTTTTTAAAGTCTGGAATTAGACTTCTATTGAGCGGTCGTATTAGCGAGATTTAACTGTATCATGATAACAGTACGACAGATTATAGATACAGCAATCAGTGTCCCTATATATACAATAGAACCTGTCCTAAGCGGCCATCAAAAAGAGGTCTAAGTATGGGTATGTAAGGCAGATAGTAGCTTAATGCAGGCCAAAAGTAATGCAGAAAGCTCCTATAGGAGCTTTCTGCATTACTTTTGCCCTGTATTAAGCAACCACCTGCTTTTTAAGACTTCTATGTTCAAAAAAATCAATGATCGCTTACTACAGGTTCTGTTGTAATCAACATTAGGGTGCCATTAATGGGATAATGGATACAGACAATGAAAGGGTGGAGAAACAACCTTTGTTACCGGATACTAACAATTCTACCGACGAGAAACGTCCCGACGACGGCAGATGCTGTCATCCGGACAGCGTGTCGTACAGATATGCTGTGCTTGTGTTCATTTGTTTGACAGGTGTAGGTATGTACTTATTTTACTCAGAGTTACAGTAAACCCTCCCATCAACGACCGCTAAAACGAATTCTGTTCTTGGTTTTAACCATTAGTGGTCACTTACTGTGAGACGAAAGTGATACAGAAAGCGCCTACATTGCATTCTGCAGTCAAATGTTTTAAGATAACCATGTTTAGTTATCAATCCTTTATTCTATGAATATGCATGCAAGAAATCATGAATATTAGTTACAAAATGTAATGGCACTTGAACACAGGGGAGTTTTGGCCATATCAGAAACTGCAGAATCATATCTATATTATGTCTTAAGCAAACAGAGTAGACCCTGATCAGACAGGTCCTACAGGATCTGTTTTACCTGGGTCTACTCCATGTGCAAAGGCGCAGAATGCGTATTTATGGAATGAATAGTTCAGTGGTCCCTATAGAAAAGTTCTATCCTATAAACTTGTTAAATCATATTTTGTCCTGTAGAATGTAAAACTAGACTACATTAAAACACATCTACTACGACCGCTCAAATAAAGACTAGCTGCGTTTTTACGATAGGCGGTAGCTTAACCCATTCCCTCATATTGACGACTTTTGACGACTCTGTAAAAGTCACTTTGTGAAACCATTGTGATAAATAGAGCATTTGCTCCTATAGGAGCAAATGCTCTATTTATCACAATGGTTTCAAACTACAAAATTCTAAAATTTTCCTTTTCTCTAGTTAATGCTGCTTTTCGGCAGATTTATTCAAAGAGGTTGTATATAAAAATAGCCCATGAGGTAATAGGTTAATACAGGGAAGCTCCTGTAGGAGTTGTGCTACTTATGTTCTGTATTAAGCAGCATTAGCTTTTAAAGAAATCCACGTTTATTAATTTATTCTAGAGTACATACATCTTAAGTGTAAATGATATTCATTTCAAGAAGAAGAAGATAATTGTTGATGTTGAACTTACTCTGGGTAATCGTTTTCGTATTTTCCAGGTGATTACTTTCTGCTAGACAACCCGGCAGCTCTGGAGGATCATATCCTCAAGGTTCTTGATATCAGTGTAGCCAAGTATATGTTGTTTTATTCCGCGGTCCAGTGGTCCCAAATAGTAGTATGTGTCCTAGGTGGCTACCTCATTGACAAAGTCCTCGGCAACCGCTGGTCAATGCTGATAGGCGCGTTCGTTGTCACTCTATCTCAGGTATGTTTATAATTCAGAACAAGCTGGGTTTTGATTTACAAATTCCGGTCCCCGATAGCCTTACCTTATGCCTGGCGTCCACTATAGCGCCGAAGCCTTGCCGAATGGTTGCCGAATAAATTTTGCTCGATTCGGGAACCATTCGGGGTCAGCTTTGTATTCGGGGTCATTCGGCATGCATTCCGCAAGTATTCGGGAAGTGGCTTACGAAGCGTTGCGGAACAGACGCCGAAGTGATGCAGAATCATGCCGAAACCTTGAGAATTACCTCCCGAATGCTTCCCGAATGGTTTCCGATCGTGCGGAAAGGTTGCGGAACCGTTACAGAACATGCCGAAGGGATGCCGAATCGTTGCAGAAATAAGGCCGAATGGTTGCCGAATTGAGAGTCTGGGTATATAACGATGTCGCATTTTTGTGTTTTGGGGAGGAAAAGATGTCTCGTTGGAGTGAAAAATATGCTCCCCCTATAACTAGACTAGATTCGTTCGGATGGAGCGGATGGTTACCTCCGGCTCCCTACACCGAATGGGTAGTGGGTCGGACTACATGGTACCATTATCTTGTAATAAATACTGACAGTTCCTTTACGTCCGGATGAACCTATTAATGCTTGCTTTATATTAATACCCCTTTTTAAACTGTATGTATTATCTTCTCCTCTTCTCCATGCATGGTGTCGTAATATTTCAATATATGTGACTGGGGATTGCATAAAAACCTCTTATACTTAATTGAGAAAGATTCATTTTCTATATCAGTTCTTAACGACTATTACTCATATATGTCTTATTTCCATTTCATGTCTTAATTTGCATCTAAAGATAGTTCTTAGGCTTCTATAGTACAAGTATAGATCCACTTACACATATCCATACTATATGCACACATCCTTATACTACAAAATAAGTAAGTGTGTACATGAGAATTAATGTAAATAAATATTGACATATATATATTATGGCTATAGATGTGATGCAAAATAACAAACTCTATGGACCCTGTTTGGGTTGGTCAAACACGAATCCCTTTTTCAAAATCTCCACTGTTTGCAAAAGACAAATGCACTCTTTGCAATTATACTACTTGTAAAGGATACACACACATCTATACATTGATATTAATACGAATACCCTGTTTGGTGTGGGGCTCAAATACACTCTTAGCAAGTACTTGGGAAGAGCACACAAAAACGTACGCACATACATACATCTACATATAAATGCTTCCCTCTCATGTGTTTTATTTCGTTTTCGTCAAAACAAAAACATAATTACGAGTATAAGGGATTGATTATATATATGCTATTTTAAGCTATTTATAATAGGTAGCCAAAATGAGATGTTATATTTTATAGCTATTCCTGTTCTTTATACATGTATTTTATCCATAGGTAGTTAGTAATGGAATGTATTTTGTTAAGAAGCTATTGTTTTAGTCGATAAATAACTTCTAGCTTATGTTAAATAAGATGTTTTGTAATATCCGACTATAAGTAAAGTCTCTTGTATATTGTATTTTATATCTCGAAATCCTTTCGTCAATATGACGACCGTTCTTTTACAGATATAAGATTTGCTGACATCAGCGTCTTCTGAGACTATTCGGGTCCCAGTTTCACGAACATTCTTAAGTAATAACTTAGCTTAGCCTGTTACTTACAAATATACCAGAGCATAATTTTTCATAAATTAGTGTTTATTTTGTAACAACAAATTGTTCAGACGTTTGCTTTGCTTAATTGTCATTTTAAGAATACATATTGTATTTGTTTATAATTGAGGGCGATCTAAATCAAAAACTGTATTTAAGAATTTGTAACAGACTTTTGGTTTAATTAGATTTTTTATGCACAAACTGTTATTTTCTGTTTAAAAAATAAAACATAATGTCTATAAGGATTCTGCTTAGATAAAATTATTTCACTTATCTTCTCTATATGTAAGTGTAATAACCCTAATAAGTTAAGCCTGATATTAAGTATATGAATCGTTCATAAAACATTCGACATGTCTTCCGCGTGGATTCGGGAACCCTTCCGCGTCTTCGGGAAGCCTTCGGGAAGCTTTCGGGAAGCATTCCGCATCGATTCGGCTTCATTCTGGAACCGCTCGGGGTGGATAGTAGATCCCGATGCCTTGCAGAATGACACCGAATCTACCCCGAAGTCACCGCGAAGGGTTCCCGAACGTCCCGAAGGGTTCCAGAAGGGTTCCAGAAGGTCCCGAAGCCTTCCCGAATAAAAGATTCGGCGTCCAAATTTTAAAACTTTTAAAACTTGGATGCCGAATCTTTTTCGATCCCGATCAGTCCCTTAGTCACCCAGAAGGGTTCCCGAAGGGTTCAGGAATGACGCGGAAGGGTTCCCGAACATCCCGAATGCATGCCGAATCATCCAGAATATGCGATATCCACATTCGGGAACCCTTCGGGAACCATTCGGCGTCCTAGTGGACGCCTGGTCTTATTCGGAATATTTGGTCAATCGGAGATTTGCTGTGAACTAGTCAGAGTGAGAGCTGAGAGTTGAGTACAGTAAACACCAATAATGAGTTAGAGGCAGGCAGTAGCAGGGCGAAGGTTCTGCAAAAAGCTTTCTGTTTTATTCAGCATCCACGGGCTTGCAAAGTCAACCATGTTTTATTCATTAACCCTTTCGGCGCCAAATGTCTAATTGTCGTCTGCAATCCATTTTTTGTTAAATCAGTCGGTACAATAAGGGAATGAGATAATTACTTGCAAATGTAAAGCACATATATAGAAAAAGAGATTAGGACAAACATTGAAGTCCCTGATCAGACACCGCCTTTTCAAGGCGGCGTCTGATCTGGGACTGCACTATTTGTCTTGGTGCATTTAAGCGACGTTGGCGGTGAAAGGGTTAAGTGGTGGCTCTAGAGCGGTTGTACCATAGTTACGGTTCCATTAATCAATAGAGTGGCCCCAGAAATGTCAGGTTTGAAGGAGACAAAAATTACATCAAGACAATTGATCTTTAGTTTATTTGCCATTATGTAAATGCTAGTCCTAAAATACACAATGAAATATTATGTAAAGAAACAGCACCCAATACATCCCTTTAATATTTAATGATTCACTCAATAAAAACAAAGCAGACCCAGATCAGACGGTTCCTTTAGGAATCGTCTGATCAATGTCTGTTCTGTTTTCTTACGAAATAATATAGATCTGACTGATCTGATTCTACAGTTTCTGCCATGACCAAAATTCCCTGTGTCCATATGCCATTATAAAAATGATTGATACTTTCTTGGTGCCATTATTTCTAACACGAATATTTATGTCAAGGACTTGACACTTATTACGGTAGCTACAAGTTATGACATTTCTTTATACCTGTAATAAATGACGTAATTAGATTAATATTTCGTCATTTTCCAACAAATAGGACATATTTAACCCTTGACGTTTAGTGTTCTGAACTAAGGTTTGACAGCAAATGTAAAATGTAAATTGTAAAGCAGACTTTCTTTAGTTTCTTTTACAAAATAGATTCTTGCGGATCCTGATGTGAGGTCCAGTAGGTATGCGTGCCATCCGGATACAGACTGTTTGCACATGTACTTATCGATGTACCCATAGTATATTAACCCTCTACCTCATAGGCTATTTTTAGATACAACCTCTTTGAATAAATCTACCGAAAAGGAGCATTAACTAGAGAAAAGGATTTTTTTTTAGAAATGTGTAGTTTGAAACCATTGTGATAAATAGAGCATTATTTTTGCTCCTATAGGAGCAAATGCTCTATCTATCACAATGGTTTCACAAAGTGACTTTTACAGAGTCGTCAAAAGTCGTCATTATGAAGGAATGGGTTAAATGTTAAATTGCAACATGCTGCTGGTTTGTTTTTCGTTTCAGGCAATATTTGCACTTGGTGCTCTGGTGAATAGTTTCTGGATCATGTGCGTGGGGAGAATAATATACGGGTAGGCTAATGTTATAAAAAAAACCAATGTGACTGGGGAAACAATATACGGGTAGGCCAATGTCACCACATGAAACATTGTGCCTGTGGGGGTTAATATACGGATAGGCCATTGTCATCACATAAGCATCGTGTCTGTGAAGAGTAATATACGGGTAGGTCAATGTCACGACATAAAACATTGTGCCTGGGGGAATATTATACGGGTAGGTCAATGTCACGACGTAAAACATTGTGCTCGGGGGAATGTTATACGAGTAGGTCAATGTCACGACATAAAACATTGTTCATGTGGGGAAAATATACAGGTAGGTTAATGTCACGACATAAAACAGTGTGCCTGTTAGAAGAATATACGGGTAGGCCATTAATTCCTGTTATAGATCGAAATCATTTATTCAGACCAGGTGGCATAGCGACGGCGCTTATATTCTATTATATTTCTAAAGTTTAAAATAAAGAGTTATTAGTTTTAACCCTTTCGGCGCCAAATTTCTAATTGTCGTCTGCAATCCAAGTTTGTTAAATCATTTAGTAAAATAAGGAAATGAGATAAATAAATGCAAATTTCAAAGGAATAAAGCACATATATAGAACTAGAGATTGGGACAAATAGTGAAGTCCCTGATCAGACGCCGCCTTGAAAAGGCGGCGTCTGATCTGGGACTGCACTATTTGTCGTGGTGGATTTACGCGACTGTGGCGGTGAAAGGGTTAAAACAACTACATCGGTTACATGTCGCTTACAGACAGTACAGTTTGTATACATACACTGTATATTACCTCATAAAAACTTGTTTTCTAGGATGTTAGAAATTCCCCTGATAGCTTCCCTCAATAATATGACTATTTGCTGGTTTAAGTCGAAGCAACTCAATCTGGCCATGGGGTTGAAAACAAGCATGTTCAGAGCGGTGAGTTCATTTTGTTTTATACGTATAATACTTATATCGGTTAACTTGTATTATTCGCTTTATGTGTTTAACCCTTTACATGATAGAGGTGGCATCTTAAAAATTCCTTTGTAAACATGGTAGACCCAGATCAGAAGACACTTTTAGAAGCCGTCTGATCAGGGTATGTTCTGTTTTGCTTGTAAAATTGCATAGATCTGAGTCTACTGTTTCTACGGCTTCGTGTAAAGTCAAAACAATCTTTGTTTATATTGTTGCATAATCAATCCAGCTACTATTCATGGTGTATGTATTTCTTGGATGAATATCCATGAGGTAAAGGGTTAATACACGTTGATATGTAATTTACTTTATGTCACTGTTTATATATGTCCTAACATATGATGTATCCATTTAAATAGAGGTATATACAATTATGCTATGATACATGTCTCTGATTTAGAAATGCGTTGAAACACCATAGATACATGCAGTCCGTCAAACCTCTTTAGCCTAACGTCTCTGTGGTATATCCTGGTGATGATCGTATAATTGTATTGAGAACTCCTTATGACGTTTGCTGATTCTGCAACTTCTCATCGTCTGCCCTGCAGGACCCGTAAGGGTGTCTAAAATCATTTGGTTAGTGACATTGTATGTGGTCCACAAGGATTTAACAGATAAATCGCCCTGATGTATCTAGAAACTCTCAAGTAGCGTGTAAGATAATCGCACAGCGCCTGAACAGTGTCCCTGAAACCAAAACCGGGTTTACGACATGCGTAATGTCAGCGAGGTCTCTTTAACGTTAAACATGAAGTTAAAAGTCTACGGTTTCAAAACAATACCCATCAATATTATGTTATCAAGATTCTGTGATATCCTTACGAAATCCTTGCGAAAAGTGTTCATTTTTCGCCAAATACTTGCTCGAATGGGGCTGTTAGACTTGCACTACATGTGACCGAGGCATCACCAAGTCTAGTTGTGATTTTCGTTGCACGAAATCCCGCTGTATAATGCAAACATCCGTATTTATTAATAGCACCTGTCATGAGAGACCATTACAAAGTAGTTTAATTCTGGGTCGTTAAGGCCGGTTGTAGCTTAATGCTGGTAGAAAGTAATGTAATGTAAAAAGCTCTCCTATATGAGCTTTCTGCATCACTTTTGTCCTGCATTAAGCAACCACCTTGTTTTAATGAAGCCATATATGTTCAAATAATGCATGGTCGCTTTAGACATGTTACAGTAAAACATCTCTATAACGGTCACTAAATTGTGTTAATTTATAAATTAGTTGGTATTTAGGGCAGGCGGCTGCTTAAAGCAAGGTGAAAGTAAAACAGAACGCTCCTATCGGAGCGTTCGGTTTTAATTTCACCTTCCTTTAAGCAGCCACCTGCCTTTAACACACACTACTTGATGTAATTTAGTGGCCACTATAGAGAGGTTTTACTGTATTTTGTACCTTTTTTCTCTCTTTCTGATGACAGAGGACAATCATCGTCCAATAGGCAAATTGTCTTTTTTCTTATATCTGAACCACTCGTTGTCTTTTCCAGGGTTCTGTCATTCAAATGAATACTCTGCGACCTATTTACGACTATATAAGTGGTTTCTTTACCGATGGAAGCACGATTCTAGCCGTGACCTTGTGTGTTGGTAGGTCGTCATGAATGTATAATGGTCGGTCGGAATTTTACATATAAGTTTCGGATTGTTAATTCTCTTTCACTGCAATCGTCGAATCTGTGATTACCTATGCAAACAGTTTGTTTCCAGATAAGACGTTGAGTAACTCGGCGCCTCTTCAGAATCCAAACTGTTTGTTGTACAAATAAAAAAGTAAAGTACCTAGTTATAGTCTACTTTCAGTCCGAAGGACTGCTCAGCTGACTGTACATTTACTTCCCTGGTCATTCAGTCATTGAGCTCTGCTAACATGTTGCGCAATCATGCAGCCGCAGTACCGGCTAGTGACCCTCACATGTATCCATTTGAACCATCGGATGGAGAGGAGGTGTGGGTGGGAGGCACTGGAAAGCGTCTCTGAAATTTCCGGGAGGGACAGGGATTTGAACCCAGACTTCCGGATTGGTAGTCAAGCGCATTACCACTAGACCACCGCACTACTAATGCGTTTTGAAAAAAGTTAGGAGAAAATCAAACGAACAAAAATTGTAGCAGGCGACAAAATTGACAGACGACAATATTTGCAGACAACACATTTGGCAACAAAAGGGTTAACATTAATAGTTTGCAAATGCGGGAAATGCATAACTATGCATGGGATTTTGGATAGACTGAGGAATCGGACAGACGGACGTGAATCGGGTGCAGAATAATCTTCCCCGATATACCAGTCGTAACCAAGTTACACACATTAAAACGCATCTAATGCTAGCCCAACAAGAGCTGTCACAGTCACGTGACAAATGCCCCCAAAGGATACGAAAGCCTAGGTCATGTGTATGTCTGGACCATATCGCATTTAGTAGAAGCCAATTTGTGCTATTTCAAAGTTGTTTTATGTAAAACGATATTTAAGAAAACACAAATATATATATAGAGAGAGGCTCGTGTTTTAACGTTGACCCCCGATTGTGACCTTGACGTTTGAGACAGGAACCTCGTTATTTTCGCGACACACATCGTCTTAAGGTGGTGAACATTTGTACCAGGTTACTTTGAAATCCACTCATGTATGTAGGAGTTACAAAGCGAACACCACAAAATGTCTCAATGTTTTTACTTTGAGCCCGGACTATGACCTGGACCTTTGAGATAGGAACCTGGTTCTTTATCGTGACACGTCATCTCAAGGTGGTGAACATTTGTACCAGGTTATTTTGAAATCCAGCCATGTATTTAGGAGTTAAAGAGCGGACACAACAAAATTTCCCCATTTTTTAACTTTGACCACCGATTGTGGACACGACAAAATGTCCCCATTTTTCTTTTATCTTTGACCCCGATTGTGACTTTGACCTTTGCGATAGGTTGTTTTTTCGCAACACATCGTCGTAAGTTTGAAATCCACCCATGTGTGTAGGAGTTACAGAGCGGACAGACTCACAGACAGACAGACAGACAGACTGGCTGGCTGACTGACTGACTGATTGACTGAATGACAGACTGACATACTGACAGACAGACGGACTGACAGACGGACTGACAGTGCGATTACTATATGCCTCCCTTTGGGGCATAACAATAAGTTTAAGTTGAGATCGTAGAGGCAGATGGTAACTTAATGTTGAACGAAAGTTATACAGAAAGCTCCCATAAGAGATTTCTACATTACCTTTGTCCTGCATTTACAAGACACCCATATTCAATACGTGGTCGCTTAGAGGGATTCTACCTTATTGTCTAAGCACAAAGTAGTCAAAGCCATTACCTCAAAGAGTTCTGTGCCAAGCGAGGGAACAACTGGCAACATGCTTGAAGTCTCAGACCCATTAGGAAATAGTTTATGTATTGGTTACTTAGAAGTTGTAGCATATATTCCGTTATTCGACAAATTACACTTTACTGCATTTCAACATATAAGAACACAATTACGAGTATGTGGATAGAAGTAATATATGTGCAATAGTCTTCTAAGCCTTCAAATCTGTTGAACGTATTGGAATATATCTAAGCCTCATTATCGCACATATAAGGCTAAAGAAAAATAATTCAATATCTGTATTGTAATACCTGCTTATAAGATATTCAGTTGAAGGGTTAAGAGGTTCTGAGTGAACAACAACACCATGCTGCAGATATTGACTAGTATAATGCAATGTAAATCCTGCTCAGACACCGCGTTTCTAGCACTGTTCTTGACTGTTACAAAGTCTCCTGTGTGTTGTTCCAGGAGCACTCGTCTGTTTGCTGTCCTTACTGTGTGGTATCGTGCTATTTTTCCTGGACAAAATGGGTGACAACTATAGTTTAAACAAGGAATTACTTGGAACAAAAGGTAGAGTGGTTTATAGCCATCAAAGAAAAGTTTAATACAGTGCTCCCTCTCTACAACAACACACTTTGGGATACGAAGATTGTATGTATTGTTCAGAGGGAGTTGTTTTAGGGAGGGAAAATCAAACATAATTAGCTTGTTTGCAGATCCCCAGATAGGTGTATTTCGAGAACTAAAACCGTTATGCCTCTATCAAACCCTATGTTGTGACCACTCTTTAGAATCGTCACAATGTGACGATTCTAAAGAGTGGTCACAAATAGGGTTTGATGGAAGCATAAAGAAAATACGATGGAAAAAAGTTGTTTCTGGAGCTCTGTTGTTTTGGAAACAGTGACATGCGTTGTTGTAAGGAGGGAATCGTTATTGAGAGGGCCGTTGTAGGGAGGGAGCACTGTATTACCGTAACACGGCATCCTCATATTTCGGACTTTCAAATGAAAGCATTCTGATTACACGGTTAATTTTACTTAAATTATCATTTTTGAATGAATATGAAGAAGAATATTTATAAAAGCATATGAACCTGTGGAATTTTGGTTAAGGTAGACACTGTAGAATTCCATAAGCAAACAGAGCAGACCCTGATCAGACGGCTTCTAAAGCAACCTACCATTTGCATATGCATCAACATGCATCTCTAGCTTAGATATCGTAATGTAAACATGTCTTTTTTAATGGTATCAGCATATAATAGTAAAGGTAATAGTAAAAATACTTTAAGGAAGGAATCTCAGAAGGCTATTCTTATAGAACCACGTAAAAGTATTTCGTAATTTCGTAATCCATGGCGTCTTCATCTTACTTTACAGGAAATAATGTCAGGTTTTCGGACATAAAAGAGTTTCCAATGACGTTCTGGTTGGCATCATTACTGATCAGCTGTTACGACTGGAGTGTATTTACATTTATAGGGCTTGGCGTGTAGGTGAAATAATAACGCACAAGCACTATGTTATACATGGAGCGTATTTGTTACATTTATAGGACTTGTTCTGTATGTAAAATAGCAGACAAGCATTTTGTTATACCTGGAGCGTATTTTCACTTATAGGACTTGGCGGACAAACATTTTGTTATATCTGGAACGTATTTACATTTATAGGACTTGGCGGATAAACATTTTGTTATACATGGAGCGTATTCACATTTATAGGAACTGGCGAGTAGGTAGATTAGTGGACAAGCATTATGTTATACATGGGGCTTATTTACATTTATAGGACTTGACTTGTAGGTAAAATAATAGCGGATAAGCATTATGTTAGACCTGGAGTGTCTTTGCATTTATAGGACTTGACATGTAGGTAAACTAATAGCGGTAAAGTAGTATATCATATCTAAAGTGTCGTTACATTTATAGGACTTGGCGTGTAGGTGAATCAGCGGGCAAGTATTGTGTTATATATGCGTATTTACATTTACAGAACATGTCGTGTAGGTGAAATAATAGCGGACGAGCATTATGTTGCACCTGTGACTTATCTAGATTTGTAACGAATAACGACCATACTTCTTGTGTGGTGTCTTGTGGATTATAAGGATTAATATTAAGGTTATAAATATGTCCAAGACGAAGTTACGAGATATGTGTGTTTTCTCTCAATAGTACAATCTATATTCAATACAACACTACCTAAGAATATGTAGGAAATAATTGGTTTTGGAAGCGGAAGTCTTTAATTTGGTACAAAAAATATATACATGTAATGCTGCAATTGGATTAACAGATTTCAACATTCAGATAATTAACTCTTTTTAAAGTGTTTTATACTAAAAGGGAATAACTCACCGCCTCATCAATTATTTGAAATGCCCCCCCCCCCCCCCACCACCAACATACATACTTAAACCGTAATTACTCCAACAAACGCTGTGTTGTAGCTGTTCTTTAGAATCGTCTCTTCAAGGCGTCACAAAATAGGGTTTGGTGGAGAAATTAGTTATATTCTAAAGCATATGTTGACATAATTGTGTCGTGTTAATAATGCTATCATCTTTTCTCATTGTAGAGTTTACTTTGAGATGAAGTATGAACAAGAACCATCAATTGCAGCAAACCTCAACAGGTAAACATGGTCAGTTAGTCGAGGAATTTTTGACATACAGTGACAACTCACTACAACGGCCATTCAAAGACAACATAATTTTGATATTTAATGCAAGCTATCTTCATAACTTTAAGCAACCACCTGCTTATAAAGACAGCTTTGATTATTTTTAAGTGGTCGCATTAGAGGGGTTCTACATGTAATTTGAATCGTTTTGTTAACAATTCCATCACTTATATAATATTTATTTTTCAGTCTGATGTACGTTATTTGCATAATTGCGTTGCCTGTATCTGGTTGGCTAATTGACAAGATTGGGCGGAGCTTGTACTGGTTGTTTCTAGGTCTAGTTTTGGGGTTGATCTGTCACCTGCTGTTAGCTTTCACTTTCGTCAATCCTTACCTTCCAATGGTAAGTTACAATGGTTAATTTGAAAGGCTGTTCTTCCGTGTAATGTTAATGTATTTAAACCTTAACCCCATGAATATTGATATAAGACATAATGGAGGAGTGTGTATGTATATTATAGCATGTAAACTAGAAATGCTTTGGTCCTGGTAAAAACTGTAAAATCAGATCTACATAGTTACATGTATAATGATATTTCCAAGAGCAACGCAAACAGGTCAGACATTGATCTGGACCCGTGGTTATAAAACTTCTGAGTCTGAGATCATTCTCAAGTATCTGATTGGTCAGATTCTGAGCAAGCTCAGAATCTGACCAATCAGATGCTTTAGAATGACCTCAGACTCAAGCAAATGTTTTATAATATCGGAGCCAGGAACCCAGGATCTGAGTCTACTGTGTTTGTAAAAGCGTTAACAGACTTGTCTATAGAGTAAAGGACTAAGGAATGACTCTTGAGAAATGTCACCACTGTGCCGTTTTATATTCAGAATGTACATACCTGCAACTTGGAGATATTATTGTTAGATACATATCTGTAGAACAGCTCTAATACGACCATTTCATAAACAGCAATATGTGATTCTAACAGCATGTGGTTGCATAATGCATGGTGAATTTGAGCTGTTCCTGCATAACTTTCGTCCTGTATTAAGCTACCGCCTGCCTTTAAGGTCCAGATTTATACCTAATTTTGATGGTCGCGTCAGAGAGGTTTTACTGTATAAATCACCTGCTTCGGAAGAGGGTTCTCTCCTCTGACAGACAGACAGAAACATTGGAACACACCATGACACTTAGGTAATGAGTCAACTTGACAGCAACAAGAACCACTTCTGTGTTAGTGCAAAAAGTTTGTATTCTTTTATTACAAGTATACAGAAAGACAAAAAATAGTTATATATCTCTTGTTCAGCAAGGCGGACATTAGCTTAATGCAGGGTGGAAGTTGTGTAGAATGTTCCTACAGGAGCATTCTGCAATATTTTCGTCCTGCATTAACCCTTTCATCACCGAAGTCGAATAAATGCACCACCACAAATAGTGCAGTCCCAGACCAGACGCCGCCTTTTCAAGGCGGCGTCTGATCAGGGACTTCACTTTTTGTCTCATTCTCTATTTCTATATATGTGCTTTATTCTTTTGAAATTTGCATTAATTTATCTCATTTCTTTATTGTACCGACTGATTCAACAAAATTTGGATTGTAGACGACAATTAGAATTTTGGCACCGAAAGGGTAAAGCAACCACCAGCTTTTAATGACATATATGGGTATTAATTAAGTAGTCGCTTCAAAGAGGTTATGTTGTTTAAGTAAACAATGTAGACCTGCGAGATACAAGGTTAGAATAGGATTTGCCTGGGGAACGGGATCAGCAGAGTCGTCAATTCGGGGGTTTATTGTGTCCATGAGTTCGGAGTTTAATGAGGAATTATATAAATGTTCTTGTCTTTATCTGGCTTTATTTTCACGACGATTTCAACAGTATTTATAATGACAATCTGAAATAACAAATTTAACAATACATACTATACATAAATGCATGATAAACATACACATTTGACACGAATGATAATAGTATGGTGTTCACACAGCGACAAACAATCCGACTTGGTACATATTACAAAATACAAATGTATGTTTAAGTAACGAAAATGTACTTTTACTGGAATGTATGGAATCACGAAAGTGTCATTATCTATAAAATGTTAAACTGTATGAAAAGAGAATATATTTACCTGTATAAATATTTTAAATTACCCAGAACAATAATAAGCAAACTAATATATGGCGACTGTTTGTATTCCAAAATTCCGGCATCCAAAACTCTGTTAGTACAAAATGTTAGCTTGAGTTATGTCCCTTCAACAATATTAAACATTCCGATGAGAGAATCTAGGAAATGGTAATGAAAAGACAATTAACACAATACCGCTGGGTAACTTTATTTATTTCAATGGCCTTGTAGTGATCACCCTATGACAATCATGTTATACTCTACTGATTAAAAAAGCTACACAGCTGTCTCGAATTAAAGGACTCGATCTCAATTGTTAAATTGAGTCTGTTACTTAGTCTGTTAATGTATTTTTGAGACTGGTGACGTATTTAAGTGTTCGTGAAACCGGGTCCTGACTGCTTCACAATGTGCCCACTGACCTTAAATGTGATGTCGGTGCATTTTTTTCACGACAGCATTCCATTTAGTATAAGTCGTATTTCCAGGGGCGATATGTTATACGAGGGGTGTTCCATTAATAATGTAATCTGTGCTTTATTTCGCGGAAATCGTGCAATTCATGCACAAAACCACCTCGTGTCGATTGAGTGATCACTGGCTCGTGACACAGGTAAATATCTCGTCCACACGTTCACTTGCCTCGGTACAGTGTACATCGTTTCATAGCCTATTCGTTAGACTATACACAAAATGACAGGAAAACGAGCTGAAAATGTTCTTGAAATTAGGGCCTATATAAAAGGTAGGTCATTACTCGGCATAAAGACTGTAGATATTCCCCGCGAGCTGTGTGACATTTATGGGGAGGGCCAAATGTCCCACAGGACTGTTTGTAGGTGGATAGCTAAATTTAGTGCTGGGCAGCAGCAACTGAAAGATGCTGCTCGCCCAGGTCGTCCTGCAACAACTACGACCAAAGGTAACATAGAAAAAAATCCGAAATATCCTCAAAACTGATGCTCGATTCACCGTAAGACAATTGGCTCGAATGACAAACTTGTCGTTAGCAAGAGTTCATGCAATTTTGAAGAAACACCTAAAAGTTAGAAAGATAAATGCAAGATGGATACCCCATTTGTTAACGGATGAGCAAAAGAAGACGCGTGTAACAATGGCAAAAAAACTTCTCAAAATGTACCCAAAATATAGTAAAAAGGCTTTTGATAATATAGTCACTGGTGATGAGACCTGGGTGTATTATTTTGAACCAAAGCGGAAGGTTTCCAACCGAATATGGGCCACTAAAAATGCCAGACGCCCAAGTATTGCCAAACGAATACGAACGGTAAAGAAGGTTATGTATGCTATTTTTTTCATTAATAAGGGTCCAGCTATTCAAATCCCGGTGCCAAAATGCAGAACGGTCACAGGCAAGTTCTATAAAAACGTTTTTCTGAGAAAATTGAAGAACTACTACAAAAGTAGCCGCCCCAAAACAGGACTTAAGTATGTCCGACTTTTGCATGATAATGCATCCGCTCACAAGGCACGTATTGTGACTGACTTTTTGGAGTCAGAGAAGGTTACCGTCCTTCCGCACCCTCCGTATTCGTCAGACTTGGCCCCCTGCGACTATTGTCTCTTTCCAAAACTTAAATATCATTTATCTGGAAGGAGATATAATTCGAGAAATGCCCTTGGATCTTCTGTTTATCAGTGTCTGATGGGTGTCCCCATTGAAGAGTATGAAAAATGCTTCCAAAAATTGATTGACCGGCTAAAAAGGTGTATTCTGGTTGGCGGAGAGTATTTTGAAGGGCAGAGCAAATTAAAATGAACAAAAGCACTTCCGCTATATGAGCACCGATGCAAGTGACATTATTTTTGGAACACCCCTCGTATTTTCTATTTCAGTCTTTACTTGGCTTTAGTTATTCGGTGGTCGCGGCAACGTTGTGGCCAATGATCCCATATATGGTAGATTTGAAGTACTGTGCAACAGCTTTTGGCATGTAAGTCAACAGCTCATCTTGTTTGGTATAAACCATATTGTAGTCACGACAGAAAGAAAGCCAGTGGTGGCTGGAGCCTCTCTTAACCCATTCCCTCATAGGCTGTTTTTAGATCCAACCTTTTTGAATTAATCTACCGAAAAGGAACATTAACTAGAGAAGAGGATTTTTTTTAGAATTTTGTAATTTGAAACCATTGTGATAAATAGAGCATCTGCTCCTATAGGATCAAATGCTCTATTTATCACAATGGTTTCACAATGTGAATTTTATAGAGGCACAAAAATGCGTCACTAGGGGGTAATGTGTTAACCTTTTAGCGGATGAATATTCATATATAATAAAATAATATAATGGATACTTATCATTAGCTGATTTTCTATAATGGCATATGAACACAGGAGTTTTTTGGCCGTTTCAAAATCTATTCCATAACAATGACTCGATAAGCAAACAACCAGACCCTGATCAGATGGCTCCTACAAGGGCTCGTATGATCAGGGTCTTCTCTGATTGCAAAGGTGTCAAGAGGCGTGTCTATCAGGTAAAGTGCTAAGCTTTAGCATGCGGGCACGTATTCGCGGTACAAAGTGCCTTTTAACACACCCTATCCTAGGCTAGCATTCGGAACTACTCGTCGTATTCCGCCAGGGTTCGGAATATAAATAATATATTTATTTCGTTAGAAATAGCTGAGGTGTTCCGAGTGCCCAGACTATGTTTTAGGCCCAACTAATCTGACACCGAGCGAGTCGATTTTAACCCCTTACTCCATGAATATTCATGTGAGAAATCACGATCTCATGTATATTGTCTACATGTATATGTATACAGGAAATGGCCTGATGAGACAGCTCCTGGAGGCTGTCTCATCTAGGTCTGATCCGTCTGTAAAGGTGCTAATTAGCGCCTATGATGAGTAAAAAGTTCACATGTAGAACTTCACAGAGCTAGTATTATTATCAGACCAGCTCATTTAAGTCATTAATTTGTCTGTACAGTAAAGCCTCTTTAAACCGGACGTCCAGTTTAGTATAATCATCTGACTTGGAGACAGGTGGCAGCTTAACCCATTTCCTCATAGGCTAAATTTAGATCCAATCTCTTTGAATAAATCTACCGAAAAAGGAGCATTTATTAGAAAAGGGTTTTTTTTAGAATTGTTTAGTTGGGAAACCATTGTGATAAAAACAGCATATGCTCCTATGGAGAAAATGCTCTATTCATCATGTAATGGTTTCATAAAGTGAATTTCACAGGGAATTCAAAACGCGTCAATATGAGGGAATATGTTAATATAGGGTGCAAGTCACGCAGAAAGCTCCTCTAGGATCTCTCTGCATGACTTTCACCCTGCATTAAGCAGCCACCTATCTAAGAGTATCTATTGTTTTCTCTACTAAAGTTCCGGTTTAGAAGGGGTTAACTGTATACTGAAACATGAGCAATAGTGCGGACATTCTTAGATGGTTCCCTCAAATGTAAATAGACCAGGGTCCATGCTTGTAAAGCTTTTTAGTGGAGTCTGAATTTGTTCTCAAGCTTTTGATTGGCCAGATTTGAGCATTTGGCTCAAATCTGACCAATCAAAAACTTGAGAACGAACCCAGACTCTACTAAAAAGTTTTATAAGCATGAATACTGCATTATTTACATGGAAACAATAATAAAAAAGTTGCTGCATTGAAGGAGTTGCTTGCAACCTTACATATAAAATGCAAGATAGCTCTGTAGACTACACCATGATTGCAGAGCCTGACCATGCCCCATGGTCTAACTTTGAAACATGGGTTACGTGCCTTTAGTACATGTATATTGATACGCTTCACATAGTTGAAGTATATCTTAATTATTCCATATGCAACTTGAAGATCATCAGGAATTCAACACCCGAATGCTAAACTGCATGTCGGACGATAAAATATGTCTTCTAGAAGATTCTTTTCCAACCGGAAATATTTTCACAGACGTAATCAGAGTGATAACCAGTCTAGACTCAGACGGTTTGTAAATGTAATCAAGGTAGCATGCCTATTATAATTTCATAAGTAAACAGAGAAGACTCTGAGAAAACAGAGATGTCTCCTATGTTTGCAAAGGCATAAAACATATTGTATATGAAGGAAAAGGTGACAGCATTTCCTTGTGTTTCTTTGCCAGCATGAATGCCTTTATCGCCATTGGCCAAGCGGGCATCACGTACCTGGCTGGCTATCTCGCTGACCATAGAGGCTACCTGGTGGTCGAGGTCCTGTTTATAGCTGGTATCTGTGGTAAGAATTGGGACGGTGATGGTAGTCTATGTAAATACAATGATTATTGGCGCCCGCGCATTAAGCGCGGTGCCTATATGAGCTTACGAAATTTTCAGCTAATGGGAGGAGCAGTTATTTCTGTAACGTTGAAAAAATGAAAGTTACTTGTTTGAGCAATGGAAATTGTATGCACTGGTCGATTAAGAGTGTAAATAACATATCAGAAGTAATGAAATAAAAAATAAACATTTGTTTGTTATTATTGCATTAAAAGAAATGAATGCATTATTGATACTAAAAACTGATCCTTTCAAATTTCCGGTGCCTAATGGTCTAGGAAAGTATTGCACTTTTTTACAGCAAATGCGCAGTCCAGTGTGCAGTTTTTGGTTTAATGCGGATTAATTGCAAGTTTATGTATAACGTATATTTACTTTGTAAAGTTTGGCCCAATTACGAGTAAAAATCCTATACATTACGGTATATAAATGAATGTTTTAGTTGATTATCGACTTGAAACCAGTCACAAGGTCAGACAGACCGAGTCTATTGCAACGTAATATGGTGACGCTAAGGAGTTCGTCTAAACTATTTTGGTCTTTGATTCATTTCTTAAATTCACAGTATTGAAAAGCTTTGGACAAACTCATTATTTAGTTGTTTTAAGTATAATTATATCATTGTTTGATAGGGTGTCTGTAGTAATTCCAACAGAAATATGCTGAACTACGCTCGTAAACCTTTGAATGATTGCATGATTATATTAAAACAATGCCAATCAGTGTATACATGTATTTTCATGTAAAAATCTTTCATATGGATTTCAGATATTTTATTGAAATTTTCACTAAATCACAATGCTAAATGGATGTCTCGGAGTAACTTTTAAGTTGACTCGAATAAAAGATACATGTATGTCATTTCATTAAAAAAGAACCAACTACATGTCTTACTGAGGGGTAGAAGGGTTTTAATTATATCTATCTTATATTTCAGTTGCATTGATATTAAGCAGTTTGATATATTTAATCGACAGTAGCACCGGTATGTATTTCTAGTTCTGACGATTAATTAACATTCTTTGACCATTTACTCCGTGAATATGCATTTTAACGCCAGATCCAGATCAGGGTATGTTGTTCTGTTTGCTTATGGAATTATATAGATATGATCCTACAAGGTATACAGTGAGTAAACATTTCTGTGATCCACTTCAAATCATTAATATTCATGATAGTATTAATGGAGTCAATGGTTAATGCACTTTTACATATCGAGGGCTTGGTGCAAAACTATTCTAACTCCTTCACTTTGTGAAGGAGTTAGAATAGTTTTGCACCAAGCCCTCAATATGTATGTTGCAGAATCATCGTAATTTGTTTCACTGCATTTCATTACAATGTGTTGTAATTACAGTAGAATCCTTTTTAAGTAACCGCTTAAGAAATACACACTGGTACTTTTGAAGCAGGTAATCGCTTAACACCTTCCATCATGTGAATGTTTTTTATACCTTTGCAAACAGAGTAGACCCAGAATTCAGAAGAGTCGCTTCATGCAGCACAAGTGCAAGGTTCTTGCCTGTGTCTGGTATGTGTTAAAGATAGTCTGATGTGTGTTAAGGATAGCCTGGTGTTAAAGATAGTCTAGTGTGTGTTAAAGATAGTCTAGTGTGTGTTAAAGATAGTCTGAGGTGTGTTAAAGATAGTATAGTGTATGCTAAAGATAGTATTGTATGTGTTAAAAGACAGTCTTGTATGTTAAAAGATACACAATGAAGAAAATATTCCAAGAAGGGAATTAATATAATATTCATGTATTTATGTTAAAAGAGTCGTGTATGTTAAAAGATAGCCTGGTATGTTAAAAGATAGTCTGATGTGTAACAAAAGATAATATCTATCTCCATTGTGATATGCAACAAGAGTTAGTCTGAAGTGTAATACAACACTCATTTGCTTTGAGCTGTAGAGAAAGTGTGCATTCAGAAAATTCAAGTAAACTAGATCTATTTTACATTTTTCCACAAAACCCTATTTTGCTGCTACTCACTAGAATTGCCTCTCCGACATAAAATACACAACAATTTTAGGATGTAACAGTAAGCTAAGGTTTTACTGAGAAATAAGAAATTTTGACAGATCGGTATACATCTTATCTACATCTCTAGTAAATCAAATTTAACCCTTTCGGCGCAAAATCTCTAATTGTCGTCTGCAGTCCACTAGTTGTTCAATCATTCGGTACAATAAGGAAATGGGATAAATAATATATAGAAATAGAGATTGAAACAAAAAGTGAAGTCCCTGATCAGACGCCGCCTTGAAAAGGCGGCGTCTGATCTGGGACTGCACTATTTGTCGTGGTGCATTTATGCGACATCGGCGGTGAAAGGGTTAACATATCCAGCTACTAACAATGGTTGTTTTTCTCTTTTCCAGACGGAGTTTTGAATCTCACGGCCAAAGACAGAACCTTGCGCTTGAATAAGCCACAGCAGTGAGTACAAACGCATGTTCTTAAACCTTCAGTATATTACACATGTGATCATGATTATCCTGCAAAGATGAGATGCCGAATAATTCGGCTACTGGTGAGGATCCGAACTGTTAGACACTGATTATTTGTTTGAAAGAGTTTTTTAGAATTGATAAGACGGTATTATCTGACGTCGAGAATTGAGCTTTACTCCATAAATATTCATGTAAGAAATAATGACGTCATGAATATTAATCAATTTGATATGTGTTATGACTCAAAGCACGTGAAGTTCTGGCCATGGCATAAACTGTATAATCTGATGCACATTATTACTATAAGCAAGCACAGAAGATCATGTCGGGGAATATTATGGAATAAATGGATAATGTACACACCCTTCGCCTGATATAAACCACGTAATTCTTAACATTTACCAAATATAAACCACGTGTAACTCTTTTTACCTAATATAAACCATATGCAACTTTTTTACCTAATATAAACCATATGCAACTCTTTTTACCTAATATAAACCATGTGTAACTCTTTTAACCTGATATAAACCAAGTGTTACTCTTTATACTTGACATAAATCGTGTGCAACTCTTTATACATGAATATAAACCATGCATAGCACTTTATACCTGACATAAACCACGTGTAACTCTTTATGGCTGATGTAAATCATGTGTAACTCATTTATGCCTGATATAAACCTCGTGTAGCTCTTTATGCGTGATATAGACCATGTGTAACTCAGTTATGCCTGATATAAACATTGTGTAACTATTTATACCTGATGTAAACCATGTGTAATTCTTTATGCCTGATATAAACCTTGTGTAACTCTTTATACCCGATATAAACCTTGTGTAACTCTTTATAGCCGATATAAACCTTGTGTAACTCTTTATATCCGATATAAACCATGTGTAACTCTTTATACACGATATAAACCATGTGTAACTCTTTATACACGATATAAACCTTGTGTAACTCTTTATATCCGATATAAACCTTGTGTAACTCTTTATACCCGATATAAACCTTGTGTAATTCTTTATACCCGATATAAACCTTGTGTAACTCTTTATATCCGATATAAACCATGTGTAACTCTTTATACACGATATAAACCATGTGTAACTCTTTATACACGATATAAACCTTGTGTAACTTTTTATACCTGATATAAACCATGTGTAACTCTTTATAGCCGATATAAACCTTGTGTAGCTCCTTATACCCGATATAAATCATGTGTAACTCTTTATACCCGATATAAACCATGTATAACTCTTTATCCCGATATAAACCTTTTGTGGCTCTTTATGCCTGATATAAACCATGTGTAACTCTTTATGCCTGATATAAACAATGTGTAACTCTTTATACCTGAATAGATAATACATAACCCTTTATACCTGACATAAACCTAGTGTAGCTCTTTATACCTGATATAAACCTTGTGTAACTCTTGATACCCGATATAAACCTTGTGTAACTCTTTATACCTCATATAAACCTTGCGTAGCTCTTTATACCCGATATAAACCATGTCTAACTCTTTATACCCGTTATAAACCATGTGTAACTCTTTATATCTGATATAAATGTGTAACCCTTTATGCCTGATATAAATGTGTAACCATTTACCTGAAATCCGTTACCTGATATAAACGCCTTTACACCTTTTTAAAGAGTAAACCAAGAGATGTTTGCTTATGGAATGCTATACATCTATTAGATATGATTCTACAGTTTCGGCAATGGCCAAAATTATATTATTCATTACAATTTATTTCATTAATATTCATACAATTATGAGAATATTTTAAATTTAATTTAATTTAGATTAAATTAATCCTTTCCATTACTATTTAAATTTTAGTACTTTGAGAGAAAATGTGAGCTGCTGGCACCTCATGTGGAGTCAATCTCTTCAGTCTTAACCCATTACCTCATAGGCTGTTTTTAGATACAACCTCTTTGAATAAATCTACCGAAAAGGTGCATTAACTAGAGAAAAGATTTTTTTTAGAATTTTGTAGTTTGGACCCATTGTGATAAATAGAGCATTTGCTTCTATAGGAGCAAATGCTCTATTTATCACAATGGTTTTACAAAGTGACTTTTACAGAGTCATCTAAAGTCGTCAGTATGAAGGAATGGGTTAAGCACGCTCAATGTAAATAGCTACTACATCTACAGTAAAACCTGTATTAAGCGGCTATTCATAAGAATTTTAAAAGTAGGAGATCCTTCGAAAGCAAAAGCAGCAATGCAAAAAGAGAAAATTACAGACTCGGTTTATTGAGTCTGTTCATGAGCAGTAATTCAAAGTGCAACACTACGCATGCCCCCTAGCACCGGCTTAAGCTTAAACAAATAACATCGAAACTAATGATACCAAAGGACCAGAAAGTATAACAACACTGAGAATGAAGTACGGGGCGACTTTCTACGAGTCTTAAAAAGCAGGTGGTTGCTAAATGCACGGCAAAAGTAATTCAAAAAGCTTCTCTATGCTTAGATGTCCTCTGTTAGACCTCCTGTTTTTATTGGCGCTGAAGACAGGCTCTGCTGAAGTGTACTATTTTATCTAAGGATCAATGAATTGGCAATCGTCTAGATAATAAAGGGAAGTAATTCACACACAGCCAAACTTTTCTTGATGTGTTCAAATTATCACCCTTTAATATCAATACAGTAAAACCCCGCTAATGCGACCACCTAAAAGAGGTATAATTCTGGGTGTTATATGCAGGTGGTAGCTTATTGCAGGACAAATGTAATGCAGAAAGCTCCTAGGAGCTTTCAACATTACTTTTGTCGTTCATTAAGCAACCGCCTACTTATAAAGACACCCACGTGTATTCATTTAATCATTAAGTGGTCGCATTAGAGAGGTTCTCATGTATTTGTCTTTATTATGACATGTATTATTTTTGTACTCTAAGGTTGGATGTTGATCAAGATAATCTGAATTCAACAATGAAGACTACTCAAAAACATAGCAGAGAGGACGGATAGGCACAGATTGAAAATGTCCTAGGCCATCAGTTTGATGGACATACATAAAATCGTATTGGGAGAACTAGCAATATACTTTCAGTAGTAGCAACATAATAGAATTCCAAAAACTGGTCTACAGTGTACTGTATATGACAGGCGACAGCTAATACAGGGCGGAAACACTGAAGGAAGATACAAAAGGAGCAGTATAAATATGCCCTCGTTCATTTGTAAAATGTGTGTAAATTACGGTCAGTAAACCTAAATCTATTTTTGTCAGTTGATGTTATACCGGGGTGCAAAATCACTTTGCATTTGAAATGATTGAACCCTTTCAGCGCTAAATTGTCTAATGAACTATTCCAAAATTCAAACGAATCAAGTTTGTCGTAAACATCCAGGGATTCTTTTAAAAAGAGGAGTGTGTAACATGACTGTGTAGATCCTGATGACGGGGGTTACATTAGTACATTAGTGACTATGTTTCCACAGGGAAAGGGTTAATAACAAATTGAAATTGTTATAACAAACTGATTTTATATAGGTTAAAAAAACAGAAATGTATTCGCAGGACACGAATGTTCCCACTTACGCATAGCTATAACAAGGGCAATGCAATAACTGAAATGTTACTGGGTACATGATAATATACCCCAAGTGTGTCATGTTCACATAATGACTGACCTTCATACAAAGTGTAAAGATTTTAAATCAAATATAATAGAGTCGTTTAAGCGACCACGTGACTTATTAACATAGAAGTATGTTAAAGCTGGCGGTTGCTTAATGCACCTGGCAAAAGAGCTTTCTGTATCAATTTTGTCCTGAATTAAGCGCCCGTCTGTTTTAAAAAATCAGAATTAGATCTCTTTTTATTGTTCGTACAGTAAAACCCCGCTAATGCGACCACCAAAAAGGGGCATAATTCTGGGTGGCAGAGGCAGGTGGTAGCTTAATGCAGGACGAAAGTTATGCAGAAAGCTCCTATAGGAGCTTTCTGCATAACTTTCGTCCTGCATTAAGCAACCACCTGCTTTAGACGACATCAGTGGCTGTTTATTAAGTGGTCGCATTAGCGGGGTTTCACTGTATTAGTGAGACTGTACTGTACCTTTGGGGTTATGTACGAGACTAAATACAACTAGAACTATCACTGAAGGCAATTAACCCCCGTGCAACTCCATGTTTGCAACAGGGAGCAGGTAAATGTCTGAAAATGTCTATGCACGGATATTAGGATGACCTACCATAACATGCCTACTATACAAACATACCAACAATAATTTGTACCTTAAACATCTAACCAAGATTATGTGCCTGTTTGTTTATTTACTGACCAAATTATGCTATTGAGAGGACAACGCCAGCTTTTGGGAGAAATTATGATAATCAAAGGGACACAACTCCTGTCTGATTTACGCAAACTTATCGCTGGATATCAATTCGGTCAAGATTTCGCGCGTTTGCAACTACTGACCGAGTTTATTAATGGTTGGTAAAAGCCTAAAAGGGTCATCATGCTAATGAGAGAACCACACCTATTGTGGATATGTTGACAAAGGGTTTTAACCCTTTACTTCATAAAAACGCCTTTCTACGCCTTTGCAAACGGAGTAGATCCAGATCAGACGGTTTATTAGGAGTCGTCTAATCAGGGTCTGCTCTGTTTGCTTATGAAGTAATATAGTTTCTGTGATGGCCAGAAATCCCAGAGTTGATGTGTCATTATAAAAATTAATCGAATCAATGTTCATGATGTCGTTATTTCGTACATGAATATGCATGGAGTTAAGGGATAACTGAATGATACAACGCTGCTGGTTTACGTGGCTACATAAGTACTGGCCCGGTTTGTAAATGATTGGTCAAACTTTTCTCGTGTTATTGTTAGGACAACACCAATTGCGGGAAATAATTATTTTGATAATAAAAGGGCGATTAAACCTGCTTGAATAATTCAATATCGCTAGTCATCGATCTCGCCCAATATACCATGTCTGCAAAACGAACGCCTAAGTCTAATAATGATTGATCAAAGGGTTCTCATGTTATTGTGTGCACAAAGTACGGGGCGGGATAGGGCAGTCTGTGTGATTCCAATAAGTACCCCACTTCACTTTGTGAAGCAAATGTTTAGTAATAGTACAATGGAGTCTCCCTATAGCGACCGCATTAAATATCAACATAGTCCTTGGCGTGTAAAAGCAGGTCGTTGCTTAACCCTTTCCCTGTTCTATGCTTATTCCGATTTCCAGTACCTACTGAATATTTTTGGACAAAATAGTTATGAAATATGGAAGGTGGGTTTTTGTAGCCATTTTAGAAAGAAAAGAAACATATCTATAAAATTTCAATAGCAAGCAGAGCAGACCCTGATCTGACGGCTCCTCTAGGAGCCGTCTGATCTGGGTCTTCTCTGTTTGCAAATGCGTGAAAACACGTCTATATGAGGGAAAGGGTTAATACAAGGTAAAAAACATACAGAACGCTCCTAAGAGCTTTCCGTATCACTTTTGTCCTGCATTAAGCTACCACCTGCCTCTAAAAATCCAAAATTCTTTTGAGTGGTCGTATTGGCGAGACTTTACTGCAATACATAACATTATTGAAGGACAGACCATCGGATGGACAAGACAAGCGCAAAACTACGCATTTCCACCATAAAAGATACCTACTGTAGTTTTCAAACATGTGCTTCAACAACAATGGTCGTCGGGGTGGGTGTGGTGTCTAAACTGCTTGCTATATTTTACACTCTGAAAATTAGTGGTAACCTATATACAAAGAATATTGGGTCCAAGTAGGTTACTCGGTGAATGATCAGGATCAATCACACAGTGACTGTACAGTAAAACTCCTCTAAACCGGAATTATAGTAGAAAAGATTTTAGGTATACTGTTATACGCGAATGTCGTGGTATCACGAATCTCGTGGTATTCGCATTACGTCACACTGCTTCCGTAAACATACGAACCTGTTTGACCTACTTTCGTATCTTATTGAAAAACATTTCCTATAGCTAAAATGGATCGATTTATGTAAGTTAAAACACAAAATCCAAGAAAATGCACTTTAAATCACACAAACCCCCGAAATCCGCAATATTTTGTCAATTTTCATTGAACTCTAGATCTATCACCCTCTATCATTTCTCTCACTTCGTCTGCAACCAGACTGCCATTATAAGGTCAGACACGACTATTTTTTTGTTTTTCTTAACAGTTGTACCCTAAACAATATATTTATTGATAGTGCTAATAAAATTATTAGCCTCTGATCTCAATACCACGAACTTCGAGTATGACGTCATAAATGCAAATTGCTGCCAGTGACCTAGTTTATCTACATGCTGCAGAGCATTACTGTGATATTTTTTAAAAGTAATAACAAGCATATCAAAGATAACGGATGGATGTCATCAGAAATGCTAATTTTTTACAAGTAAGTTCTCCCTTCGATCTATATTACTTATAAAATCATTAAGTACCACGGACTTTGGGAACACCAGTCTACATTTATTTTTAGGCAGGTAGCTGTTTAATGCAGATTGAAAGGCATGCAGAAAGATACTCTTGGAGCTTTCTGCATGACTTTCATCCTGAATTAAGCTGCCACCTGTCTCCAAGACCGATATTTATACTAAATTTAACGCCTGGTTTAGAGGGGTTTTATTGTACTGCTGAAGAGAAATGGAAGAAAATTAACTTTTCAAAATAGCAGCAAACCATCATCGGCATGTGTTTTGCACATTACAAATACTAAGGCCCCGTTTGAAATAAGCTATGTATGTGTCACAGTAGAAATTACGATTTATGACATACGCCGATTCTGCTAGGATAGATTGCGATTGCAACCTTACCTAGGACAGACTCAAATCACAATCTATCCTTGGACAATCAGCCATTCTACTAGTAAAGATTCCGGTCACAGTCTGCCATAGGACAAATGGCATTTATATTAGGAAAATCTTGCACTACTTCTACAAGAATTTCTTATCAGATAAAAATAATATATTCAGCAGATTTCAAAGACCGGTGTTGGTCGTGTTGATTAACCAATTACAGCATTTTTAGATCCAAGCACTTTGAATAAATCTACCGAAAAGGAGCATTAACTAGAGAAAAGGAAAATTTTAGAATTTTGTAGTTCTGGAACCAGTGATAAATAGAGCATTTGCTCTTTAGAAGCAAATGCTCTATTTATCACAAAGGTTTCAAAAAGTGACTTTTACAGAGGCGTATTTATGTAGGAAAGGGTTAACGTTCGTCTCTGCCAACTATAGGCTAACTGGACGCCCCAGAGACCGGTCTCGGTATAATCAAAGGACAAAATTCACATAACACCTAATCAAGAGTGAATTATTTCATTGAGGGGTGTCATTATAAAGATGTCCCATTTAACTGCAGTGAATAAAATACCATTCTCATCCGTCAGTGTTGGCACTAGCGAATGACCCTGAGTAATAAGTTGATTATAACGTGAGATTTTACAATTTAACTCTTTACTCGTTGAATATTTATGCAAGAAATAATGACATCATGATTATTAATGTGATTAATCGTTAATGGGTCTACTCTGTTTGCAAAGGCATATTTATGGAGCAAGAGGTTGAATATCTATAACGCCATATGAACAAACGTGTTGGCTCAGGTTAAAACTGTACTATTAGATCTTTATAATTTCGTCAGAAAACAGAGCAGACCATGATCAGGTGGCTCTACTCTGTTCGCAAAGCAGATAAAGAGCATCTCTATGGAGTACAGGATATCCCCATGGTAATCTCCCCCTTTTTTAACACTTTCCCTGTTCAATATTCAAGTAAGAAAAAATGACATCATGAATATTTATAAGCAGATTTTTCAGTAAAGTCGCGATCATTCGAACACTAAAGTACGTATTGTTATCAATCTTTAAGACAGATGGCAGCTTAATGCATGGTGCTTTCTGCGCGACTTTCACCATGCATTAAGCAGCTACCTGCCTAAAAGGGTCTTAATTCTTTTGTACAGAAAATTCGAATAATCGAGATTTTACCGTAAACTTTTCAAAGGATTGTTTCAAAGAACTGTAGAATGAGATCTCCTGTAGGAGCCGTCTGATCTGGGTCTACTCTGTTTGCAAATGCGTGAAAATGTGTTTATATGAGTAAAAGGGTTAATGTATTTTACGTCTGTATATTTGCTAGTTTATATGTCAATACAAGATTTACTATTGATGATACTTCTAGGACAGCAATACACAGACAGGGTATATTGACAGGAATGCTTCAAAGACAACAAAACATCTATTTGACATTTCAATTTATATTTCACTTCAAGTCATTGAAATTCTCTCCTATCTACATATTTTGAATATTAACAATTAGGTAATACTGTCTGATACAATCAATCAACTCTGTTTTCACGATCTAAGATGTACATAGGGACAGAGCTCATTCTATCAACCAGAGCTCCAGATAAGATGCGTAAATTTAAACATTTTCAAGAATAACTCCTTTATTTCTCCACCAAACCCTATACTGTGACCACTCTTTAGAATCGTCTCAAAGAGGGTTTGGTGGAGAAATGACAATTTTAGTATTTGGGTACGCACTCCTATCTGTAACTCTGCTATCAACACTATGTACCAATTTGTGAAGACCTTTGCAAACAGTTTGCATCCAGATGAGAAGATCAGCACTTGATGTCTCATCCGAATTCAAAGTGTCGTACACTCCTGCATTGTTTTTAAGTATTTTAACCCTTTCCCTGTTCAGTATTCATGTAAGAAATAATGACATCATGAATATTAATTAGCTGAATTTTTGTAATGTCAAATTTTCGAGGGAATTGTTTGCTTTAACTAAAACTGCAGAATCAGATATATTTCATGTCAAAAGCAAACAGAGCAGAACCTGATCAGACTGCTCCAATAGGAGCCGTCTGATCTGGGTCTACTCTGTTTGCAAATCACAATGGTTTCAAGAAGTGACCTTTACAAAGGGCGTAGAAAGGCACATTTATAGAGGAAAGGGTTAAGATATTCTGTACACTATGAATGTCTCTCTCACTGAAAACAGTGCAAATCCTGATTGGACAGTCATTTTCCTCTGCAATGGCTGATCTGGGTCTATACTGTTTGCATATATATATCTCAATTCACTGAATCTGATAGGTACAGATGCCTGCCTGAGCTATCAGTTAAAATAGAACTAATGTCTTAAAATGCCATTAAACATCAGCTGCACATGAATAATATCAATTAAATTCTACAAAATCAAATACATATATAAAAAAAAAGTTTCATGACCCAATGTGAGCCTGAAGTACAGTAGAACCCCTCTAAAGTGACCACTTAATGAAAAGACATTGGAATCTTTAACAGCAGGCATTTGCTTAACCCTTTCCTCAATAAATACGCCTTTATTCGCCTCTGTAAAAATCACCTGTTGAAACCATTGTGATAAATAGAGCATTTGCTCCTATAGGAGCAAATGCTCTATTTACCACAATGGTTTCAAACTACAAAATTCTAAAAAAAATCCTTCTCTCTAGTTTATGCTATTTTTCGGTAGATTCATTCAAAGAGGTTGGGTCTAAAGATAGCCTATGGAGGAAAGGGTTAATGCAGGATGAAATACAGAGAGCTCATGAAGGAGCTTTCTGCATAACTTCAGTCCTGCATTTAGCTACCATCTGGAATTAATACCCACAGGTATCCCTCTTTTAATCTAGGTGGTCACTTTACTGTACTGTACTGAGCTGAACTCAATCCCTTATCACAGATGTAGGTAAGGAGTTCTCATTTTCTCAGCCAAATCCTGTCTTGGTGGTATTCATTAGAGAGGCATTTATATTCAATAATGAGTACTAAACAGACATGGTTTGGCAGAGAAATATATAAAACATTAAATCCATTCTCTCCTACTGACGTCTTTGTGCGCCTCTATAAAACTCATTTATTGAAACCATTGTGATAAAAAGAGCATTAGCAAATGTAAAAAATAATGACATTATGAATATTTATTAGCTGAATTTTTATAAGGAATTTTCGGTATTGGAAGAAACTGTAGTCATATTATAAATTCGTAAGCAAACGGAGCAGACCTTGATCAGACGGCTGCTACAGGAGCTGTCTGATCTGGGTCTACTATGTTTGCAAAGGCGTGAAAAGGCGTTTAAATGAAAGAAAGGGTTAATCTAGATTTGCTTAATAATCCTCCATTCTAGAGCTCTGTCTTATAAAACAGAACTTATAGAGACATGATATGGTTTTGTGCCATATTATTACATATACATGTACTTTATTTCACGACTGGTGACCACCCACCAGTGGTGACCCCGCTTAACATTTTACTCACTGAATATTTATGTAAGAAATAATCACATGGATATCAATAAGATTAAAATTTATAATGGCATGTAAACACATGAACTATTGCCAATGGCAGAAACAGCAATGAGATTGTAATATTCCATAAATAAACGGGGCAGACCCATGTAATATTCTATAAATAAATAAACGGGCAGACCCATATCAGACGGCTCATGCGGCATCCATATAATGATCTGGGTCTATTCTGTTTGCAAAGGCATATCTATTGAGTGAAGGGTTGATATCATAATCCAGTTACATTAGGTTTGGATAAACCTTTAAACAGAATCAACCACTGACAAAGACAGACATTCTTAACAAAGGCTTACATACAAACCAATGCTTACAACAACTATAAAGATGTTACGTCTATACAGTGTAGGTTACAATAGTTTAGTACAAATCTTGTAAGCTACACTATATACATCAAATTTAACCCTTTCCCTCATATGAACGCGTTTTCACGCATTTGCAAACAGAGTAGACCCAGATCAGACGGCTCCTATAGGAGCCGTCTGATCAGGGTCTGCTCTGTTTGCTAATAGAATTTGACAGATCGGTTTATTTACTTTCTAAAATGACTACAATGCTCCATCTTTCATTATAGCTATTTTGTCCATGAATATTCAGTAGGTATTGAAATTTGGAATAAACATAGAACAGGGAAAGGGTTAAGCCATTCTATTGTCTGAATTGTAAGAATTTTTTTGTAAGCCTTCAGTCAACAGAATGTACACCAAAGCAAAACTTTGTACACTTGCAAGCACTGCAGTCAATTCCTAGCAATGTACAGGTTAGCATATATTCAACTTACAATAGTTTTTTTGTGTGAAACTATCCAATGACATATGTGGATAGAAATACCGATAAGAATAGTACATTGTCTGTAGCTGCCCAAAACATAACAGTTCATTATCATAAACTGAAAAGTATAACATATTTTCATCAGCCATTTCTAAGATGCTTATAAACAGGGTTGATGCTCTATTTATCACAATGGTTTCAAACTACAAAATTCTAAAAATTTCCTTTTCTCTAGTTAATGCTCCTTTTCGGTAGATTTATTCAAAGAGGTTGTATCTAAAAATAGCCTATGAGGTAATGGGCTAACAAAGTGTAAACAGTTTGTAAACCAATTAATCTGAACACTAGAGTAACCTCTACACTGCAATCAAATCTAGTAACATATCACAACAAGAATAAGTCATCAAATTAACAGGAACATATTTAATCCCTATACAATTAACAATGTACCGTATTTTACCCTCCTTCGTCAACCTCTGATCTACTTATAAATATTGGCAATCTTAATATGTATATGTAACCAATAGGAACACAAAAGATTATCTACTTAAAATGGCACAAACACCACCATAAAACATTCAAAAACAACTTTGTATACTTGATAAGCCATTTTAGAAACCATTTTCTAAACAACTAACTCTTTAGCAAAAATGGATTGTAACAAGCTTCATAATTAAAACAATAAATTTGATACTCAAAACTTGGATTGTGATGACTTTGAAACTATTGGTGAGAGATATTTATGTCTCACTTTTCACACATAATTTCATTTCTTTCCATGTATTGTTGTTTAAGAGTGTGTTAATATTCCAATAGTTACAAATTTAGTTCGACCTAAATTTTGCAGAGATGTAGTAGCTTCATTCTGATTTGAGAGGCACGCTCAATGTGTGCTTCTCTGGGCTGGACACTTGTTGAGATGCTTCATGCTCTTGCTGGGAAAGCTCAACATCGACCTGGGTGTGTCAGCGGCATGAGAACATGGTCTAGGACCACTAGCACTTGGAAACTATAATCATAGTTGGTTTCAGTCTGTTTCATCCATTTCTGAGTCTTCATAGTCACTGTCTTCTTGTTCAACAACCTCAACATTTTCATTGTACAGCTCCCGACGAAGTTCAACTACCCTGGATGCCTGAAAGATATACATGTATTGTGATAAACATTCAAAATTCAAGTTTTAAATGCTCTAGGAAATTTTTACTTTCATTCTTGAATTGATCACTTAATTTTCATAAAGTAAACATTGAGAGCGAAGTTATTTACACAAACAAAGTAGGTCCAGGATCAGATCTATATTAATTTTATCAGTAAACACTGCAGACCCTAATTTGCCATCTGATCTGGGTCTACTCTGTTTGCAAGGAAAATACATATGAAGGAAAGTTATTTAAAACATAAACAAATTGTATTAACTGTTAGCATTCATTATTGACTATATATGATATATTAATCTTATATATTAAATTTAATTAGCGATTTGTTTGAATAAATGCATTATAATATAAACAGGAACTTTTATAGCGTCAACTGTAGGATCAGATCTGAAAGCAAACCGATTTGTGTCTGTGCGAAAGCATGCAAAGGCGTATCTACATGTATGGAGTAAACATTTATATATGTGAATCCAACAAAACTACGGTCCCACAAAACTACAGTACTCACTTTTTTGTTGGCGTATTCGTAATACATGTTACGTAGGCCCTCAACCACGGCCAAGCGCAGTCGTAACTTGTACGGTTGCTGGCGGTTGCTTAATGCACCTGGCAAAAGAGCTTTCTGTATCAATTTTGTCCTGAATTAAGCGCCCGTCTGTTTTAAAAAATCAGAATTAGATCTCTTTTTATTGTTCGTACAGTAAAACCCCGCTAATGCGACCACCAAAAAGGGGCATAATTCTGGGTGGCAGAGGCAGGTGGTAGCTTAATGCAGGACGAAAGTTATGCAGAAAGCTCCTATAGGAGCTTTCTGCATAACTTTCGTCCTGCATTAAGCAACCACCTGCTTTAGACGACATCAGTGGCTGTTTATTAAGTGGTCGCATTAGCGGGGTTTCACTGTATTAGTGAGACTGTACTGTACCTTTGGGGTTATGTACGAGACTAAATACAACTAGAACTATCACTGAAGGCAATTAACCCCCGTGCAACTCCATGTTTGCAACAGGGAGCAGGTAAATGTCTGAAAATGTCTATGCACGGATATTAGGATGACCTACCATAACATGCCTACTATACAAACATACCAACAATAATTTGTACCTTAAACATCTAACCAAGATTATGTGCCTGTTTGTTTATTTACTGACCAAATTATGCTATTGAGAGGACAACGCCAGCTTTTGGGAGAAATTATGATAATCAAAGGGACACAACTCCTGTCTGATTTACGCAAACTTATCGCTGGATATCAATTCGGTCAAGATTTCGCGCGTTTGCAACTACTGACCGAGTTTATTAATGGTTGGTAAAAGCCTAAAAGGGTCATCATGCTAATGAGAGAACCACACCTATTGTGGATATGTTGACAAAGGGTTTTAACCCTTTACTTCATAAAAACGCCTTTCTACGCCTTTGCAAACGGAGTAGATCCAGATCAGACGGTTTATTAGGAGTCGTCTAATCAGGGTCTGCTCTGTTTGCTTATGAAGTAATATAGTTTCTGTGATGGCCAGAAATCCCAGAGTTGATGTGTCATTATAAAAATTAATCGAATCAATGTTCATGATGTCGTTATTTCGTACATGAATATGCATGGAGTTAAGGGATAACTGAATGATACAACGCTGCTGGTTTACGTGGCTACATAAGTACTGGCCCGGTTTGTAAATGATTGGTCAAACTTTTCTCGTGTTATTGTTAGGACAACACCAATTGCGGGAAATAATTATTTTGATAATAAAAGGGCGATTAAACCTGCTTGAATAATTCAATATCGCTAGTCATCGATCTCGCCCAATATACCATGTCTGCAAAACGAACGCCTAAGTCTAATAATGATTGATCAAAGGGTTCTCATGTTATTGTGTGCACAAAGTACGGGGCGGGATAGGGCAGTCTGTGTGATTCCAATAAGTACCCCACTTCACTTTGTGAAGCAAATGTTTAGTAATAGTACAATGGAGTCTCCCTATAGCGACCGCATTAAATATCAACATAGTCCTTGGCGTGTAAAAGCAGGTCGTTGCTTAACCCTTTCCCTGTTCTATGCTTATTCCGATTTCCAGTACCTACTGAATATTTTTGGACAAAATAGTTATGAAATATGGAAGGTGGGTTTTTGTAGCCATTTTAGAAAGAAAAGAAACATATCTATAAAATTTCAATAGCAAGCAGAGCAGACCCTGATCTGACGGCTCCTCTAGGAGCCGTCTGATCTGGGTCTTCTCTGTTTGCAAATGCGTGAAAACACGTCTATATGAGGGAAAGGGTTAATACAAGGTAAAAAAGATACAGAACGCTCCTAAGAGCTTTCCGTATCACTTTTGTCCTGCATTAAGCTACCACCTGCCTCTAAAAATCCAAAATTCTTTTGAGTGGTCGTATTGGCGAGACTTTACTGCAATACATAACATTATTGAAGGACAGACCATCGGATGGACAAGACAAGCGCAAAACTACGCATTTCCACCATAAAAGATACCTACTGTAGTTTTCAAACATGTGCTTCAACAACAATGGTCGTCGGGGTGGGTGTGGTGTCTAAACTGCTTGCTATATTTTACACTCTGAAAATTAGTGGTAACCTATATACAAAGAATATTGGGTCCAAGTAGGTTACTCGGTGAATGATCAGGATCAATCACACAGTGACTGTACAGTAAAACTCCTCTAAACCGGAATTATAGTAGAAAAGATTTTAGGTACATTTATTTTTAGGCAGGTAGCTGTTTAATGCAGATTGAAAGGCATGCAGAAAGATACTCTTGGAGCTTTCTGCATGACTTTCATCCTGAATTAAGCTGCCACCTGTCTCCAAGACCGATATTTATACTAAATTTAACGCCTGGTTTAGAGGGGTTTTATTGTACTGCTGAAGAGAAATGGAAGAAAATTAACTTTTCAAAATAGCAGCAAACCATCATCGGCATGTGTTTTGCACATTACAAATACTAAGGCCCCGTTTGAAATAAGCTATGTATGTGTCACAGTAGAAATTACGATTTATGACATACGCCGATTCTGCTAGGATAGATTGCGATTGCAGCCTTACCTAGGACAGACTCAAATCACAATCTATCCTTGGACAATCAGCCATTCTACTAGTAAAGATTCCGGTCACAGTCTGCCATAGGACAAATGGCATTTATATTAGGAAAATCTTGCACTACTTCTACAAGAATTTCTTATCAGATAAAAATAATATATTCAGCAGATTTCAAAGACCGGTGTTGGTCGTGTTGATTAACCAATTACAGCATTTTTAGATCCAAGCACTTTGAATAAATCTACCGAAAAGGAGCATTAACTAGAGAAAAGGAAAATTTTAGAATTTTGTAGTTCTGGAACCAGTGATAAATAGAGCATTTGCTCTTTAGAAGCAAATGCTCTATTTATCACAAAGGTTTCAAAAAGTGACTTTTACAGAGGCGTATTTATGTAGGAAAGGGTTAACGTTCGTCTCTGCCAACTATAGGCTAACTGGACGCCCCAGAGACCGGTCTCGGTATAATCAAAGGACAAAATTCACATAACACCTAATCAAGAGTGAATTATTTCATTGAGGGGTGTCATTATAAAGATGTCCCATTTAACTGCAGTGAATAAAATACCATTCTCATCCGTCAGTGTTGGCACTAGCGAATGACCCTGAGTAATAAGTTGATTATAACGTGAGATTTTACAATTTAACTCTTTACTCGTTGAATATTTATGCAAGAAATAATGACATCATGATTATTAATGTGATTAATCGTTAATGGGTCTACTCTGTTTGCAAAGGCATATTTATGGAGCAAGAGGTTGAATATCTATAACGCCATATGAACAAACGTGTTGGCTCAGGTTAAAACTGTACTATTAGATCTTTATAATTTCGTCAGAAAACAGAGCAGACCATGATCAGGTGGCTCTACTCTGTTCGCAAAGCAGATAAAGAGCATCTCTATGGAGTACAGGATATCCCCATGGTAATCTCCCCCTTTTTTAACACTTTCCCTGTTCAATATTCAAGTAAGAAAAAATGACATCATGAATATTTATAAGCAGATTTTTCAGTAAAGTCGCGATCATTCGAACACTAAAGTACGTATTGTTATCAATCTTTAAGACAGATGGCAGCTTAATGCATGGTGCTTTCTGCGCGACTTTCACCATGCATTAAGCAGCTACCTGCCTAAAAGGGTCTTAATTCTTTTGTACAGAAAATTCGAATAATCGAGATTTTACCGTAAACTTTTCAAAGGATTGTTTCAAAGAACTGTAGAATGAGATCTCCTGTAGGAGCCGTCTGATCTGGGTCTACTCTGTTTGCAAATGCGTGAAAATGTGTTTATATGAGTAAAAGGGTTAATGTATTTTACGTCTGTATATTTGCTAGTTTATATGTCAATACAAGATTTACTATTGATGATACTTCTAGGACAGCAATACACAGACAGGGTATATTGACAGGAATGCTTCAAAGACAACAAAACATCTATTTGACATTTCAATTTATATTTCACTTCAAGTCATTGAAATTCTCTCCTATCTACATATTTTGAATATTAACAATTAGGTAATACTGTCTGATACAATCAATCAAATCTGTTTTCACGATCTAAGATGTACATAGGGACAGAGCTCATTCTATCAACCAGAGCTCCAGATAAGATGCGTAAATTTAAACATTTTCAAGAATAACTCCTTTATTTCTCCACCAAACCCTATACTGTGACCACTCTTTAGAATCGTCTCAAAGAGGGTTTGGTGGAGAAATGACAATTTTAGTATTTGGGTACGCACTCCTATCTGTAACTCTGCTATCAACACTATGTACCAATTTGTGAAGACCTTTGCAAACAGTTTGCATCCAGATGAGAAGATCAGCACTTGATGTCTCATCCGAATTCAAAGTGTCGTACACTCCTGCATTGTTTTTAAGTATTTTAACCCTTTCCCTGTTCAGTATTCATGTAAGAAATAATGACATCATGAATATTAATTAGCTGAATTTTTGTAATGTCAAATTTTCGAGGGAATTGTTTGCTTTAACTAAAACTGCAGAATCAGATATATTTCATGTCAAAAGCAAACAGAGCAGAACCTGATCAGACTGCTCCAATAGGAGCCGTCTGATCTGGGTCTACTCTGTTTGCAAATCACAATGGTTTCAAGAAGTGACCTTTACAAAGGGCGTAGAAAGGCACATTTATAGAGGAAAGGGTTAAGATATTCTGTACACTATGAATGTCTCTCTCACTGAAAACAGTGCAAATCCTGATTGGACAGTCATTTTCCTCTGCAATGGCTGATCTGGGTCTATACTGTTTGCATATATATATCTCAATTCACTGAATCTGATAGGTACAGATGCCTGCCTGAGCTATCAGTTAAAATAGAACTAATGTCTTAAAATGCCATTAAACATCAGCTGCACATGAATAATATCAATTAAATTCTACAAAATCAAATACATATATAAAAAAAAAGTTTCATGACCCAATGTGAGCCTGAAGTACAGTAGAACCCCTCTAAAGTGACCACTTAATGAAAAGACATTGGAATCTTTAACAGCAGGCATTTGCTTAACCCTTTCCTCAATAAATACGCCTTTATTCGCCTCTGTAAAAATCACCTGTTGAAACCATTGTGATAAATAGAGCATTTGCTCCTATAGGAGCAAATGCTCTATTTACCACAATGGTTTCAAACTACAAAATTCTAAAAAAAATCCTTCTCTCTAGTTTATGCTATTTTTCGGTAGATTCATTCAAAGAGGTTGGGTCTAAAGATAGCCTATGGAGGAAAGGGTTAATGCAGGATGAAATACAGAGAGCTCATGAAGGAGCTTTCTGCATAACTTCAGTCCTGCATTTAGCTACCATCTGGAATTAATACCCACAGGTATCCCTCTTTTAATCTAGGTGGTCACTTTACTGTACTGTACTGAGCTGAACTCAATCCCTTATCACAGATGTAGGTAAGGAGTTCTCATTTTCTCAGCCAAATCCTGTCTTGGTGGTATTCATTAGAGAGGCATTTATATTCAATAATGAGTACTAAACAGACATGGTTTGGCAGAGAAATATATAAAACATTAAATCCATTCTCTCCTACTGACGTCTTTGTGCGCCTCTATAAAACTCATTTATTGAAACCATTGTGATAAAAAGAGCATTAGCAAATGTAAAAAATAATGACATTATGAATATTTATTAGCTGAATTTTTATATGGAATTTTCGGTATTGGAAGAAACTGTAGTCATATTATAAATTCGTAAGCAAACGGAGCAGACCTTGATCAGACGGCTGCTACAGGAGCTGTCTGATCTGGGTCTACTATGTTTGCAAAGGCGTGAAAAGGCGTTTAAATGAAAGAAAGGGTTAATCTAGATTTGCTTAATAATCCTCCATTCTAGAGCTCTGTCTTATAAAACAGAACTTATAGAGACATGATATGGTTTTGTGCCATATTATTACATATACATGTACTTTATTTCACGACTGGTGACCACCCACCAGTGGTGACCCCGCTTAACATTTTACTCACTGAATATTTATGTAAGAAATAATCACATGGATATCAATAAGATTAAAATTTATAATGGCATGTAAACACATGAACTATTGCCAATGGCAGAAACAGCAATGAGATTGTAATATTCCATAAATAAACGGGGCAGACCCATGTAATATTCTATAAATAAATAAACGGGCAGACCCATATCAGACGGCTCATGCGGCATCCATATAATGATCTGGGTCTATTCTGTTTGCAAAGGCATATCTATTGAGTGAAGGGTTGATATCATAATCCAGTTACATTAGGTTTGGATAAACCTTTAAACAGAATCAACCACTGACAAAGACAGACATTCTTAACAAAGGCTTACATACAAACCAATGCTTACAACAACTATAAAGATGTTACGTCTATACAGTGTAGGTTACAATAGTTTAGTACAAATCTTGTAAGCTACACTATATACATCAAATTTAACCCTTTCCCTCATATGAACGCGTTTTCACGCATTTGCAAACAGAGTAGACCCAGATCAGACGGCTCCTATAGGAGCCGTCTGATCAGGGTCTGCTCTGTTTGCTAATAGAATTTGACAGATCGGTTTATTTACTTTCTAAAATGACTACAATGCTCCATCTTTCATTATAGCTATTTTGTCCATGAATATTCAGTAGGTATTGAAATTTGGAATAAACATAGAACAGGGAAAGGGTTAAGCCATTCTATTGTCTGAATTGTAAGAATTTTTTTGTAAGCCTTCAGTCAACAGAATGTACACCAAAGCAAAACTTTGTACACTTGCAAGCACTGCAGTCAATTCCTAGCAATGTACAGGTTAGCATATATTCAACTTACAATAGTTTTTTTGTGTGAAACTATCCAATGACATATGTGGATAGAAATACCGATAAGAATAGTACATTGTCTGTAGCTGCCCAAAACATAACAGTTCATTATCATAAACTGAAAAGTATAACATATTTTCATCAGCCATTTCTAAGATGCTTATAAACAGGGCAACAGATGAATGTGCGTATTCAAGTAATAAAATTGCCATTTCTCCGCCAAAAGAACTGTCTATTCAAGATGCATGTGTACCTGTTGCTCTGGTTACAATACAGTACCATAACATTTTATAAAGAAATAAGATACAGTAAAGCCTCTCTATAACGGCCACTAAATTACATCAAGTACTTTGTGTTAAAGGCAGGTGGCTGCTTAAAGCAAGGTGAAAGTAAAATAGAATGCTCCTATAGGAACGTTCTGTTTTACTTTCACCTTGCTTTAAGCAGCCACCTGCCCTAAATACCAACTAAGTAACACAATTTAGTGGCCGTTATAGAGGTTTTACTGTATTTATTTTATATATTAGAAATTTTGATCCTAGACTCTGACAAAACAGTTTGTACATAAATGTTAGAACTTAACAACTTATGATTCGTAATTAGATTAAAAGCTAAGAAATATGAGAATATATGAGAGAAAAAAAAACAGTTCAATAAAAACTCACGTTTAAACAGTCTTTTAACGTGTATCTTTCACATTTAATTAATTTAAAATAAAACTGTTCCACTGAATTCAATAAAACATGAATAATATCATCATAAAATATATGCCATGCATGTATACATATGGTTAAAATACACTGGCTTACAACAATGTCAAAAACAAATTATATCATATAGTTTTAATATTAACCATGGTTTACTCTTAGCAATTAGCATGCTAAATATTTATCTCCAAACTTTCCAATTTTCATAAAATATATTCCCATTATTCATTCTGAGTCAGTGTTTAACCCTTTCCTGTCTGATCAGGTCTGCTCTGTTTGCTTATGAAATACATGTAGATACGATTCTGTAGTTCTACTACAGGACCTTTCTAATCAGGGTATGTCATTTGTTTATATAGAGTAAATACAGATCTGATTCTACATTGTCTGCCATGGCCAAAATTCCCCTGTGTCCATGTGCCCTTACTAAACTTAATCTAATTCATGATGTCATTATTTCTTGCATGAATATTCATGAAGTAAAGGATTGAACTAGAACTTTATGAATATTCATGAAAGACTGCTCATCAAGAATATAAATATTTGTATTAAAAATATAAAATCAAAGCCATATACATGTAAAGGGTGTACCATCTCAATTATTAAAATTGCTATTTCTCCAATTAATCCTATGTTGTACAACTCAAGAGCGGTCACAATATAGGGTTTTATGATGGAGAACTAAAGGAGAAACAAAAAGGTGTAACCCCACATATGTGACTTTCGGCACCTTTGCGAACAGAGCAGACGAAGATCAGACAGCTCCTGTAGGAGCGGTCTGATCAAGGTCTGCTCCGTTTGCTTAAGACATTCTTCAGTTCCTTCTGATCTATTCCTAGTGCAAGTTATACTAGAAATAGAATAGAAGGAACCGAAGAATGTATAACATTACGAAATTCTGTTAAATAATATACTTGTCATTATTTCTTAACTCTTAACTCCATAAATTAAATACTCCCTTCTACATCTTTGCAAACAGAGTAGACCCAGATCAGATGGCTCCTATAGGATCTGTTTGATCAGGGTCTGCTTTGTTTGCTTATGAAATAAAACAGATCTATGATTCTATAGTTATTGTCATGGCCCAAAAATCCCAGTGTTCATGTGCCATCATAACAATTTATCTAATTGATATGCATGATGTCATTTTTTCTTAAATGAATATTCATGGTGTAAATGGTTAATTTATGCTTCTGTGTAATCACAACTTAACCCTTTCCTCCATAAATACGCCTTTCATTGCCTCTGTAATAACCACTTCTTGAAACCATTGTGATAAATAGAGCATTTGCTCCTATAGGAGCAAATGCTCTATTTATCACAATGGTTTCAAACTACAAAATTCTAAAAATTTCCTTTTCTCTAGTTAATGCTCCTTTTCGGTAGATTTATTCAAAGAGGTTGTATCTAAAAATAGCCTATGAGGTAATGGGCTAACAAAGTGTAAACAGTTTGTAAACCAATTAATCTGAACACTAGAGTAACCTCTACACTGCAATCAAATCTAGTAACATATCACAACAAGAATAAGTCATCAAATTAACAGGAACATATTTAATCCCTATACAATTAACAATGTACCGTATTTTACCCTCCTTCGTCAACCTCTGATCTACTTATAAATATTGGCAATCTTAATATGTATATGTAACCAATAGGAACACAAAAGATTATCTACTTAAAATGGCACAAACACCACCATAAAACATTCAAAAACAACTTTGTATACTTGATAAGCCATTTTAGAAACCATTTTCTAAACAACTAACTCTTTAGCAAAAATGGATTGTAACAAGCTTCATAATTAAAACAATAAATTTGATACTCAAAACTTGGATTGTGATGACTTTGAAACTATTGGTGAGAGATATTTATGTCTCACTTTTCACACATAATTTCATTTCTTTCCATGTATTGTTGTTTAAGAGTGTGTTAATATTCCAATAGTTACAAATTTAGTTTGACCTAAATTTTGCAGAGATGTAGTAGCTTCATTCTGATTTGAGAGGCACGCTCAATGTGTGCTTCTCTGGGCTGGACACTTGTTGAGATGCTTCATGCTCTTGCTGGGAAAGCTCAACATCGACCTGGGTGTGTCAGCGGCATGAGAACATGGTCTAGGACCACTAGCACTTGGAAACTATAATCATAGTTGGTTTCAGTCTGTTTCATCCATTTCTGAGTCTTCATAGTCACTGTCTTCTTGTTCAACAACCTCAACATTTTCATTGTACAGCTCCCGACGAAGTTCAACTACCCTGGATGCCTGAAAGATATACATGTATTGTGATAAACATTCAAAATTCAAGTTTTAAATGCTCTAGGAATTTTTTACTTTCATTCTTGAATTGATCACTTAATTTTCATAAAGTAAACATTGAGAGCGAAGTTATTTACACAAACAAAGTAGGTCCAGGATCAGATCTATATTAATTTTATCAGTAAACACTGCAGACCCTAATTTGCCATCTGATCTGGGTCTACTCTGTTTGCAAGGAAAATACATATGAAGGAAAGTTATTTAAAACATAAACAAATTGTATTAACTGTTAGCATTCATTATTGACTATATATGATATATTAATCTTATATATTAAATTTAATTAGCGATTTGTTTGAGTAAATGCATTATAATATAAACAGGAACTTTTATAGCGTCAACTGTAGGATCAGATCTGAAAGCAAACCGATTTGTGTCTGTGCGAAAGCATGCAAAGGCGTATCTACATGTATGGAGTAAACATTTATATATGTGAATCCAACAAAACTACGGTCCCACAAAACTACAGTACTCACTTTTTTGTTGGCGTATTCGTAATACATGTTACGTAGGCCCTCAACCACGGCCAAGCGCAGTCGTAACTTGTACCGGAAAACTCGGTGATTGTTCTTCTTTGCAAAGTTGTACCGTTTGTGTATACTTTCCATCTTTCTGTTGAGCAAATTGATCTGATTGCATGCTTTTCTGAATCTGACTTCCGTCTGCTGCAGTTCATTTTTCATGACCTTAGCTGCATCCACATTTTCTGGCTTAGTATTCGTGGCCGTTGACCGTGTAGTCCTTCTTTCACTTCGTCGAGTCGCCATTTTTCAAACGGAACTAAATTCCTTTACAGTTATTTCACTAAATCCACGAACTAGTCTATGTGTAAAATATTGCGACGTTAGCTTTAAACAAATAGATACCCTGTAGGCAATAACTGATCGAGTATGATCCCGCCTTTGCTTTGTGTAACGAAACAATTTTGGCTGTAATCTTGCCAAAGTTATCGATTGTGGCCCGGCTTTATCGTAAGGTGCAAATCAAAAGCAAACCGAATGTAATTCGCTCACGTGACCATGTCTTAAGGGGATCACAGTGGGGCGGTTGATTGCACTACAAAGGAAAGGCATGCAAACAACGTGCTATATACAACATGTCATAATATACCTTAATTAACTCGACGGTTGCTTTTATGTTTGAGAAATCACGTGATCGCATTATTTATCGTCAATCAAATACCGCACATTGATGCTATCGGTGGTCAATGGAGCATGTCGTTATCGTTTTCTAAAATCACACTTTGAATAAAGTGTGAAAAAGTGACACATTATATAAATGCCTCGGTCATTTATTTATATATAAATATGCATGTATAGACAGGCAGGTTTAGTATGGAAATCAATAACAAAAATCAAAGACCTATGATAAATCATAGGTCTTTGCAAAAAAAACCTACGAATAGTGAATGGAAATTAAATGAAATAATAAGATAACAGTTGAGAACCGTGACATCATCATCAAGAATTACTCACTTATTAGGCCTACATCTACTATATATCTATTACTTATTTAAGGTGCTAACTGTACCATACTTCAAGATCTCCTATATATATATACATATCGAGACATGTCTCTGATATATACGAGATAAGTTTGCTTTTTTATATATACATTATTGTTACTACTACTACTACTACTACTACTACTACAACAACTACTACTTACCATGGTGTCTTCCATTTTCTCCCACATTTTGGATTTTGGGTAAAAATAAGTGTGGGAGAAATTGGAATTCACTAGATAAGAGTAACACCTAGTTCATATCCTGGGGGCAATTATCTGGTATAGTCATTTTAATAGTTTAAATAGTGAGGAATCGGGTCCGTATCCAGAAAATTCTGGCGGGGGGAGGGGGGGGGTGTTACGTGTTACGCCCCCCCCCCGGTAGCCGAACATTTTTTGGTATGCCGCATTGAATGGTGCAGTTTCCTGCTATCTGAATCACTCTATCAAGATATAATTCTATGTTATATTACAGGAAATCGGCTCCTTTTACACCTGGGTTTCAGTGTATAGACTTTATACATGATGAATGATCACCAATGTTTCAATGTATGGACTTCATACAAATTATCCTAACACAAAAGTTGTGATCAAGGCTAAAGTTGTTTGCCATTGACAAACAGACAGACGGACACGTTATCATGATTTTTTCCATTGACAAACAGACGTGATCTTAATTTTTTTTGGTTAAAGTTTTTTTGCCATTGACAGACAGACAGACAGACATGTGATCATGACTAAAGATTTTTGCCATTGACAGACAGGCAGACAGACATATGATCATGATAAAATTTGTTTGCCATTGACATACAGACATGATTAAAGTTATTTTACCATGGACAGACTCGGCATTATTCATCTCAGAACTAGCATCTGCTTATGTCAAGAAGTAATTTAAGGACAGGAATAATGATCTACCAAGATTGGCATGAACACAATTAAAAGTAATCAAGAAAACATTTTTTTGGAAACCATCTTCATTTATTTATCAAAATAAGAAACATAAGTATAACAGTTGTCTAATTATATATATTTACTTTTAAAAGAAAATGATCATTCTTTCATTCTTTGATCACAAATCAAAATCCTTTTGAATTTTCAAAATTAATTGATTTGATGCAATATGACTAAAAACTATTATTTTCAAGATTGGCCAAAGAAAGAAAAAAATATTTTCTGTAAGAATAAATAATTGAAATGCAAATAGATGTACATAAGTTATTTTGTTTTTCTGAACATTACCAAATTATATAAAAAAGAGAGCAAAATATCCAAGTAGATATATACTCAACTAACCATAGCATCACAATAGTTCTTTCTTCTAAATGTGAAAACAACCCTGATCAAAACTACAAACATCAAATGTTACAGTTTAACAACAGGGTCATGATGGCCCTTAACGCTCACCTGGTTATATAAGATTTATGCATACAATGAAAAAGATATTCCATTTTATTTTATTTTACAATAACAGTTTCAGGACTTTTTTTGGCAGGTCTTATAGCCCTTATTCGGCTATATTCCCAACGGCAAAAGGTGGTTTTTTTTTTACCCATTTTTTAAGGAAAATTTCCAATCTCAAGTTACAAAAAAAATCCATGAAAAAATGTTAACAAACCTCGGTTTATTCAGTACCCCCCCCCCCCCCCCCCCCCCCCCTTGGATACGTGCCTTGGAATAGTTAGGAATTTCATTAAAAATTAAATAAATAGCAAACATTTTGCAGACAAATTTGTTCTCATTCTATAGGACAGTTCAAGCATTCTCTATAACTAAATTGATTCTGTCCATAGTCTACTTTATGCTCGACTGATTTACCTGTCTGGTTTGTATGTGGGACTTATTGGAAATATGGACTATCGAAATGTGGGAGATATTGGAATAAATGTATTGATCCTTATTCTGCTGTCCGCCACCTAACGGTCTTTTACGAACAGCTTGGATCCAGATGAGACTCCGGGTAATTTCGGCGTCTCATCAGAATTTAACCCTTTCTCTGTTCTATGTTTATAACAAATTTCACTACCTACTGAATATTCATGGACAAAATAGTTACAATAAAATATGGAGGGTGGAAATTTGTAAAAGTTTTAGAAAGTAAAGACACAAATTTATCAAATTCTATTGGCCAACAGAGCAGATCCTGATCAGACAGCTCCTATAAAGATACATGTGGGAGAAATTGGAATTCACTCTCTGATTTATATGCAAGTACTATATGTATCAACAAAATGTTAACCTTGATTAATTTGTAACCATTTCTGACACAGATCAACAGTTTCCGTGTAGTTCCACTGATAAAATTTTCAAGAATAACTCTCCTTAATTGTTTCTCCACGAAAGATAAATGGAAAAATAAATAACCTTTAATTAAAATGTAATTATTGACTTTTAAGTGATTATTGCTGCATATACTCTAAAATGCAGGAATGTTTTTACTTTAGAATGAATAAACCCATTTTTAGAATTAATGTTATTGTATACAAGATATTGTATAAAAGATACTATGCACATGTAAATGTTCTTCATAACTACATTTCATTATATAGCGTTAAATATACATCTGTTAATAATTACACTTGTTACACACAGTTAGTTCAAAAGCTCCCGAGAATTATAAGAGACTAGTTACAAATTCACTATACCATCTTACTCTAAATATGCATACATATTTACACAATAAAAATTGAGATGTTAGCGCTAATCCTGACTCAATGTCTAAAAATGAACTAAAACGAAAATAGCTGCTAATATACCAGTACGAAAAAAGAGATGCTATCGCAACGCTGTATTTAAAATTAAAACAGCTTAAAAAATATCTTGAAAATTCAAATATCACATCAAATCAGATTTGAAATGAACTGATTAGCATTGGCGTCTCAACAAAATGTATGGCTTTTGCTTAATCCTCTAGGGGCTTTTTGTATGATTTTAAACCTGCATTAAGCAGCCACCTACCTAAAAGTATCTAAATTCTCTAATATATATCCAAAGACCTGTGTTTTATCATAGGTCTTTGATATATCCGGTTTAGAGGGAGTTTACTGTATAGCATCGCAATACTTCGCACAACAGCTGTCTCACTCCATTGTCACCTAGAACAAGTTCTGTTCTGCGGTATCAACCAAAACTCAAATATCGTTTTTAATCAAAACAGCCTGTAAAGTCGTTTCCTGTTTGTTGAAGCGGGAATAAAGAGACAACTTTTGTCTAAATTAAGGTTGATGATTGGGAAAATGAAATAGATTGTTACCATCTCGAGTTAGATAAGCTCAAAATGAGTTCAGCAAGCAAGGTGAGGTTTTCTGTTCCGTTTGCTGTGCATCTTTTTATTGATGTAGATCTAACACTTCAAGATCATAACACATCTGTATCTGTATCTATACGTCGTAGAATCCTATTAAGGCTTTTACACGACGGGTGAGAAGAGACGCCATTATAATTGGCGATGATCTCGTAGGGCTGTCTTGAAAGCCTCTACGGAATCAGCATGCACTATGCTGTTAGGCAGTTTGTTCCATTGCACCGTAGTGTCTACAAAAAATGAATTTCTGTATTGAGGGGTCTTGCCATTTGGGACTGCCAACCCTCTTGAGTTATTGCATCTGTATCTGTATCTATACGTCGTAGAATCCTATTAAGGCTTTTGACATGTCTGGATCAAAGAATGTTTCCCTAAGTGAGAATTTATGCTCACTTCATGAATTTTAATGATTTTCATTCTTACAGGAACTGGGTCTACTCTGTTTGAAATGGCGTGTCAAGGCGTTTATATGAGGGAAAGAGTTAAGACTGCAAATAATCGATGTGTGTATTCACTCACATTATAAAACAATAGTAACATCTAGAGGTGTAACGATACATAACGTATCTGGTGCACCAAATATTGACGGAATTCGACCGTTAGTTGCTTAGTAAATAACCGAATAATTATAAATATAAAAGCTTTAGAGCTACATATTATTCAACATTAACATATATTGACACCAGACTAGATCTACATGTAACCAAAGACTTTGATGTAACCCGGGGGTCAGAATCAAAACGGATCCAGAAGGGTTGTTGAGAGTTCTTTTAATCAGTACAAGTATTAGTAAAAGGGTCTGAAATACAAAATAGCAATGATGAGTACAATGTTGAGCCAGAGTTGAATAATAAGACTCGCGTATCGAAATTCAAATAGCATAACTCACTTAATTCATTGTTAACCGAACAAATGACAGAATTGTAAATTAAATCATAAATATAACAAATAGAAGGCTTACCAGCTGGTCGTTATAAGAAGAAACAAGCCACGGAGTGAGTTTTCTTTAAACAGATCGAGATGTCGGTTTAGTAAGAAATTTATAGCCAGAATATCGAAAGTGGGAAAAGAGGTTTAGCTCATTAACTACGGTCAGGTGACTTGATATGCTTCACTCACCATGTCAACTCACACTTAACCGATTCTCTCGTGCACACTCACCACGCACATGAACATACATACAAGTGTAAACATACTGACATGTACATAACATATCGGGGATCCATACAGGGAAACTATGGTCTGGTTACATACATCTTCCAGTATTGATTGTAAAAATATTTATTTTAAAAGTCAGATATATTTAATAAATTAGGCCTGCATTTTCACTTCTCTCCAACTTTGGCAAGTTTGGACACAGAACTCCAGATAAGGAGCCTAATTTAAATGTTATAAATGAATATTTATTCAAAACTCCACCCACTAGGAGCGGCCTCCTTGGTCGAGTGATTATGGTCTTCGACTGACAATCGCTTAGCCTCTCGCGGCTGTGGATTCGAATCCCGGTCAGGGTATTTAGATTTTTTATGTGAGGAAGCCTTCCAGCTGGCTTGCAGTAGGTTGATGGTTCTACTTGGATGATCTGTTCACGAAACAATGTAATTTGTTCCGTGCATAGAAGAACCTCTGGGTCTTCCTCCACCTGTAATTAGCTGGACGTTATGATATGACTGAAATACTGTTAAGACGGCGTAAAACCCGATAAAACCACCCTCTGTACAGTAGTATGCATACTAAATTTGGTTCATAATAAGCTAAAAGAGAAATGTCAGCTGCCTCATCTGGGTCTGCACTGTTTGTAATGGTGATACAATGCATATGTATGGACTGGAGGAAAGGGCTTAGTAAGTGATTAAATAGTTTTAGTATAATATTCATTTATTTGTATTCACTAACAAATATATTCATATCTGTTGTCTTGTATTATGATGTGTACTGATAAGTGTATTCATTTCAGCCCTAGTAAGTAACACCACATAAACAGCAGTGAGCAAATTTGTACTTTTCTGGATCCTGAGTGATAAGAGTTTGAATCACTTGACAGCTCATTTAGATCCAAACGGCAAATGGTTTGCAATAGCCAATGGTCCATCACAAATCACCCACAGTGTTGAAAGGGTTAAGTAACAGCAATCATATACAATCTTTATTTGTCCACCAAACTCTATACTGTGACCACTCTTTAGAATCGTCTCAAAGAGACGATTCTAAAGAGTGGTCACAGTATAGGATTTGGTAGAGAAATGGCGATTTTAGTATTTTGGTATGCACCTTCATCTGTAGCTCTGGTCTTCCATTACTTATAATTTATCATACAGTAAGGTTGTACAGTATTAAAGTACATGTATTCATGTAATAGAATTGTATGAATAGGAGTTTCACTAGCAAACAGATTGGTAACTATAGCTATTAGTCCATATATATGTTTACTACAACCAGTCTTGCATACAATAAGTTCATTACCTTAATTTTGTCTATATATTTATTATTTACAAAATTACAAATAGTAAAATAGTTTAGAACCTGATAAAACACAGAGCTTCTTGGTGTCTCATCTGGAGCCAGTGTTTACAGTGTTAATCACAACTGAGATTCATCTGTTCTTAGCTTAAAGCTTCACCCATACATTATGATACATGTACATATATTCATTAACCCATTCCCTTATATTGACGACTTTTAGCGGCTTTGTAAAAGTCATTTTGTGAAACCATTGTGATAAATAGAGCATTTGCTCCTATAGGAGCAAATGCTCTATTTATCACAATGGTTTCAAACTACAAATTCTAAAACTCTCCTTTTCTCTAGTTAATTCTCCTTTTCGGTAGATTTAAATTCAAAGAGGTTGTATCTAAGAATAGCCTATGGGGTAATGGGTTAAGATATGAGAGATCTATGCATCAATATTATCTAGCTGATTTATTATAATGGCATCATGATTCATGAACAAGGGTTATTTTACCATGGCAGAAATTGTACAGTCCGATCTATATTATTTATAAGCAAACAGGACAGACCCTGATCAGATGGCTCCTGCAGAAGCTATCTGTTCTGAGTCTTGATAACTGTGTTTGCAAAGACGTGAAAAGGAGTCTATTAGGTAATGGATTAACCCATTACCTCTTAGGCTATTTTTAGATCCAACCACTTTGAATAAATCTACCGAAAATGAGCATTAACTAGAGAAAAGGACAATTTTAGAATTTTGTACTTTGAAACTATTGTGATAAATAGAGCATTTTGCTCCTATAGGAGCAAATGCTCTATTTATCACAATGGTTTCAACAAGTGATTCTTACAGAGGCGTAGAAAGGCGTATTTATGGAGGAAAGGGTTAAATGGACTTGATTCATTACAATATACATGTATTTTATTCTATTATATGAAACAGGTTGGAGAGATATTCACAGCAGCTGGGGCTGCTTTCAGCAAGCTGGGAGAACTAACAATGCAGCTTCATCCCTCTGCAGAACCCAGTCCAGCCAGGTAATTGTTCAACACAGTTAGCAGAATCACTGGACAGAGAACCTTGCTTGAATAATCATATCACTTTTTATTCACCAGCTTTGACGGGCATAGAATTGTTGAGAGAGAGATTTAAATTCATTGTATTTATAATTGATTTTCCTGTTGAATATTCATGTGAAAAAATAATGACATCATGAATATAAACTAGCTGAAATTTTATAATACAAATTTTGTGACACTGGTAGAATACGTACAATGATTACAATTAGATCTATGTAATTGTATAAACAAAGAGCAGACCCAGATCAGATGGCTCCTACAGGAGTCGTCTGATCTGGCTCTACTCAGCTTGCAGAGGCATGAATTGCAATTATGAGGAAATGTGCAAAATTTCTTATTAAATTACATTCACAAAAGACCTGAGCAGGCTAAAACATTGAATATCAGGCCTTTTTCTGGTGTTTACACGGGTCCATTAACCGGTTAGTTTACTCCATAAATACGCCTTTGCAAACAGAGTACACCCAGATCAGACGACTCCTGTAGGAGCCGTCTGATCAGGGTTTGCTCTGTTTGCTTATGATGTAATATAAATATGAGTCCAAAGCTTATGTCACGACCAAAACTTCCTGTGTCCATAAGCAATTATACATGTAGCAATTATTTTAGTTAATATTCATGATGTCATTATTTATTTCATGAATATTCATGGTGTAAAGGGTTAAAGGGACCCAGTCCCAATACAAAAAAGGTTATAACATTTTACCCAATTTGGGGGGAAAATACCAATTGAAGCCAAATTTTGATTAAGATGCTTAAAAAATGCTAATTACATGTATAAGGTAAAATGGGACCAAAAATGCTTTCCAAATCATTGAGTTTAATTATTTAATGCTTGAAAAATTTCCCAATTATTAAAATGCGTTGTTCCTAAAATTGCCAGAAAAAGGCCTGATTGCATATGTGTATATTGTATAAAGTCATACATTTTATAATCAAATTTAAAGTGGTAATAGTAATGAATGTTATTTTAATGTTCATGTAGTTGTAATATATTGTATATAGGGGAAAAGTCTATATTCTATATATAATCCGGGGTCTCAGGGTCCTAGCGGAAATGAGGCAAAATATGGAAAACCTGCTGACAGTTGATACTTTATATAAATATAAGTATATCCAGGAAACACTCTGAAACATGAAACACAGTATATAAGCTGAGTGTTCTGAATATTATAATTTAACATAAAATACATATAAACCACATACAATTATTACAGAGCTCCAGATAAGATGCGTAAATTAAAACATTTTCAAGAATAACTCCTTTATTTCTCCACCAAACCCTATACTGTGACCACTCTTTAGAATCGTCTCGGAGAGACGATTCTAAAGAGTGGTCACAGTATAGGGTTTGGTGGAGAAATTACGATTTTAGTATTTGGGTACGCACCCTTATCTGTAGCTCTGATTATTAGCAACGCTGAATCTAGTGGCCTCCTAACTAACAGGTCAACAATAATGTACTGACATGACAATAGTAATTCTCTGGCATGACAGGCTAAAAGATGCACATGAAGGTAATAAAGAATCCTGCATGAAAACACATATATAATCATTACACACAGAGCTTGAAAGTTTATATAATCTACAGCAGGACACAACTTACCGGCTAAGGGCCAAGTGTCTCACATACAACAAAAAGTCTCTCTTCTCCCGTCTTTCTTTCCAGTATGTGATAGTATATTAAATCTGCAAATGTTTATGAGAAACATGCAAATAAAACATGCAAATAAGTAGGTAAAACCAATGCTGCCATTTTTAGAATCCGCGGAGAAACTGTGAAGAGCAAGAGCTCGAACCTTACGAAATTCAACGCTATAAAGTATAATAAACACGATGGCATTCATTGCAAACGACTTCTCCGACACTATAGAAACTCAATAAACTTCCAAGCTAAAATAGACAATCGACAATCAAACCCAATTCTTGTCACAAAGACAAGAACATTCACCACGGGATTCCTAAGCAAAAGTGACCGATACCTGGGAAACTTCTACATGTATATAAGACAAGGGAAACCACTCTTACCGAAAACTCCAAAGGGAGAAAACTCAACTCAAGAACCAGTTCCAATGAAAATCGAGCCTGTTACATAGTTAAGGGGTGAATGATCATACAAGTCTTATTGATCTTTTTTTTTAACCCTTTCCTCCATAAATACGCCTTTCTATGCCTCTGTAATAACCACTTCTTGAAACCATTGTGATAAACAGAGCATTTGCTCCTATAGGACACAATTATAACATTTTCCTTTTCTCTAGTAAATGCTCCTTTTGGGGTAGATTCATTCAAAAAGGTTGGGTCTAAAAATAGCCTATGGAGGAAAGGGTTAAGTTAACAAAATGCTTTTCATTCTTGTATTAGTGAATTTGATAAAAGAGAAATGACAAAAAATTATTATGAATGATAGATTTGATGTATAATTTCGTTTTGTTTCTACTATAAATTTATACAAATGCAGATATTAAGAAAAAGCGATTAATTTGTTCAGAATTCCTATGTATACTGTTTCGGTGTAAGTAACGACTGTTACTAAAGAGTAAAACATTTTCAGTTATAGTAAAAAAAAAATTTTTTTTAATTTTTTATAACCAGGCTGTTTGAAAATAAAGTAGCACTGAGTGTTACTTATGTCTTGACTTTTTGACATTTGTTGTCCAAATACATAATTTTTTTGGGGTATTATAAATTGGAATTGTTTGAGTTATGTTTTATTTCAATTTTTGGATATCAAAGTAAACTGTTTTTCACTTGAAACGTGTTTAAATGTTTCACTCATTTTCATTTCGAGGGCTTGGTGCAAAACTATTCTAACTCCTTCACTAAAGTGAAGGAGTTAGAATAGTTTTCCACCAAGCCCTCGATTTGGTATATTCTAGTTTTTAAGTCTTTAATCCTTTACTCCATGAATATTCATGTAGGAAATAATGACATTATGAATATTAATCAGGCCTGGAAAATTCCACTCGTCCGCTCGCCATGACGAATAACTTTCTTGCAGGACAAGTAAAATTTCAGAAATTCTAACAATGAATTTAAGTAAAATAGGACAAAAGCAGCTGGCAGGACGAGTAAATGTTTTAGGATTTTTCCAGCCCTGTTAATTAGATAAGTTGTTATGATAGCACATGGACACAGGAAGTTTTGGCCGAGACAGAAACTGTCATATCTGTATTATGAATATCATAAGCAAACAGAGCAGACCCTGATCAGAAGGCTCCTATTTAGGCGTTGAACGGCATATTTTTAGAGTAAAGGGATAAGATTAGTCCTTTTCACCAGTTTATAACCCATTCCCACATAAGCTATTTTTAGACCCAACCTCTTTGAATAAATCAACCGAAAAGGAGCATTTATTAGAGGAAAGGAAAACTTTAAAATTGTGTAGTATTGAAACCATTGTGATAAATAGAGCATTTGCTACTATGGAGCAAATGCTCTATTTATCACAATGATTTCAAAAAGTTACTTTTACAGAGGCGTAGAAAAGCATATTTATGGAGGAAAGGGTTAATAAGTGCTTTGTATCATTTCCTTGTCTGTCTGTCACACTTTTTGCTTCACACTTCAACAAGCAGGTGACATACATGTTCATTTGATCACTTTTGTTTTGTAAAATCTCAACAGACCCAGTTATATATTTCAGTAATAATTTATTTCGTTAGCACATTTTTCCATTACAAGAACAAACAGCATGTCCTGTTTTCAGCTTAACTCTTACCTTGTTCACTATTCATATAAAAAATAATGACATCATGAATATTTATTAGCTGAATTATTGTAAAATTTTCACGGGAACTGTTTGTTTTGACAAAATCTGTAGAATCGGGGCTATATCATGTCACAAGCAAACAGAATAGACCCTGATCAGATGGCTCCTGCAGGAGCCATCTGATCTGGGTCTACTGTGTTTGCAAAGGCGTGAAAATGTGTTTATATGAAGGAAAGTGTTAATAGAGTAATACAAATCTTTTACTATTAATTGAATTTTAACCCATTACCTCATAGGCTATTTTAAGATACAACCTCTTTGAATAAATCTACCGAAAAGGAGCACTAACTGGAGAAAAGGAAAATTTTAGAATTTTATAGTTAGAAACCATTGTGATAAATAGAGCATTTGCTCCTATAGGAGCAAATGCACTATTTATCACAATAGTTTCACAAAGTGGCTTTTACAGTCGTCAAAAGTCGTCAATATGAGGGAATGGGTTAAGTCTACTTTTGAGGATAAATGTTCATTCAGCAGTTCTGTTATGTGCATTCTCTAAAATTCATGTCCAAAATTTGATACATCAAACATGTGATACTTTGCTTTACCGGTACTTTTAATACTTACATGTAAGGATTTATTAGTTTATTGACTTTTGCAATAGAACGTGTTGTTTGGTATTCTTTGTAGTGGAAAATGGACAGATCAGGAAATTGAAGCATTAAGATCAACTGTGAAAAGATTTGGAGATGATCTCAATAAAATTAGCGATGTTATAAAGAATAGGACTATGTAAGTACCAAAGAAGGTAGTTTTTTATTATTATTTTTTTAGGCAATATAAAATATTGATTGATGATGTGGCATTTGTTTAACCCTTTCCTTTATATAAATGCTTTTTCATGCATTTGCAAACTAATCAGGATCTACTCTGTTTGCTAGTGGAATTTGATACATCTGTTTCTTTAGTTTCTAAAATGGCTAAAATGTTCCACCTCCGATACTTCGTTAATTTAATATAACTATTTTGTCCATGAATATTCAGTAGGTATTGCAATGTGGACAGGGAAAGGATTAAAAAGGACAAATTGATGTCATTCAAATGAAGTACATACAGTAAAACCTCTCTATAATGACCACTAAATTACATCTATCTTTTTGTCTAAAGGCAGGTGGTTGCTTAAAGCAAAGTGAAGTTAAACAGAATGCTATAGGAGCGTTTTGTTTTACTTTCACCTTGCTTTGAGCGGCCACCTGCCCGTAATACCATCTAATTAACACAATTTAGTGGTCATTATAGAGAGGTTTTACTGTAGTAGTCTATTTTTGGGGTGTTATTTATTTGGTATGATACTTAAGTCAGATAGTTCTAAATTTTAAGCATTTCCTTGAATACCTTTGTAAACAAGAGTAGATCCAGATCAGATGGGTTCCGTAAGAACGATATACCTTTACATCTGATTCTACTGATTCTGCAATAGACAAAATCTCCTGTGTTCATGTGTCATTATGAAAATTAATCCGATTAATAATTTAATTTTTGAACACATCGGTTTGAGCATGATATCAGCAATATATCAAAGGTAATGATGACGGGCTTAATGAATAATGATCTTGTCTTTGTTTCTAGTTCTCAGATTAGGACCCAACTGAAGAGGAAGGCTTATGAGGATGCGGGGCTCCCACCCCCATCTGAGCCGTCGCCCAAGAAGCAGGTGATTCAGCAAAAACAGCAGCAGCAAGCAGAGGTGGAACAGCAGCAAGTGAAGAAGAGACGAGGTAATCTTTTACTTCTATTTTTAGGTCAACCAAGCACTAAATGCTTAACCCTTTCCCTGTTGTAAGAAATAATGACATGAATATTTATTAGCTGAATTTTTATAATGGCATATTTACACAGGATTGTTTGATATTGTTTTGAACTGTAGAGTCATACCTGTTATAATTTCCTTACCCTTTACTCCATATATACGCCTTTGCAAACAGAGTAGACCCAGATCAGATGGCTCCTATAGGAGCCATCTGATCAGGGTCTGCTCTGTTTGCTTGTCAAATAAAAATAGATATGGGTCCATGCTTATAAAACTTTTAGTTGAGTCTGAGAACGTTCTCAAGCATTTGATTGGTCAGATTTGAGCCTTTGGCTCAAATCTGACCAATCAAAAGCTTGAGAACTCAAATCTGACCAATCAAAAGCTAAAATCATATTCATGTTGTGAGTATTTCTTGCATGAATTTTTATTGGGTAAAGGGTTAAGCAAACAGAGTGGACCCTGATCAGACGGCTCCTACAGGAGCCATATGATCTGGATCTACTGTGTTTGCAAAGGCATGAAAAGGCGTTTATATGAGGGAAAGTGCAAAGGCAAACTTTTTTATGATGCTGTCCATTGTGCATCATTAGGTTTCGATAGTCAATGTTTTGCTTGAAAAGACTTCTTCAAAACCTCTTTATACAATCTAACCTGTTATAACGACCACCTGTCATAAGTGACCTGGTCTAGGTCTGCTCAATCTATTTATTGCAACACTGTATTAAACCACCACCTAATTAACACAATCAGCAACCCAAATGACTGCCAGTGATATTTCTTAGCGGCCATTATAATTTGTGTCATGATATCAGTCAGTTGTTTTACGTCTGACTTAGTAATTACTCTGTCTCCGACAGTTATGTGACATTATCAAGCAGAGTTCATGAATGTTTACCTGTGTTTCATCACTAGGTGACTCATCTTGATTCAAAGTGATTGAGTGACTTATCTTGATTCAAAGTCATTGGGTGACTCATCAGAATTCAAAGTCATTGGGTGACTCATCAGGATTCAGTCATTGGGTGACTCATCATGATTCAAAGTCATTGGGTGACTTATCTTGATTTAATGTCATTTGGTGACTTATTTTGATTTAAAGACGATTTAAAGTGTGGTCACAACATTGGGTTTGGTGGAGAAAGAAAGAGGTTATTCTTGAAAATGTTTTTATTTACGCAACCTCTGTGGTAAGCGTATGATATTTTGCGTGTTGTATCTTTGCATGTTAGCAAGTTTATTTGTCTGTGTATTCCAGAGGTGACTCTCAGTGCATTGAATGCTCCAGAGAGTGATGTTGATATTGAGGGACTCGGTGAAGCGGGCACGTCAAAGAAGCTGGACTTTGATTCAGGTAAATGTCTCGTACAAATAATTTGACACAAACACTGGCTTAAGTTTTAAATAGCCTTGTGTGTAGTTTTTTAGTTCTGATTAATTTTTTTGTCTGCAAAATCTGTGTCAAACATTTTGGATCCTGATGAGATGCTGAGTAGCATCAATAATCTCATTTAGATCCATGCTTATAAAGCTTTTTAGTTGAGTCTGAGTTTTATGTTTGCATTTTACCCTTTCCGTTTGAGATACTGAGTAGCGTGGTGTCTCTTACTGAGTAGTTTGATGTCTCTTCAGGATCCAAACTGCTTGTCTTTGAAATTTTAATTAACCTGTTACCTGTTCACTCTTCATGTTAAAAATAATGATTAATATTAATTAGGTTAAGTTTTATAATGACATATAAACACAGGACGTTTTTGCTGAATTAAAACTCTAGCATCTATATTATACCATAAGCACAAACAGAGCAGACCCAGATCAGAGGGCTCCTATAGGAGCCGTCTGATCTGTGTCTACTCTGTTTGCAAATGCATAAAAAAGGCATTTACATGAAGGAAAGGTTTAAAACTATTTTACAGGTGAAAAATACATGTACAATAACTCTTTGCACAATATTATGAATTTTTTGTCTGCAACAATTGTCGTCTGCTTCAGTTCTTAAAACAATTTTTCTCCCATTTCTTTGCAAATATATGGTAAAAATGTCAAACAATTTGGATCCTGATGAGACGCTCCATTATATGAAGTCTCATCTGGATCAAAACTGTTTGTATATATAGGTAATTACGGTTTCACCATTAGCGTGCAAAGGTTATAACAAACTTTGATATGACTTGTATCTTTTTTACTTGTTTTTGCCTGTAGCAAAACCAGTCCCAACAGGTCCGTCTAAATTGATTTTGACTGTATAAATTTTCACCTGCTCAAAAAATGGACTGTTTCATATTTAATCCTTTCAATTTCAGTTAAATTGTCCACCATTCTTTATTGGTAAAGTCCATAATGTATGAAAGGGTAAAAATTGTCAGAGGATTTTGATTTTCAAACAGTGCAGACCCAGCTCAGAAGGCTCCTGTAGGGGCTGTCTGATCTTGGTCTACTCTATTTGCAAATAATAGCTTACTCAGTTCCCTTATTTAACCCATTACCTCATAGGCTATTTTTAGACCCAACCTCTTTGAATAAACCTACCGAAAAGGAGCATTAACTAGAGAAAAGTAAACTTTTAGAATTTTGTAGTTTGAAACCATTGTGATAAATAGAGCATTTGCTCCTATAGGAGCAAATGCTCTATTTATCACAATGGTTTCACAAAGTGACTTTTATAGAGTCGTCAAAAGTCGTCAATATGAAGGAAAGGGTTAAGGGTTTAAAACTTATGTGATGTTGTCCTAGCCTGTGAACAGGCAATCAGAATGTCAATATTAATAGTGTTTGGATACTGATGGTATGCTGTATAATGAAATCTCATGTAGGTGTGGGTGGCAGACACGGAAATGTGTCTCTGAAATTTCCGGGAGGGACCGGGATTTGAACTCCGGACTGATAGTCAAGCACGTTACCACTAGACCACCGCACACCATAGTTTGTTATATGCAAAGATTTTAAAAGTTAATCTTCTGTTTAACAACCAGTCAGACAGATTTATTCATTGATAGAGACACATTGGATGTGTGATTGATCTTACAGTGAATTATTAGACATACTAATTGGTCATACATGTTGGGTTCAAACTAGAGGGTGATTATGGAGAAAAGGTCTCCCTTACCATGCCCACTTCTACCTTTTTTGAGCTGAGGGGGAAGTTGAAATATATAGAATATATAGGGAGATCCATAAACAGGACCTTTTCTGTTCGAGCTTATATTATTTGGTGGTTTTTCAGACATTCATTACTGAGGAAAGTTTTTCCATAGAAAACTTCCGTTTAACTGGTGTAAGTAATTTGATTTTAGTATTCAAATTGCTGACATTGATAGATTGACATAGATGTTTATTTGTTATACCCCCACAGGGTGGGAGGAATATATCCTTGCTCTTGTCTATTTGTCTGTACATCCCACAATTCTTGTGTGTCCAACTCCTCATACACCAATGGGAGGATTTACTTAAAATATTCACAGATGATCAACCTTGCTGTGAAGATGGTAGTTTTGCTCACACCAGTTTTACTAGAGTTACAGGAATTCTGATTTTTTTTTACCATATATGTTGTATGTCCAACTTATCATACTCCATGTAGAGGAATTATTTTAAACTTTCACAGATGAGCAACCTTGATGTGAAGATGGCTGTAAAGAAGGGATTTTTTACTGCGAATCCTTTTTTATAGAGTCTGGATTTTGTAAATTTTTTCACTATCAAAAACAGTGAAAAACTCTGATGTGTACAACTCCTCTTACGCTACTTTGAGGGGTTGCTTCAATCTTTCACACATAAACAACCATGATGATAAGATGGTTATAAAGAAATAATGTTTTTCTGCCAAGGTTATGGAACTTTGTAACTTTTTTACATAAAAACATGCATGATTTAGAGACATTATTGCCAGATGGGGGTGCATTCTTGTCCAATGGACACAATTCTATTTTGTATTTAGAAGCTTTTGTGTTATTGTTGGAGTCTTACCCATTTTAATTATTAAATCAATTTAATTTTTTTTAACTCTTTTGTTGCCAAATATTGTCATCTGTTAAATTTCTCAGCTGCTGCAAGTTTGATTTTTTCTACTTAACCCTTTCCTCCATAGGCTATTTTTAGACACAACCTCTTTGAATGAATCTACCTAAAAGGACCATTTACTAGAGAAAAGTAAAATTTTAGAATTTTGTAGTTTGAAACCATTGTGATAAATAGAGCATTTGCTCCTATAGGAGCAAATGCTCTATTTATCACAATGGTTTCAAGAAGTAGTTATTACAGAGGCGTAGAAAGGCGTATTTATGGAGGAATGGGTTAAATGTTTCAAAAATATAATCATAGCATCAAACTGTTTAGATCCAGATGAGATGTAACTCGGCATTTCGTCAGGATCAGAACTGTTGTACAAAGGTGATCATATATTAATCTTTTACTCCATAACTACGCCTTTCTACACCTTTGCAAATAGTGTAGACCCAGATCAGACAGCTCCTCTAGGAGCCATCTGATCTGGGTCTGCTCTGTTTGCTTATGATACAATATAGATATAATTGTAGTTTCTGCCAGGAATGAAAATTCCTTTGTCCATGTACTATTATAACTATTAATCTATTTAATATTCATGATATCATTACCGGTATTTCTTTGTGAATATTCGTGGAGTAAAGGGTTAAACATTGGCTGTGGAAGAGTTACCCTGTTTTTTTCAGTGGTTATGTTTTGATTTACACCACCTGTAGGCAAGCATTACTATTGTAGCTACTAAATGATTGCTCATTTCTACTTCAACCCTTTCAGTTCCAAAATTTCTAGTTGTCGTCTGTAATCCAAGTTTGTTAAATCATTCCGTAAAATAAGGAAATGAGATAAATAAATAAAAAGACTAAAGCACAGATATAGAAATAGAGATTGAGACAAAAAGTGATGTCCCTGATCAGACACCGCCATGAAAAGGCGACGTCTGATCTGGGACTGCACTATTTGTCCTGGTGCATTTATGCGACATTGGCAGTGAAAGGGTTAACCCTTTCCCTGTTCTATGTTTATTCCAACTTTCAATACTTACTGAATATTCATGGACAAAATAGATATAATGAAATATGGAAGGTGGAACATTGTAGCCATTTTAGAAAGAAAGTAAACAGATCTGTTAAATTCCATTAGCAAACAGAGTAGACCCAGATCAGACGGCTCCTATATGAGCCGACTGATCTGGGTTTACTCTGGTTGCAAAAGGGGTGAAAAGCCATTTATATGAAGGAAAGGGTTAACCCTTTCCTCCATAAATACGCCTTTCTATGCCTCTGTAAAAATCACTTTATGAAACCATTGTGATAAATAGAGCATTTGCTCCTATAGGAGCAAATGCTCTATTTATCACAATGGTTTCAAAACTACACAATTCTAAAATTTTCCTTTTCTCTAGTAAATGCTCCTTTTCGGGAGATTTATTCAAAGAGGTTGGGTCTAAAAATAGCATATGGAGGAATGGGTTAACTAGTTATTTGATGAATATTCATATATATAGGTTATAATGACAATGAATATTAATAAGATTTATACAATGACATATGATCACTAGGATTTTTAACCGTAGTAGAATCACATTTATATTATTGTATTTATAAGCAAACAGACATCTCCAATCAGACAGCTCCAATCAGACAGCTCCTGTTTTTGATCTTCTCTGATTGAAAAGATGTAAATTAACCTCTTTATGAAGTAAAAAATTCAGGTTAGACTAAGTGTGTCATTCTCCAGTCAGACCATTTCACTGTAAACAAGAAATGCAGCTCTGTCCTTATCTAATATTTTTCATACAAGAATGAAGGGAATTAACCCTTTCCCTGTTCTATGTTTATTTCAAATTTCAATATTTAATCTACCTAATGAATATTCATTAACAAAATACATGTAGTTATAAAGAAATATGCGAGGTGGAACATTGTAGACATTTTAGAAAGCAAAGAAACAGATCTATCAAATTCTGATAGCAAACAGAGTAGACCCTGATCAGACGGCTCCTCTAGGAGCCGTCTGATCTGGGTCTACTCTGTTTGCAAATGCGTGAAAACATGTTTATATGAGGGAAAGGGTTAATAAAGTAAAAAACTTCCCTTGAAAAGTTTACTTTATAAAACTTCAGCTAATAAATATTCACGATGTCATAATTTCTTACATGAATATTGAACATGGAAAGGGTTATGTAAAGGGTCTGCAGAGTTCAATTTTCCCGTTTTCTCATTTTGTTCCCTGTCAGAAAATAATTCACTCTGACAGGATTAGAAAGATAAGACAGATTGTTCATGTTAAATGGGGAAAAAACCCACCCTAAATTGTAGTATATTATGTAATAAAACATGACAAAGTTCAGTGTTCTGTACATATTATGATTATCAATGACTTCTTTTTAGCACATTTTCCAGGTGTTTTACAGTTCAAATTTGTATCAGTTTGTGATTTATGTCAGTTTGTTAGACAGAGTTTGTTTCAGTTTGTGTCAGACAGTGATTGTCAAATGAATACAAACCAAATGATGGAAACATTAAAAAGAAATAAGCTGCATGAATAAAAAAAAATCTTGAACGTTTCCTTTATTTCTCCAACAAACTGGAGGAGAATGTTCTAAAGTGCAGTCACAATTTTGGGTTAGTCTGCTATGACAATTTTAGTACAGTAGAACCTGTCTTTAACTGGCCATTCATGAACATAGGAGGCAGGTGGTAGTTGCTTAATACAGGTCAAAAGTAATGCAGAAAGCTCCTATAGGAGCTTTCTGCATTACTTTTGACCTGCATTATTTAGTTACCACCTGTTTAACAGGCCAATAATCAGACCTTTTTGATGGCCGCTTAAGGTAGGCTCTACTGTATTTTTAAAGCAGTCCTTTTATCAATGGCTTTGAGATGTGTTGAAGATATATTAGTTCACCATAAGCATGGCGAATTTGTGATAGCTTTTACAAACAGTTTGGATCCTGAAAAGATGCATAATAATTTTATGTTTGGCACTCTGATCACATATTCCAAATGACTGCTTTGAAATCAGTGTTAACCCTTTACTCCATAAATATGCCTTTGTACACCTTTGCAAACAGAGAAGACCCAGATCAGACTGCTCCTATAGGAGCCGTCTGATCAGCGTCTGCTTTGTTTGCTTATGATATACAGTAAAACCTGTCTTAACCGGAATTCTAGTAGAGAAGAATTTATATATTTTAGGCAGGTGACTGCTTAATGCAGGGTAGAGGAGCTTTCTGCATGACTTCCACCCTGCATTAAGCTGTCACCTGTCTCCAAGACCGATATTTATACTACTTTTAAAGTCCGGTTAAGAGAGGTTTTACTGTAATATAGATCTAATTCTACAGTTTCTGTCTGAGCCAAACATGCTTTGTTCATATGCCATTACACATGTATAAGAAATAATTTAATAATTATTCATGATTTCATAAATTTCTTACAGTAAAGGTGTTCTTTTGTTTTGTCATTTCAGATCTGGATTCTAGTTTGTTGTGACACAGCCTGCCATGAGTGAAGTGAGGTGTTGGAGAAACAGATTCTTCTCGGACAAATTGGCAAATGCAATAGACAATGGAGCAGCTAGTGAAAATGGTGTTGTCAGTTCACCATTAAGAGATGCCTTTTTGACATGTTTGCAAACAGAGTAGACCCAGATCAGATGGCTCCTTTGGGAGCCATCTGATCAGGGTCTTTTCTGTTTGGTTATGGAATTTTATAGATCTGATTCTACAGTTTCTTGAATGGCCAAAGATTCTCTTGTTCATTGGCCAGTATAAAGTTCTGTTTATGAATATTCATGAAGTTATTTTAACCCTTTCCCTGTTCATTATTCATGAAATCATGAATATACATATTAGATGAACTTTTATAATTCAAACTTTTCAAGGATTTTGTTTCTTCTTTGACAAAAGCTGTAAAATCAGATCCATATTATGTCAAAAACAAGCAGAACGGATCCTAATCAGACGGCTCTTATAGGAGCTGTCTGATCTGGGAGTGCTCTGTTTGCAAATGCGTTTATATGAAGGAAAGGGTGAATGAATATTCATGATAATTTATGAATTAATATGTTAATTTGTGTACAGTAGAAACTCTCTATAGTGTCCTTTTAATGAATAACATGGATGTTTCTAAAAATGGTTTGCTGCAAAATGCAGAATAATGAAATTACTGCACTACTGTTATACAAGCGTTACACTGTAAGCTGTTTGAAACTCCCAGTCTTTGTTTGGGCTGTTGCAAACAGTGTAGACCCAAATGAGAGGGCTCCTAGGGGAGCCATCTAGTCAGGGTCTGCACTTTTTGCCATGTTAACATTTTTTTGTTATAAAAATCCCTGAATATTCAAATAGTCCATTTGAAAGTTCGATGTGGAGAGGGTTGACTGTATTCAGTAAAAATCTACATGAACAATGTCTTGTGGTGAATATGCCAACCGGACTGCATGAGCAATTTTAGGAAGTTTGTTAGGTGCAAACTGAATCATGTGAATATGTATATTTAGGGCTGTGGGGACAGTGTCGACTCAGACCAGCCACCTCTTTGGAAACTGCATTGGTTTGGAGTCTTACTCTTCAGCTTTAGTGTACACAGGGGTTAATAGTTCCACCTTTAGTGTCACAGACTTAATGAAATTTTTGCTACAAAGGAATACCTTTGGCAAGTACTTTTATAACAAATCAGAGATTTTTTAATGGCACTGGCAATCTGCCAGTTGTGTGTTTGTGTTTATTATTAAGTATTTTGTGTTGTAAGATTTGTAGTCATGACATTTGTGAATAAAAGGTATTTTAATACCAAAGTATTGTTTTTGTGAAATTTTTCTCCTTTTTTTAGCCGTATCACAGTAAGTTTGTTGTATAGTACATGCAGTCGGAGGCATAAAAATGTTATTAACCATAGCTGCACTGTAGGCTTTGGGCGATACACCTATGATACAATGTGTTACATATATCAATATGCATAATGTGATACAATACTGACCACAGTGGCCAGCAGCACTATAGGTCATTTGTGATCTCTTCAAATAGTTTAGATCCAGATGAGAGATGCTGAGTAATTCTGTATCTAATTAGGATCCAAGCTGTAAACTACTGCTGACTCTATTTTGTTTTGTATAGGCATTTCTTTGGACGAGACTATAAACCAATGTATCAGTGCTTTACACTGGGCATCTAAAAGAACCAGAGAAACACTGTCAATAATAAGAGTAGGGCATCGCACCCAGGTTTATATCCTCTCCCTTTTCTCTCTAGGGTGTCCAATTAGCCCATATTGAGCAGATGGAACATAAACAACACAAGCAAACAGTTAACCCTTTCCTCCATAGGTTATTTTTAGACCCAACATTCTTTGAATGAATCTACCCAAAAGGAGCAATTACTAGAGAAAAGTAAAATTTTAGAATTTTGTAGCTTGAAAACGTGATTAAAAAATAGAGCATTTGCGCCTATAGGAGCAAATGCTCTCTTTATCACAATGGTTTCAAGAAGTGGTTATTACAGAGGTGTAGAAAGGCGTATTTATGGAGGAAAGGGTTAAATACTCACATCTTGATATACAGGACATAAATGGGTTATACATTTAGCGTTGTGTTTCACACTACATATATACGTGTGACACAAAGTTTCTCTAATTTTAAGTTATAATATGGGCAATAATTCCAACAATTATTAGGGGGAGACAATTCATAACCCCCAGGTGCACAACTACTCATGCTGCTGAACATTCCTGTGAAGTTTGGTGACTAGCCCTAGCGGTTCAAGAGATGTGCGTGACACAAAGTTCGTCTAATTTTAACTTATCATATCAGGGGCAATAAATCAATTATCATCAGGAGACAATTCATAACCCCCAGGTGCGCAACAACTCATGCTGGGTTTACATTCCTGTGCAGTTTGGTGACAAGCCCAAGCGGTTTCAGAGATTCAAGCGACACAAAGTTTGTCTAATTTTAAGTCATCTGGGGCAGTAACTCCAAAGTTATCGGGAGAGACAATTAAAAAAAACCAGGTGCACAACTCATGCTGGTGAACATTCCTGTGAAGTATGGCGACTAGACCTACTGGTTTCAGAAATACACGCGACAAGTTTGTGACAGACAGACACATGGACAGACAGACAATTCTGGCAAAAACAATGTCTTCCCATAAATGGAAGAGACATAATGAATGCTTTAAATATTAACAAGAGGGCCAGAATGTCCCTGAAGCGCTCACCAGACAATCAGAGGAGATTTTCAAAGTTTTCACTATATGTTTCTATAGAAAACTAGCCGGCCCTGGGGCGGGGCCAAGTTTGACCAAAAGGGCACAATTTATATAACTTTTGTAGAGGACCTGAACATGATGCTATGTGCCAAATATGAAAGCTGAAAACCTTCCAGTTTCAGAGGAGAAGATTTTCAAAGTTTTCAGTATATGTTTCTATTGAAAACTGGCCACCCATGGGGTGGGGCCAATTTTGACCCCAGGGGCATAATTTATATAACTTTTGTAGAGGACCTGAACATGATATTATGTGCCAAATATGAAAGCTGAGAACCTTCCAGTTTCAGAGGAGAAGATTTTCAAAGTTTTCATTATATGTCTCTTGAAAACTGGCCACCCCTGGGGCAGGGCCAATTTTGACCTCAGGGGCATAATTTATATAACTTTTGTAGAGGACCTGAACATGATGCTATGTGCCAAATATGAAAGCTGTGAACCTTCCAGTTTCAGAGGAGAAGATTTTCAAAGTTTTCTCTATTTGTTTCTATTGAAAATTAGCCACCCCTGGGACAGGGCCAATTTTGACCTCAGGGGCATAATTTATAAAACTTTTGTAGAGTGAGTGAGTTGGGTTTTACGTCCGACCAACAGTATTTCAGTTATTTGCAGACGGCACCCGCATGAGACAAGTTATAGTGCTGCCTCACTGGAATACTCCTGCCGCAGGTACATGGCAAGGGCACCCCACCCAGTCACATTATCCTGACACCGGGCCGACCAGTCCCAGTCAAATTGTTGACGACGAACGCCGCATGATGAACGCCGACGGACATCAGGCGATCACAAAAGCTCACTCTGAGCACTTTGTGCTCTGGTGAGCTAAAAACAAGAGTGCCAAAATGTCACAAAATATGCCCGTCAAATGTCTGGAAGTTGAAAGGCCATTACTCTATATCAGGTGGGACAACTTAGAATGTTGTCAAAGTTGGTAGCAAGCTATGGGGGAAAGTGTCAAAGTTGGTAAAAAGCTATTGGGGAAAGGGTTACAGTACTGCTGAAAAAACATGTTTTCCGATGGTAAAGTTTCAAGGTTCATAGAGATTTGGTGGGAAAATTCAAGGACTTTATTTACAGAGTAAAATGTGCAGAGCCAGATAAGAGGGATCAAACATTATGGTAATATTCATGCAGACCAAATTTGAAACATATTATTGGATCACATTTGTTTGAGTTGGAGGGCCGACAAGCAAAAGTTCACGGAAATGCATTAAGTAAGGGGAGATAATTCTGGAGTGTCTGGGGCAATCATACTGGTTATCGAACTTGACTGAGACATTATAATAATATACATGCCGACCAATTTTGTAAAGGATTGGATTACATTTGTTTGAGCGGACAAGCAAAAGTTCACAGACAGATGTCCCGTCTGACGACAGGCGTATATAATGAATGACAATGATCACAATAATTTATCTTGTGAACATTTGTACTTCGATTAGTATAGGACTGATCGGATTTCAATAAACGATCCAACACTATCTTAGGTAACAGATTTATTTTCTCAAAGATTATGCCAAGGAAAAATACTGCTATTTGTCCCATACAAAGATATATGTATATTTATATAACACTCCACTGGTAATAAACTGCATATACCTGCTACACAATGTGTCACATAATCGCTTAACCCTTACAACGCTGACTTTTCAAATGGACTATTCCAAAATTCAAACGGGTCAAGTATATTGTGAATGTTTAGGGATTTTTCTAAAGAAAAGTCACATGACAAACAGTGTAGACCCTGATGAGAGGGCTCCTTGAGGAGCCCTCTCATCTGGGTCTACACTGTTTGCAAAGGGCATTAGTGACTCGTGTCCCGCACAGTAAGGGTTAAATTACACCAACCTCTTACTCAGCAAAAGAACCACTACAGAAATGAACAAACTTACTTATTCTAGAAAAGCGTTCTTCAGATTTTCCTTACATAACAGGTGTAAGATTGAATTATTACCAGTACATAGAACATTGTTTTATACTCTTACTGCTTACATGGTACACCTTACAGAGAACTTTTCAATTTTTTCTAACTTTACTTAAATTTAACCCTTTCCCTGTTGAATATTCATGAAAAAAAAATGTTATCACGAATACTCGTTAGCTGAATTTTTATAATAGCATTTAACAAACAGAGCAGACTCTGATCAGACGGCTCCTATAGGAGCCGTCTGATCTGTGTCTACTCTGTTTGCAAAGGTGTGAAAAGCATGAGGGAAAGGGTTAAGCAATAAGGCCGATCATAAATAAAGAGAGAAGTTGTCAGTTTTGTAAAGGTTACTTTGAAACATCAAGAAATCGGTGAAATGTTTTGTTTTCAACTTCACTCACTGCATGCTATCGGAAAATTCATGTCGAAATTTGCAAACAGTTTGGATCCACCTGGAATCCCATATTGCCCTTTGAATACTGCAAAAATAATAATGGCATAAGTAAAATGAGCAGAGCCAGATCAGAGGGCTCCAGGAGAAGCTTTTTGATCAGGGTCTGCACCTTTTTGCCATATCAATTAGTCCCATTGAATGTCTTACTTGCAGAAAACAATGATGGACTATGTGACTGAATTTTAACCCTTTCCCTCATAAAAACGTGTTTTCACGCATTTGCAAACAGAGTAGACCCAGATCAGACGGCTCCTAGAGAAGCCGTCTGATCAGGCTCTGCTCTGTTTGCTAATGGAATCTGGTAAATATGTTTATTTACTTTCTAAACTGGCAACAATGTTCCAACTTGCATATTTCGTTATAACTATTTTATCCATGACTATTCAGTAGGTATTGAAATTTGGACTAAATATAGAACAGGGAAAGGGTTAAGCATTCAAAGGGTTATCCAAACGGGCTGCAAAAGTGATCCTGGGCTGAAGATAAGTGTACTGATCTATCAGTCACTTATTTCTCAGCCAAACCATATCTTGGTGTAACTCATTAGAACCTTGGGCCTCGAAGAAGTAATTTTCATGAACTGCAGCAAGACTGGGTTTGGCGGAGAAATATACACAATATTTTAGTTAGATTTTCTACATCTCCGATCACAGGTTCAGCCACAGCACGCTTAGAGTTAGGCCTACTACTGCACTCTGTGAGGTGAACCTGAGCCACAGTTAACCCATTACCTCATAGGCTATTTTTAGATACAACCTCTTTGAATTAATCTAGCGAAAAGGAGCATTAATTAGAGAAAAGGATTTTTTTGAATTTTGTAGTTTGAAACCATTGTGATAAATAGTGCATTTGCTCCTATAGGAGCAAATGCTCTATTTATCACAATGGTTTCACAAAGTGACTTTTACAGTCATCAATAGTCGTCAATATGAGGGAATGGATTAACCCATTACCTCATAGGCTATTCATCACAATGGTTTCAATAGTTACTTTTACAGGTGTCAATATGAGGGAATGGGTTAAGAGAGATAAGTTAATCAGTTCACAACAATAATTTCTTCATATCTCAACCAAACACAGCGTTGAGACTACTCATCTGAGACAATTCTAATGAGTAGTCATGATTTGGGGGAGAAACAAGACTTTTATTTCTGAAATAATTCACTTCTTTGGAGCTCTGGTAAACAATGTGACCTTTTACTCATAAAACAAGACAGAGCACAGCTAAAGGCAAAATGCTATACATGTACCAATAGTTCACTGATAAACACAAACTCAGCCAGCACCTAACATTTGTTCTACGACTATGATAAATTTTGTGAACTTGCACTACTGATACAAATTACAATGATCGAAATGACGCATGACCAAAACATTCATTTCATTTATATATAAAAATCTTGCTTAACTCGGTCTTGATGCAAAGACAAAACAATTTTACCAGAAAAATAGCCTTTCTTTTTACATTTACAGCACACTGAATGTGTTTACTACCATCCTGTTCTGTCTTGATATTAATGAACAAAACTCATCTTCTAACCAATACTGGTATGTGTCACAGATCTGGATTCTTACTAAGAAATCATTTTCAATAATTTCTTAGTAAAACTTAAAACAGATTGTCTACTACATATCTAGTTTTATGGTCAGACTAAGATAATATGACCACCTTTCCGAAATACAAAATGCATGTAACTTGATTGATTTTAATATTTGTAAATCCCAATGACCTGGTTATTTCTTTGACTCTTTACTTAGAAAGCCTATTAAGGATACATAAATTATGTATGCAGACAAGTAGACATACATCTGACTCTCTAAACAGCATATTCAAATTAGAATCAGAGGCGGTCTTTAAGACAGGTGACAGCTTAATGCAAGGTGATGTCACTAAAAAAGCCCAAATAGGAGCTTTCTGCGTGACTTTCACCCTGCATTAAGCAGCCACCTGCCTACAAAGACTAAAATTCTTCTGTATTAAAGTTCTGGTTTAGAGGGTTTTTACTCCACATGAATATTATGTAACAGGTTCAAAAGGCTTAGTGACAAGCTTCACACATTGTGTAGTAACATTAGTAAAATATAGCCGTCATCAAGGGGAAAAAGGCACCCAAACATTATTGAATCTAAACAGTGTAACTCAACACTAAAAGATCAGCATCATTCTGCTTTTTGAAATAGTTGTAGATAAAATACTTTACAAACAGTCTAGAGTAGATCCTGATCAGACACCTTTTTTCAATGCAGCAACTGACCTTGGTCCATATTAATTGTCAAAGTGCCCCTTTCTTTCCATTATACTAACCTCAGAATTATTCATGATGTCATGTCAAAGCACAAAGGATTCTTTACCCAAGGTGATCAGATTACCATAGAGTGACTACACATTACATGAAATATTTACATGAACAAGATTTAATGATTCAGTGTTATATCCATTACAAAATATATACTAAGAGGTACAGAGGGTGACACGACAGGATATAACACTACAAAACAGTAGACATAATAGACACATCAACAAGGGAGAGTGTGGGTTGGGGGGAGGGGTTCTGCTTGAAATGTACATATATATGGCAAACTTCATCTTAATGATACCTAAATGATTCACCCATGACCTGCCAGACACATTGTCAACATTTGTATTTATTAACCCTTTTCCATCAAGTTGGAAATATTGACATCATGAATATATTAATTAGCTGAAGTATTAAAATAACACATAGACACAGGAATTATTGGCCATGAAACTGTAGAATCATATATATATATTATACCATAGGCAAATAGAGCAAACCCTGATCAGATGGCTCCTACAGGAACCGTTTGATCTGGGTCTGCTCTGTTTGCTTATATCTTTACATAGATCTGATTCTTCAGTTTCTTCCATGACAAAAAGCTACTGTGTTCATCTGCCATTATAAAAATGAATTTAATTAATATTCATGATGCCATTATTTCTTACATGAATATTCATAGGGTAGAGGGTTAAAGTAATCAGTACCTGTACATCATCACCTACTGCTGACATTCTGACAAAGTATTTGACAGTTTACTAGGGTGAAACTAAAAAAAGTCTGTATAAACAAAAATAAGCACTTAAAGAAACAGGTTTTCATAACAAAAGTATCATTTATCAACAGCAGTAAAAATAGACAAATCATGGCACTGTACATCATTCTTTTAACCCTTTCCCTCATAGTAACATCCTGTAGAAGTTGTCTGATCAGGGTCTCCTCTCTTTGCTTATGGAGTAATTTAGATCTGATCCTACAGATTTTGTCCAAGCCAACAATTCCTTTTTAAACTTTACAAAAATCAAGTTAATTAATATTTATGCATCATTTCATGCATGAATATTCACTAGAGAAAGGGTTAAACACGCATATCAGAGGAAAATCGCACAAAAGCACTGTAACAATTCAATGCTTGCAGATAAATATACCATAACGCAACAATATGTTCAAAACCCATGTTTTTTCTGCATGTAACATTCAATCTCAAGTTCACCAACTAAACCTTGCATGTTTACTCTACGCACGGAATTAACCCTTTCCCTCATATAAACGTGTTTTCATGCATTTGCAAACAGAGTAGACCCAGATCAGACGGCTCCTATAGGAGCCGTCTGATCAGGGTCTGCTCTGTTTGCTAAATAAATTTTTATTAATCTGTTTCTTTACTTTCCAAAATGGCTACAATGATTCACCTTCCATATTTCATTATAACTATTTTGTCCAGGAATATTCAGTAGGTAATGGAATTTGTAATAAACATAGAACAGGGAAAGGGTTAACCCATATCCTGCTCAAACTCTTCACTGTTACTATTACTAGTATGGCTGTTAGTGTAAAGTGACTTTGCTTTATCCGACTCAAAACCTAGACACAAACTTAACCTTAAACATGATTTTATCACAAATCAAACAAATCTATTTTGCGTACTGACCTTGATAATATTAAGATCAAGGTCAAAACCAAACTTAAACCTATCTTATTCAGATATCATGATCTGTTGAAATTAATAATACTGAAATATTAATAACTGAAAAAACCCACCTTAATGCACCAATAAAACCAATCACTATGGCAGAAAAACAAAGTCATAAGGTATATTATATACATGTATATACTTATTATATACTTTTTATCTGTGTAAAAAAAATAAAATTGCATTTTACAAAACATATCGACTACGTGATTGACATCTTTGCTTTGTTGGAAACTACAACTACATGTACAAAGTTGACACATTTATAGTTTCATGTTAGATGAGTTTTAGCTAATTCTATCCCCCTATAACCAAGAAAGATGGAGCAAAAAGGATTAATGGAAATTCACAAACAGTCATATCAAATTCCGTATTAAGGTAAGAGAAGTCTTGTAATTAGTAACTGGTGTCCTGGAGAAAGACATTTCATGTCAGGCAGTTGCTTATCAATGTTGAAAAAAATAATCCAAATTAAATAACAGGAAATATGGAACAATACAGATACAATTCTACAGTTTCTGTCATGGCCAAAATTTCTCGAGTTCATTTACCATTATAAAAAATTAATATTCATATTATTTGATACATGAATAATCATGGAGTATATGGATAACATTTTCCCTGTTGAATATCATGTAAGAAATGATGACACCATGAATATTTATTAGCTGATTTTTCATAATGGCACATGTACACAGGAGTGCTTGGTATTTGTAGAAACTAGAGAGTCATATCTATTGTAAATTCATAAGCAAACAAAGCAGACCCTGATCAGACGGCTCCTATAGGAGCCGTCTGATCTGGGTCTACTCCGTTTGCAAATGCGTCAAAATGCGTTTATATGAAGGAAAGGGTTAAGTGGCTGCTGAAGAAAGACTTAACTATACATGTTCACTCAAAATGTGATGTTCTTAATGTGCAACAACTATAAGTCCCAATTCACACAAAACACTGGATAAGTTAATCACTAACAACTAACACAACAGTCTTCAACACTTGGGAGGTGTACTTACAAATACACTTAATATATTTCAAATGGAACTTATGAAACATTGATTCAAAGTACAGTAAAACTCTTCTAAACTGGAATTCTAGCAGAGACGAATTTCGACACTTTGAGTCAGGTGGCGGCTTAATGCAGGGTGAAAGTCATGCAGAAAACTCCTAGAGTAGCTTTCTGCATGACTTTCATCCTGCATTAAGCTGCCACCTGTTGTCTCCTGGACCGATATTTATACTAAATTTATCGTCTGGTTTAGAGGGATTCTACTGTACAAGGCAAGGCATCTAAGGCAGCTGTGAAAATAATGAAAATTCCAGACCAGCTGCTGCATTGATGAAGACAGGGGAAGCCATATACAGTAAAACCTCGATTATTCGAATTTTCGTTATAAACGAATTTAGACCCTTTTAGGCAGGTGGCTGCTTAATGCATGATGAAAGTCATGCAGAAAGCTCCTAGAGGAGCTTTCTGCATGACTTTCACCATGCATTAAGCTGCCACCTGTCTTAAAGATCGATAATAATACGTATTTTAGTGTTCGGATAATCGAAGTTTTACTGTACTTGTAGGCATGTGCCAAATATCTATTTATTCAACTTGACACTGTCCTCCCTGATCAGACACCATATACAGGGCATGGCAACTGATCTCAGATCCTCATTGTTGACAATGCCCATAGTATCTCACTGAACAGTTCACATTGGTTCTCAAAAAGCTGCATTTTATTACTACTGCATGTTTTATCATGAAGCCAAAGCCCTTAATCATCCAAATCTTTTAGTCTTTTCTTCTTTAACAGTCTCCAAATTTAATCCTTTACTCCATAAATATCCATTTTAAAGTCTTTGCAAACAAAGTGGACCCAATTCAGATGGCTCTTATAGGATCCACCTGATAATAAAGGAAGTTTATACAGTTTTTGTCAAGCAGAAAATTCCCCTATTTGGATGTCACTATAAAAAATAATTAATATTCACAATGTCATTATTTGTTACATGGATATTCATGGAGTACACAGTCAAATCATTTGTTACATTTTCACAAGTTTTGTACAGCACACATGGACATATTGTACCTAACATCCATACTGAGCCAGTAAATCTCAACCCTTTCCTCCATAAATACGCCTTTCTACGCCTCTGTAAAAGTCACTTTATGAAACCATTGTGATAAATAGAGCATTTGCTCCCATAGGAGCAAATGCTCTATTTATCACAATGGTTCCAAATGACAAATTCTAAAATTTTCCTTTTCTCTAGTTAATGCTCCTTTTCGGTAGATTTATTCAAAGTGGTTGGATCTAAAAATAGCCTATGGAGGAAAGGGTTAAACAAAACCAAAGAAAAGAAAAAAGAGGCAACTCTACTTTTAACCCTTTCCCTGTTGAATATTCATGTGAGAAATAATGACAGCATGAATATTTATAAACTGAATTTTTATGATGGCATATGCACACAGGTTTTTTTTTTTTTTTATTTATAACAGGAACTGTAAAGTCAGATCTTTAATAATTTCATAAGCAAATAGCAGACCTTGATCAGACGGGTCCTATAAGAGCCATCTGATCTGGTTCTACTCTATTTGCAAAGGCATGAAAAGGCGTTTATATGAAGGAAAAGGTTAACCGTTTACTTGATAATCCCACTTTTTCACACCTTTGCAAACAAAGTAGAACCAGATCACAACGCTCCCTGTAGGAACGGTCTAATCACTTATTGTATGTTATAGATTGAATTATAATACAATAACAACATTAATTTGTGTTCAAAATGGGTGGAGAGGTGCATGAATAGTCATCAAGTTAAGGGCTAACTAACCCATTACTTCCATCAATACACCTTTGCAAACAGAGCAGACCCAGATCAGACGGCTCCTCTAGGAGACGTCTGATCAGGGTCTGCTCTGTTTGCTTAAGAAATAATATAGATATGATTCTACTGTTTCTACTATGGTAAAAAAACTCCATGTCCATGTGCCATTATAAAAAATTAATTTATCTCCTTATACAACTTCTAACAACAGTATTTTGATAAAATTTCACTCTTCCACAGCCACATCCCCCCATACATGTATATTGATTCCAAAGAGTAACACCATTTTTGATACAAAAAGAATTAAAATCAATTTGAAAGAAACATGATTTATTTATATATTGCAATCAAATTTCCATTCCAGTCCTGATTAATCATTGTCATAATTAAACTAATGCATCGCTACTTAACAAAGACATAACTGATAGCCTACATTCACTAATAGCACTCCTTAATGCATCCATATCTTTTTTCAACTACTATTTACACACTAACATTACATATGATACTGTTCAAACCATGGATCATTTATCTCACTAAAAAAAACCCAGTAATATTTCTTAATCGACCACTTTAATCAAGTCTAGTCGTGTGTCTTTTAACCCTTTCCCTCATATAAATGCTCTGTTTGCTTATTAAATTGTAATATATCTGACTACAGTTACTACCAATGCGAACAATTCATGTGTATATCGAGGGCTTGGTGCAAAACAATTGTACCACCTTCACTTTGTGAAGAAGTTACAACAGTTTTGCACCAAGCCCTCGATATTGTATGCTAAATTATAAATATTTAGCCAATAAGTACTCACTATTTCTGACATTAATATTTAACAGGATAAAAGTTAAGCAATCACCTTATTTTTAAACAAATGATTGCTTAATCCATTACCTTATGAATATTCATGTCAGAAATAATAACATCATGAATATTAATTAGCTGCATCTTTAAATTTAAGAATTGAGTAGTTTTGAAACCATTGTGATCAATACAGCTTTTGCTCCTATGGAGCAAATGCTCTATTTATTACAATGGTTTTAGAAAGTGACTTTTACAAAGGCATCAAAAGGTGTCGATAAGAGGGAATGGATTAAGTCTGAAAATATTGTTAATTTTGTTACTTTCTTCACCAATTTTGCAGTTTATTTTTTGTATTTGAATTGCATAAAAAAAATTGCCTTTGCAGTACTGAATTAAGACTCTTCATTCCTTAATGTTATTTATACTTATTTCTAATTATAATTTTTTTTATTTTCAAACACCTCTGACATCATTACAACCCTGTTATAAAAAAAATTTCTGATGTCATTACAACCCTGTTTTAAAAACAATTACGTCCAAATATGAATCAAAACCATGCAACAAAAATAACAATCTTTTCAGTAATTTTTGTGTACAACTGTCAAAAAATTCTGATGCGAAACTTATTGAACAGGAGCACCTGTCTCTGTACAATCTCAACATAACTTCTGTCTGCATCATACACACACTGTTCAAACCATTTTTCTGTGTGTAATAGTTTGTACAGTAAAACTTCTCTATAACGGTTACTAAATTGTGTTAATTAGTTGGTGTTTAGGGCAGGTGGCTGTTTAAAGCAAGGTGAAAGTAAAACAGAACGCTCCTATAGGAGCGTTCTGTTTTACTTTCACCTTGCTTTAAGCAGCCACCTACCTTTAACACAAAATACTTGATGTAACTTGGTGACCATTATAGAGAGGTTTTACTGTACTGTTTTGCAAACTTTGATATTAATACTTTTTCAGCCATTCTGAACTATCACATGAGCCTGCTATATTACATCCACATCCATAGATAAAAGGCAGTTTTCAAATAAGAAAATCCCGAGTTACAGATAACGGTGCATACTCAAATACTAAAATCGTCATTTCTCCACCAAACCCTATGTTGTGACCACTCTTTAGAATCGCCTCGAAGAAACGATTCTAAAGAGTGGTCACAACATAGGGTTTGGTGGAGAAATAAAGAAGTTATTCTTGAAAATGATATAATTTATGCATCTAATCTGGATCTCTGAAAATCATCACTTTTCCACGATACTTTTTGTAGTGATTACTTGTTAGAATGGTCTCTTTGAGTCAATTCAAATGAGTGGTCACTACATACAGTTTGGTGGAAAAATAAAGTAGCCATTATTCTAAAATGTTTAACCCTTTCCCTCATATAAATTTTTCACACCTTTGCAAACAGAGTGGACCAAGATCAGATGGCTCTTGTAGGAACATTCTGATAAGAGTCTGCTGTTTGCTTATGACATAACATATATCTGATTCTACAGTTTCTGCCATGATAAAAAAAATCATTTGTTCAGTGACCATTCTAAAAATTCAGTTAATAAATATTCATGAGGGAAAGGGTTAATTTATGCATATTACCTATGCCTCTGATAGTTTGTATTGTATTATTCTCTCTCTCAATTAATCCCTTTACAGGTTAAGTAATTGTTATCTGTAACAAAACTGTTCACTGCTACAGTTCTCTTCAAAAGTTTGATCTGATTTGGTAGCTTATCTGGTTGAATAGCTATTCACAAACTCCCCATAAACGAGCAGAATTAAATTCCATGTACAGCTGATATCAGTCATTAGAGATCAATGGATACAAAAATAAATAAATACGGAATTGCTGACCATGGGGACCTTTGTCACATGCCATATTATATTTATCTCTTTACAAACTAGCTAAGAATTTGTTATTTTAACCCAGAGTTACAGATAACGGTACATACCCAAATACTAAAATTGTCATTTCGTCATTTCTCCACCAAACCCTATACTGTAACCACTCTTTAGAATCGTCTCTTTGAGACGATTCTAAAGAGTGGTTACAGTATAAGATTTCGTGGAGAAATAAAGGAACTATTCTTGAAAATTTAAATTTATGCATCTTATCTTGACCGCTGTATTAACCGATGCAAACAGTTTGGACTCGGATGAGATGCTAAGTAAATCAGGCATTTCATTTCTTCAGGATCCAAACTATTTGATAAACATATTGCATGGTATGAAAATAACTTAGAACTGAGAATTGTAGCAGACAGATGACAATTACTTAACATGCAAAGAGTTAATCCAAGTCAACACTGTGTGCAAAAATTAAGCAAATCTTTGCCTGAACTAAGGTTTTAGCCACCTATACCAGTTGCTCTATCTTCTACAAAATTTATTTCTTCTTTGAGGCAGTTGTGATAGAGGTGAAGACGGTCTTTGGCATTTCTTTGGGCTTGGGCTTGGATGGTGGCATTTCTTTGGGCTTGGGCTTGGATGGTACCGGTTCTGTGGATGTGAACGGAGTTGTGGTGGTGGTGGGTGGGCTAGCAGCATCACTCTCCAAACTCTCCTTGATCTTCTTCTGAATGTTCTCAAATGAATCTTGGCCTAGATAGTCTATTTGACCTGTAGACATAAGAAACAATGACATTTTACAATTGTAAATAACTTCTTTAATCATATAAAAGTAAAAGTATGAGTTGTGCAGAAAACACCACATACAAAACACACAGATGCTCGAACAGCACCTTGACATAAAACAGCAGCAAATATATGTGCCTATCAAAAGACAAAAAGAGCCCTATAAAGACATAACAAACAAGAGGGCCAGAATGGCCCTGAAGCGCTCACCAGACAACCAGAGGAGATGATTTTCAAAGTTTTCACTATATGTTTCTATAGAAAACTAGCCGGCCCTGGGGCGGGCCAATTTTGACCCCAGGGGAATAATTTAGAAAAACTTGTGGGGGACCTGAACATGATGCTATGAGCCAAATATGAAAGCTGAGATTAACCTTCCAGTTTCAGAGAAGAAGATTTTCAAGGTTTTCTCAATATGTTTCTATTTAAAACTGCCCACCCCTGAGGCAGGGCCAATTTTGACCCCAGGGTCATAATTTATATAACTTTTGTAGAGGACCTGAACATGATGCTCTGTGCCAAATATGAAAGCTGAGAGCCTTCCAGTTTCAGAGAAGAAGATTTTCAAAGATTTCACTATTTGTTTCTATTGAAAACTGCCCACCCCTGGGGCGGGGCCAATTTTGACCCCGGGGCCATAAATAATATAACTTATGTAGATGACCTGAACATGATGCTATGAGCCAAATATGAAAGCTGAGAACCTTCCAATTTCACAGGAGAAGATTTTCAAAGATTTCACTATTTGTTTCTATTGAAAACTGCCCACCCCTGGGGCAGGGCCAATTTTGACCCCGGGGCCATAATTTATATACCTTTTGTAGAGGACCTGAACATGATGCTATGTGCCAATTATGAAAGCTGAGAACCTTCTGGTTTCAGAGGAGAAGATTTTCAAAGTTTTACTATATGTTTCTATTGAAAACAAGGCACCCCTGGGGCGGGGTCAATTTTGACCCCAGGGGCATAATTTATATAACTTTTGTAGAGGACCTGAATATGATGCTATGTGCCAAAGATGAAAGTTGAGATCCCTGTAGATTCAGAGAAGAAGATTTTTAAAGGTTCAAATTGTTGACGACGGACGACGAACAACGGACGACGGACAACGGGCGATCACAAACGCTCACCCTGAACACTTTGTGCTCTGGTGAGCTAACAAAAATTAGAGGTAAGATGGAAGTACCACCTTGGAATGGTCAGTGACAAGTGTCACTGGGGGTTTAAACTGGTTTAGGGGCACCAAACCTCAGACTTATTCCATCTCCACCCTAAAAGACAAACAGTGTAAACTAGAACTATCATTAAAGGTGATGAATACCCCCACACGACAGCCTTGATCGCAAATCCAACCCAAATAAGATTTTGCAGAGTGACACCGGACTTTTCCAATTTCAAGGCCAGAGGTCAAAGTCATAGAGACCTGAAATTTGAATCTTGAACATCTACTATTCCTGATTTACATTTATGCCAAGTATAAAGTGAATCAGGCTGAAACTGAACGAGGAGTATGCTGTAAAAGATTTTGCAGACAGACCACCAGCTTTAAGGCCAGAGGTAAAAGTCAAATTCACAGAGACCTAAAATTTGTGTCTTGCACATCTACTACTCCTGATTAACATTTATGCCAAGTATCAAGTGAACTTGGTTGAAACTGAAAGAGGAGTTTGCTGTACAAGCCGGCCAACCACCAATTCCAAAGCCAGAGGTCTAGGTCAAGGTAACAGGGACCTGAAATTTCTGTCTTGCATATTTACTTCTCCTGATTAACATTTATGCCAAGTATCAAGTGAATCAGGTTGAAACTGAAGGAGGAGTACGCCATACAAGATTTTGCAGACTAATCCACAAGAACTGTGCTAGCAAAAACAGTGGTAAATTGCATGTAAAAAGAAAAATATTTAAGTGAAACAATCTTGATCAATTTATTGCTAGTGTACTCAATGACTTAGTTGCAAACAGAGTAACTGCAGAAAAGTAATAAAGGGTATGACTGCATATCCTCTCATCACCCTCTATCCATATATACAGTTTCACAATTGTGCCTACAATACTTGGGAAGTTATGCTCTGGACAAAACATTGCTTCTGAATAGTAACCAAGGGGAATAACTCCCCCAAAATGAATTTAGAGTTACAACCTTTGTTGACTGCACATCCTCTCATCACCCTCTATCCATATATAAAGTTTCACAAGGGTGCCCATTATACTTTAGGAGTAATGCTCCGGACAAAAGTCAGGACTGACAGACGGAAAGACACACGGCCATGTGCAATTCCAATATAGTCCCCATTTCTTTAGAAGTGGGGGTATAAAAACGAGATAGTACAAGGATCCGACATCTAAAACAATATTTGTACATATGTATGAAGAATACACTAACTCTTTGAAATTTTCAAAGTGGTACTGCCTGTCAGTGCTTAAGGGCAGTCATTTTAGTGTGAAAGAACTGGTCTTATTAGAAGAGATTAGCCCTCTCAATGTTTAAATAGATTTCCTATTCCTGTGAAATTTTGTGAAAATCCAGTTCATGGTTTAGATGTCATTTAAAGAAATTGTTTAACCCTTCGCTTGCTATTCACGTCAATATACCTACCTGTAAATAGTGAAGACCCAGATGAGACAGCTCCTGCAGGAGCTGTCTCATCAGGGTCTGCACTATTTACAAGTTGATTGTGCAACCAGTGCACTTCACAGCAGTGATTGCACAGCGAAATACTTGTACACAGTAAAGATATGTGTAATTATACAACAGGACATGGGTAAAGAAGGAGAAATGTATTTTAAAATTCAGCAAGCGAAAGGTTAAAATCTCTTTTTAGCTCATGTGACTTTTATATGCAATGGACCAGAATGGTTTATGTAGCTCTGAGGATAATGCCTGGATTTGGTGAAAATCCTGCCAGTGTTTTAGGGTAGGATGCCATATAAAGAATTTGTTCAATGTTGTGTAATTTTTTAGCTCCAGTGACTTATTTATGTATCTATTAAATTTGTGTTAATTGTGTAGGTTCTGAACAATTTACACAAATTTAATAGTGTCACCTACAGATCATTCCTGTGAAATTTATTGAAAATCCGGTCAGTGGTTTGGATGTTTAACCCATTCCCTCATGAGCTATTTTTAGACACAACCTCGTTGAATATCTCTACCGAAAAGGAGCATTTACTAGAGTAAAGGAAAATGTTAGAATTGTTTAGCGTTGAAACCATTGTGATAAATAGAGCATTTGCTGCTATTGAGCAAATGCTCTATTTATCACAATGGTTTCAAGAAAGGACTTGTATAGAGGCGTAGAAAGGCGTATTTATGGAGGAAAGGGTTAAAACATTGTTGATGAAGGATGGCCACTGACTCTGGACAATCTTAAAAGTTCAACTTGGCACTTTGTGCAAAGTGAGCTAAAAAGTATGACAAACTATGTGTGACTTGAAGTTTGACAAAGCCCTTGACATGGCACCACATAAAAATTGCAGACAGAGAGACAGACCGAAAACTGAAATGGTCCAATCAAGATTTTGGAGGCTTACAAGCATGTCAAAAATAGTGTGACAGACAGATGGATGGATGATTGACATAGAAGTGATCCCTAAGTGTCATCCTGTTAAAGCAGGTGACACAACTATCCAAAGGACATATTTCTGAAGATCTTATCTCTGAAGATCTTATCAACCTCCACTACATTTAACCCATGTCCTGTTCTATGTTTATTCCTAATTTCAATACCTACTGAATATTCATGGACAAAATAGTTATAACGAAATATGGAAGTTGGAACACTGTAACCATTTTAGAAACTAAAGAAATAGATCTATGAAATTCCATTAGCAAACAGAGCAGACCTTGATCAGATGGCTCCTATAGGAGTCATCTGATCTGGTTCTACTCTGTTTGCAAATGCATGAAAAAGCATTTATATGAATGAAAGAGTTAATAATTTACCTTTCTCCCAGTTGAGCTTTCGTTCAGCATCTGACAGGCTCATCTTCTCACCTCCTGCTTCATCGTGTACAGACAAACTGGCTAGTTCTCCACACAGACCCAACTGAAATGACAGGCAATAAACAAAACATATAATTTAATTAAAAGAAGTTCTGTTCATTGTATCAATCATGCAATGACTAACATATCAAAACTAAGTCTCTCTAGAACAGCGTCAGCTGAGAGTAAACACCATACATGTATAATGCTTTCCCTATTCTATATTTATTCCAAATTTCAATACCTACTGAATATTCATGGACAAAACAATTATAACGAAATTTGGAAGGTGGAATACTGAAGCCATTTTAGAAAGTAATGAAACAGAACTATCCAATCCCATTAACAAAGCAGACCCTAATCAGACAGCTCCTATAAGGGGATGCCTGATATTGGTCTACTCAGTGTGCAAATGCATGGAAACATTGTTTATATCAAGGAAAGGGATCAGCTTTTGAAGCAAATGTAATTATGTACCTTTGTTTGTTGTTTGGTTATTGCTTGTTTGTAGTTATTTGAAATCTATATAAACATTTCAACTTTTGGAGTAACAAACTCTAAGGCAAGTGAAATATATCACACTTTGATGATCAATCCACCCATATTGTACACTATAACTATGACATCCAGCAATTTTATGCCTTTGAAAACAGAGCAGACCCAGACAAGGTAGGAGCTGTCTGATCATGGTCTGCTCTGTTTGTTTAAATGCTACAGATTCTCAACTGCCTTATTTTATATTTTCAATAATAAAAGAATTCTATTAATATTCACAAAATAAAAGATTAATGCAGCACAAAGTAGTTAAATGATTTATAGTGTTCAAATGTTTGTAACTATTACTTGGGCCAATCAAATGTGTCTATAGCATTGCTAAAAACCGTTTGTCAAGGAGAGTTTCTCTATTACCATTCAATTCTCTTGCAACTTGTGATAGTAAATTCACATTGGACAAATAAACATTTTATGCATGAACCCACATGCAGCAGGAAAATCCACTCTTGCATGCCAGCTAGTATGCAGACGTCATATTCGAATTTTCAAATGCTGATCTTAATGAATATTCATGCATGACTCCATCTATTATGAATATTAATTACTTTCATTCTTGTTTAACACTTTCCCTCGTATAAACGTGTTTTCGCGCACCTACAAACAGAGTAGACCCAGATCAGACTAGGAGCCGTCTGATCAGGGTCTGCTCTGTTTGCTATTGGTATTTCATAGATGTTTCTTTACTAAATTCTAAAATGGCTACACTGCTTCACCTTCCGTATTTCATTATTTCGCTCATGAATATTCAGTAGGTATTGAAATTTGGAATAAACGTAGAACAGGGAAAGGGCATAAAAATGTAATATAAGGAAATTCATTGTCCTAGCATATAAAGCAGAGAATATGAAAGCAAACAGATTCAACCCTGATCTAACAGCTCCAATCTGGGTCTACAGTAAAACCTCTCTATAACGGCCACTAATTTGAATCAAGTATTTGGTGTCAAAGGCAGGTGGCTGCTTAACCCTTTCCCTCATATAAACGTGTTTTCACGCATTTGCAAACAGAGTAGACCCAGATCAGACGGCTCCTATAGGAGCCGTCTGATCAGGGTCTGCTCTGTTTGCTAATAGAATTTCAAAGATCTGTCTTTAGTTTCTAAAATGGATACAATTTTCCATCTTCCATATTTCATTATAATCATTTTATCTATGAATATTCAGTAGGTATTGAAATTTGGAATGAACACAGAACAGGGAAAGGGTTAAAGTAAGGTGAAAGTAAAACAGAACGCACCTATAGGAGCGTTCTGTTTTACTTTCACCTTGCTTTAAGCAGCCACCTGCCCTAAATACCAACTAATTAACACAATTTAATGGCCGTTATAGAGAGGTTCTACTGTATTCTGTTCACAAAGGCATCTATCAAGAAAGGGTTAAATGGGTTAAAATGGGATAACCTACCAGTTTTACAGTAGAGTCCATAGGACTGCATAGAATATTGGATGATAAATAGTGCAGTCATAGATCAAAGGGCCACTCCAGGACCCTTCTGACCTAGGTCCACATTGTTTGCATATAATGGGCATCTTATTTCCTAAATGCATAATTTAAACCCTTTCAATGATGGAGATAAAATAGATCCAATGATTGAGTCTGCAGTTTAACCCTTTCCCTGTTCTGTATTTAGGTCCAATTTCAATACCTACTGAATATTCATTAACAAAATAGTTATAAAGAAATATGGAAGGTGGAACATTGTAGACATTTTAGAAAGTAAAGAAACAGATCTATCAAATTTTATTAGCAAACAGAGCAGACCCTGATCAGACGGCTCCTCTAGGAGCCGTCTGATCTGGGTCTACTCTGTTTGCAAATGCGTGAAAACACGTTTATATGCGGATACTTACTTACATCATAAAGAGTTAAAAGAATAAGAATTTGAAAGATGGTGTGCCTAACCCTGTAAATGATGTGGAGAAATAGTGGACTGTGGAAATTGCAATCAGTGCTGATATATTTCACACCCATCACAAAGGAGGCAAACTGTAAAATGGACCTTCAAGTATTAATGGCAGTGCTCTTTTGTGTGTGAATGACTATTTTTAACTCTTTGACTGCTAATGGCAAAACTGTGATTACACTTGATTGATCCAACCTGTTCATTACTGTTTGATGTTTTTTATATAAAAGGGATGTAAATCAAATATTGAAAATTTATAGACAATACTATACAGCTAAACTAACAGTTACTGGACAGGATGCTTCACTTTGTCTAAGCTAACAGTTACGTGGCAGAATGCTTTTTACTTTGTCCAAGATAACAGTTTCTTGACAGGATGCTTTACTTTGTCTAAGTGAACAGTTACTGGACGAGATGTTTTACTTTGTCTATGTTAACAGTTACTGGACATGATGCTTTACTTCGTCTAAGCTAACAATTACTGCACAGGATGCTTTACTTTAGATTCTAAGCTAAGTTACTGGACAGGATGCTTTACTTTGTCTACGCTAACAGTTACTGGACAGGATGCTTTACTTTGTCTACGCTAACAGTTACTGGACAGGATGCTTTACTTTGTCTAAGCTAACAGTTACTGGACAGGATGCTTTACTTTGTCTACGCTAACATATACTGGATGGGATGCTTTACTTTGTCTACCCTAACAGTAACTGGACAGGATGTTTTACTGTCTATACAAACAGTTACCCGGCAGAATGCTTTTTACTTTGTCCAAGATAACAGTTACTGGACGGGATGTTTTACCTTGTCTATGCTAACAGTTACTGGACAGGATGCTTTACTTTGTCTAAGCTAACAGTTTCTGGACAGGATGCTTTACTTTGTCTATGCTAACAGTTACTGCAAAGGATGCTTTATTTTGTCTAAGCTAACAGTTTCTGGACAGGATGCTTTACTTTGTCTAAGCTAACAATTACTGGACAGGTTGCTTTACTTTGTCTAAGCTAAGTTACTGGATGGGATGCTTTACTTTGTCTAAGCTAACAGTAACTGGACAGGATGCTCTACTTTGTCTAAGCTAACAGTAACTGGACAGGGTGCTCTACTTTGTCAAACAAGTAACTGCTGAACAGGTTAGGATAACCTTTGTACAGAAAGGGATCCTAAAATAGATCTCTAAATAAAATATTCCTGCACAGAAAGTTGGTACTTTAAAAGATTGAGATTAATAGTGCAACAATTAGTTACAGTAGCAAGAACTTGTATTATAGAATAAACTGTTAGATTAATGCAGCATTATAAACATATAAACATAACTGAAGGAAATCTTATAAAACAATATACCATATTGTTCATAATAAGCATCCAAAGGGCTATACATGTACAAAGGGGGGGGGGGTTAAAAAATAATATAACCCTGACAAACAGTTAATTATTTTTTTTCATGATTTAACATTTTCAAACAATTTGGATCCAGAATGATGGGATGCCAAGTTATTTGGCATCTCATTAGTATCCAGGCTGTTTGACACTTGATCAACAGCTTCTCAAATCGAAAGTAGTGCTGCGAAATTGCTGTGAACTTGATCTGATCTGGTAGAATATAAAGAGAAATTAAGAGAAGGTGAAACTATTTGATTATAATATTTCATTTTCTTTTTGTTGGGAGAGTGGGGCATTTTATTAGGAACAACATTGTATTTGATAAAAAAACAATACAACACTTACAAGACAATAAGATGAAAATATTAAACATGTTCTGATACAGTTTAGATTATGTCTTCATGATAAAAAACTAAATTAACCTTTACTCCATAAATACGCCTTTCTACGCCATTGCAGACAGAGTAGAGCCAGATCAGACGGCTCCTCTAAGGAGCCGTCTGATCAGGCTCTGCTCTGTTTGCTTATGAATTAATATAGATCTGACTCTACAAATTCTACTGATACCAAAATTTCCTGTGTACAAATGCCATTATTAAAATTATTATTAAAATTAATTAATATTGTCATGTCATCATTTTTTCACACATGAATATTTATGGAGTAAAGCATTAATATATGACCTTTACAACACTGGGGGAAATTTCCCTCACAAAAACTCACAGTTTAGACCAGGATGAGTTGTACGCAGTACGTGCCACATCAAGATCTAAACTATTTGACATCAAAATTATACTTCTGAAAACAAAGAGAGCTTGTACTTAAATGTACAAATGAGGCTTGCAAATATTATCAAAATATATTCAGTCTCTGTTGAAGATTAACATTTTAGTGACATGTGTACCTTTTCTTTATCTCCTAAACTTTCTAAAGTTGTTTTTTTAATCCTATCACTTTTTTCTTCAGAATGAGTCATTTTGTCAACGGTGCTCTCACTCTCAATATCTTTTGAGGGTGATATCCCTTTTTCCCAACCCTCAAAAACTTTTTTAACATCATACACTTTTCCTGGAGGCTCATCAGGATCTATATGAGATAGTGGTTCTTCTGAATAATGTGATTCCAGTTCTGTATATTCACGTGGTAATACTGGTAAATCTACTATTTCCTTTTCAGGATTACTATGTCCTGGATTATCACTACTTATTTCCTCCTCCGCATCATAGAAGACCTCTACGTCTTCCGGGAGTTTGTATGGATAGACAGTTTGTACAGTGGTGTCTGTCGGGTAATACTTGTGAAATCGCGGAGTTTCCCTTGGAACTCTCTCAGGTCCGTCATCAATGTCCGGACAGAGATCTGACAAAAGTGTCTGAAAATGTACCAAGAGAATTGGCAGATGCAGAGAAGCAAAGCAAGCACAGGCCTCAGATGAGGTTAGACAGTTTACAACAGGCCCCTGCCACCATAATTCTCAGATTCACTTCGTCCACTCTGTCCTCATGTCTTCAAATAGGAATATTCTGGTCTAAGTAGCTGTGTGGAGAGGAGCCTATTTATGAAGAAAAGACTGACCCAAGGGTTGATGATACGTTGTATTCTAAAGACTTTGTCAAGGGTTTGGTGTACAGGAGTAGTGTTATGGTATACATCACTTAAACTTAACCCTTACAACACTAGTTTTCAAATGGAACCTTCCAGATTTGACTTTGGAAGGTCTCATGCCGATTCTGAAGGGGAAATTTTTCCATAAACTGTAAAATATGACAAATGGTGCTGCATGAGGAGCTTTCTGGTCTGGTTCTACACTGTTTGCAAAGGCTATTTGCCATGGTAACCTTGTAAGGCTTAAGTCTCACACCGTCCAATCGATTATGGTTACCCCATCGATAAAGCTGTGGTTACCTCGCGCAGCGAGAGTCGATTTAAAAGGTGAGTTTGTATTTTGCTCCTAAAGACTTTTAATTTCAGAAGATCGGCACAGCTTTGTATGCAGCCGTAAAACGAAGTGTTTGCCGAACATGTTGGTGTAATGTTTTCCCAATAGCATGCAGAATGGTGTATTAAATCAGTGAATCAACGTGGATCAATATGCCAAAACACCGTTTTTCTTTCTTTGGGACTGAATATCTCCGATGTATGACAAACTCACGTTAATCCAACGATGTCGACGGTAAATCGAAGTATTTTTCTGTCCATCCTTTGACTATCATCTTGCTTTGTTCAAAATCAAGGTAGTTACAGGTGTTTTCATGTACTGAGTTGATGCTCGAATGGATAAGGTTACCCAATATTGAAAATTTGTTGGTTAAGGTTCATCCTAATTCTGGGCGCATTTAGGCTAAGGTTTCCCGACAACTAACATATGTAGTATTACAGCATCTAAAGACACAAACGTCGTATTTTTTCCCTTGAACTTGAAACATAAGACCCACAACTGTCATGTATATTCTGTTACTTGTGTTTAACCAATTATGTTCACAATCTTCAATTATTATTTCTAACGTGTAAATCGAGTTTGTACAAAGACGTACAACCTGATCGATTTCTCACAGTAAATATTTCCCTGTTTATTGTTTGAAAAAATCATTCTTTGTATTGAAGCACAAAACATGTAAACACAGGTCGGATGCTATATTTTATCATGTGACACTTGGTTTGTGTCTGTAATGCATATCTTTATTATATCTATTTTTTCATTTTGTATTAAAATATCTTCATTGCGCATAGCATTGCAAACAGTCAGGAGACGTTTAACCTGGGTCTACACGTAAAACTACGCTAACCCCTTATACTGTATTTATACTGTAAGGAGTTTGTCTAGTGTTGAATAGACCCATCATTCCCGTGCTAATAGTTTGCAAAATGAAAGTTAATCGGCGAAAACACTACCACCAAAATCTATTGAGCACTTACTAAATTCCATTTGCTTTCAGGTTACCAACCATAACCATGGAGCGCTGCATGTACCAATGTTATTACTGCTATATGAAACACAATGCATTACCAGATATCATCGATCATCTAGTTGAAGCACACGATTCTGTATGTTTAAAGGAGCAACTGATAAAATTAAATTAAATTACTACACTAATTCTAAGATCTGAATTGTGTAAAACTTAATTCTTTTAGATAATTATAGATATTAATCGTCAAACGGAAATTGATATAAATCTACACGGACATATCTTTTTTTCTTCATCATATACTAGATATCCAACACTTCATGGAGGCGTAGACCTAAATCACAGGAGCATAGGACTGACTTAATTTGGTCCGAGTCACTCTGAGTACGAAAACGTCGGGGCCGAATCCATTTCCGTGTCTTGTTTTTAATTTTTATACGATGCTCGACAGTCTCTGGATATACTCGCATATGTCACACATATGATACATAGCCAAATCAATTTCAAAATGTAGATATAACACTTTGTCTTCGAAGAAACAAACCAATGCGTCAAGTATTAGATCTAGCTCGATTTATACTGTCTGAACAACAAAAATACTTGGAAAAGTGTAACGATGAAGATGTTTTCAAGGACGAAGTGTTTATTAATAAATTCACATAGGAGATTTGCAAAACATTCTTCAATATATGCATTTCCTAGCAGCGGAAAGGACCCTTTTCTAGAAAAAAGCAATTCCGTTTGCGTAAACGGATCGATTATTTGCGCTTTAAAAGTAATTCACCCATACATACTCAAAATGAGTTGTGTATATATACACATTTGATACCGTGTTTGCATTGAGAATAATTTTAGTAAATCAATAACCGTCCTTACAATAGAGTTAAATACGTTTATACATGTTGATAGTTCACCTAATTGTAAAATCGTATAGGTGAACTTACGTTGTTGAATGTTGTCTTTGTACAAACTCGATTTACCCGTTAGAAATAATAATTGTTGTGAACATAATTGGCTCATTACAATTTACAGAATATACATGACAGTTGTGGGTCTTATTTTTCAAGTTCAAGGGAAAACATACGACGTGCGAGTCTTCAGATGCTGTAATGCTACATATGTTAGTTGTCGGGTAACCTTAGCCTAAATGTGCCCAGATTTAGGGTACACCTTAACCACAAAATTTTTCAAAATTGGGTAACCTTAGCCATTCGAGGATCAACTCAGTACACGAAAACACCTGTAACTACCTTGATTTTAAACAAAACAAGACGATAGTCAAAGGATGGACAGAAAAATACTTCGATTTACCTTCAACATCGTTGGATTAACGTGAGTTTGTCATATATCGGAGATATTCAGTCCCAAAGAAAGAAAAACGGTGTTTTGGCATCTTAATCCACGTTGATTCACTGATTTAATACACCATTCTGCATGCTACTGGGAAAATATTACACCAACATGTTCGGCAAACACTTCGTTTTACGGCTGCATACAAAGAAGTGCCGATCTTCTGAAAGAAAGAATCTTTAGGAGCAAAATACAAACTCGCCTTTTAAATCGACTCTCGCTGCGCGAGGTAACCACAGCTTTATCGATGGGGTAACCATAATCGATTGGACGGTGTGAGTCTTGGCATAATGGCATCATGGGAATGATTGACGATGGAAAAAGCTGTAGAATAAGATTAACTTCATTTCATATGCAAATGGAGTAGATCCAGATCAGAAAGCTCCGAAGAGGAGCCATCTGATCTGGGTCTTCTCTGTTTGCAAAGACATCAAAAGGCTGTTCTATGTATAAAAGCACATTATCCAAAAATGAAAAATTATTAAAAAGAATTTTGATACTGACCAGACCCCCAAATCATTTATCGCCTCATTTGAATAAAAAATGTTTTACAGTTAACCCGTTACCTGTACTATATTTGGTTCAAATTTCATTACCTACTGAATATTCATTGACAAAATAGTTTATAATGAAAACATGGAAGGTGGAATAATGTAGCCATTTTAGAAACGAAAGAAACAGATCTATCCAATTCCATTAGCAAACAGAGCAGACCCTGATCAGACGGCTCCTATAGGAGTCGTCTGATCTGGGTCTACTCTGTTAGCAAATGTGTGAAAAGGCGTTTATATGAAGGAAAGGGTTAACTCTTTACCTGATAGATATTCATGTCAGTCAAATTTTAACCCTTCGCTTGCTATTCGCGTCAATATACCTACCTGTAAATAGTGAAGACCCAGATGAGACAGCTCCTACAGGAGCTGTCTCATCAGGGTCTGCACTATTTACAAGTTGATTGTGCAACCAGGGCACCCCACAGCAGTGATTGCACAGCGCAATACTTGTACACAGTGAAGATATATGTAATTATACAACAGGGCATGGGTAAAGAAGGAGAAAAGTATTTTAAAATTCAGCAAGAGAAGGGTTAAAGTTATCAATTTGGTGCCAAATTGAATTATTCAACTTTACAAAAAGGTAGAAACTAGAAAGTAGAGATAGCTTCATCAAGATGTAAAAAGGTCACATTGGTTCTCTAGATGTCCGTGAGATTGGCTAATGGGACGATTGCTTTTGAAGTCAGCTGTAATGGGTAAACCTCCTTGTTAATGTTAAGCAGGAGGATGTTGAACTATGATGCCGATGAAAATGAAGCTGACTGTCTGAGAATGCTTAGGAGATTCCTGAAATTCTACTTGGGATATGATGATATTGATAAGAAAACCCACATGCTATTTACATCTATTTCATGGACTGTGTGTAGCTCAGAAATTTCTCTTTTCTATATTTTTTATTACTGATCATCATGGTTTTCTCTAGTGTGTACCCAGTGTGGCAGCATGTCATTTAGGCTTCATTTAACCCTGTACTCCATAAATATTCATGTAAAAAATGATGTATGTATCAGAGCTACAGATAACAGTGCATACTCAAATACTAAAATCGTCATTTCTCCACCAAACCCTATGTTGTGACCACTCTTTAGAATCGTCTCAAAGAGACGATTCTAAAGAGTGGTCACAACATTGGGTTTGGTAGAGAAATAAAGAAATTATACATGAACATATTTTAATTTACGCATCTTAACTGGTGCTCTGTATGTATGAATATTAATTAGGGTAATTCTTATAATGGTATATAAACACATACATGTTTGGCCATGGCAGAAAGTGTAGAATCAGATCTATATCATATCATAAGCAAACAGAGCAGACACTGATCAGATGGCTCCTATAGGAGCCGTCTGATCTGGGTTTACTCTGTTTGCAAAGGCGTATTCATGGAGTAAAGGGTTAAATTGACTTGGATTATAGCTTTTATGTTGTAAACTGATAAAAGAACAGTACTGTTGATTATGACATTTCAAATACACTGTGCTGAAAGGATGGAAATAAGGATATTTTTCATAAATGAGTAAAAATCAGACTCCTCAAACTTAACAGGTTTGTAATTTAATGCCAGATATGAGAAATCCATGTGACCATTGGGGAATCCTAATCAATTCTATCAAACATTTTAGGAAAATATCACATGACAGAAACTAAAGGAGACTGCAGGTAAATATGCATGCTAAGTCACAATAAGTAAGTATGAAGGGGGAAAATGCAATAGGTTAATACAATAACTATAAATATACAAAAAGAATATTCATAATATATAAATATATACCAATATGCACACCACAAATGAATAGTGATTGACAATCAAAGGGGATTGGAAGAAGGACAAACATGCTAAGTATAGCGTGATGACAAAATTATGACCATGATAAAATAACCATAAATGAGTGCTTGCAATTTAGTTAGATTCAAATAAAAAGTACTTTGCTTCTTTTTCATTGCTTTTGAAAGCCTATCCTAATAAAGCCTCTACATAAGGGAAACACATGTACTGGCATTTGCAAACAGTGTAGTCACAGATCAGAAGGCTCTTATAGGAGCTCTCGGATCAGGGTCTCCACTGTTTGTTATTCAAACGTCTTGCACATTGAATGGACACTAATGGGCCAGTCAACCCTGATTAACCCATTACCTCATAGGCTATTTTTAGATCCAACCTCTTTGAATAAATCTACCGAAAAGGAGCATTTACTAGAGAAAAGGAAAATGTTAGAATTTTGTAGGACTGAAACCATTGTGATAAATAGAGCATTTGCTCCTATGGAGCAAATGCTCTATTTATCACAATGGTTTAAAGAAGTGACTGATACAGAGGCGTAGAAAGGCTTATTTATGGAGGAAAGGGTTAACAGGATTAATGATCTAGAATACAAGATTCTCGTAATTTAGGGCACTAACTGCTATAAAAGCCTTTACACTGATTTTGCCTAAAATTACTGCCAGTTAGATTTTCACTAGTAAACTGAAAATCTAACATGCTGTAAGACCATGCTCTTGCTAGTAGGTGTAGGGTAGGGCATAGGGTTTGGGAAAGGGGGGGGGGATATGCTATAACTATCCAAAGTTATATATATATATATACTGAGAGATAAAACAATTATTTAACACAAACAGTAAGAATATACATGTACATTTATAAGTAGACATGGTGTATCTGCTGTTTAAAGAGGAAGTCCCTACAATGAACGCATATTTTCAATGATATCATGAAACTTGGGTTTTGTTATGTTCAATCATTATTATGAAGGTGTCAATATATTGAAAAATACCCCTGTGATACAAAATAAGCCTTTTTCATTGATACTTATAATTTTTGTTCTACAACAAATTAATATCAACCTTGGTCGAACAGTTAACAAAACTAAAATGCGAGCCGAATAAATACTAATACATTGCTGAATGACATATCAATCGCATGAAAGTTACGTCTTCTTCAGTGTTTATTGGAGTGGTTTTCTTGCGATATACTTCTTTTCAGTTTATAAACAAATAATTTATGTAATTGTAAGGCATTTTTAAAACACGTTGCAAGAAGGGACTATCACTTTAAGTCATATTTGGTAAAAACAAATTAAATGTCAATTTTGAAATGAACAAATGATTTTAAAGATATTTTCCGAAGGGAATGGGGCCTGTGAAAGGTCCTTGCTGTAAAAGGGGACAAAATGCTCTGCCACTAGCTTCATATTGCATACACTAAGCTCCAGTACCATTTTTAAAATCTTTGACCAAACCCGAGGTTAATCCCACAACCTCCTACTTCAAAAGCATATCGAGGGCTTGGTGCAAAACTATTCTACTAATACATTGCTGAATGACATATCAATCGCATGAAAGTTACGTCTTCTTCAGTGTTTATTGGAGTGGTTTTCTTGCGATATACTTCTTTTCAGTTTATAAACAAATAATTTATGTAATTGTAAGGCATTTTTAAAACACGTTGCAAGAAGGGACTATCACTTTAAGTCATATTTGGTAAAAACAAATTAAATGTCAATTTTGAAATGAACAAATGATTTTAAAGATATTTTCCGAAGGGAATGGGGCCTGTGAAAGGTCCTTGCTGTAAAAGGGGACAAAATGCTCTGCCACTAGCTTCATATTGCATACACTAAGCTCCAGTACCATTTTTAAAATCTTTGACCAAACCTGAGGTTAATCCCACAACCTCCTACTTCAAAAGCATATGCTCTACCAACGGCACGTACCGTAGAAGCTATTTTACTTTGTGTTTGATGGGGACATAACACTGCTTGTATGGCTGCAACGGACTAAATGTATTATGAAGAGCTGATTGTTGTATGCAAAACACCCCTATTGTATGGGGAACTGCAAAGTGAAGCTGTATCAAATCAGACTGTATACATGAGCTACACACTAGACATATATATACTAATAGGGAATTGCCTCCGATGAAACTATGTCCAGTACAGTTGATATGAGCTACATACAAATACTGCATAATAACAGAGGAATAGATAAGACATGTATATTAAAACATTTGTAAGAATAGCTCCTTTATTTCTCCACCAAACCCCATGTTATTACCACCATTAGAATTGTCTCTTTGAGAGGATTCTAAAGGTGGTCACATCATAAGAATTGGTTGAGAAATAATGATTGTAGTATTTGAATATGCACTTTTATCTACAGCTCTGAATTAATAAGAAATACAGAAATCAATAGGAGTAATTGGGAATACGACTTAGTAAAACAATAAACAGGTTTTACTGATATTATAAAGCTTTATTAAAAGCTTAATTTGCATGTAAAATATATAAAATTGAAATATAATATGTGTAATAGTAGTATAATATATATCTTTCCCTTGTCAACTACTCTGAAATTTCTACCCATTTATTCGGATAATACTTAAAGCTTTCCTTGAAGCTTTGTATTTACCTGTTTTATGTATTTGAGTAACAGATATATACATGTATGTATATTAGTTTCGTTTACAATCAGATTGTAAAAAAATCCTTCCTTTTAGGAAAATAGACACAATTAGAACCGAAGTGAGACAGGAGATGCCCCATAAAAGTACAAACCACAAAGAACCCTGTATTGCTGTATTGAATATGTTTAGTATAAATGCATAGTGCCATGATCAGTTTGCAAATAAATTTGTAAATGTATTTATTACTTGATGTATTAATGCATTTATTTATCTGACATAGATGAAAGTAAAATCAATTAAATAATATAAGAATATAATACATGTACCAACTACATGTGGTTAGTTCTGAACCAAACAAGAATAAAACTCAGCAAGAAAGTAACAGTTGAGTAAACTGAAAAAGTGCAAAACTATAAGGCAAATAGGTTTTTAGTAAGGCATTGTTAGTGGGTTAACGTAGAGACAGTGTTATAACTAGAGAAGTAAGGGATTCATAATCTTGAAGAGTAAAGTTTATTCCAATACAGTTTCCATTCTATTTGTAATTAAGCCAATTTGGTGCAGATTTCTTAATAATATAATAGTGTTGTCATTAGTGGAATTCAATTCAGACTTACATGTACTTATCTCTGAATGCTAAAAGTGTAATAGTCTATTGTTTTTAACAATATAGTTAAGTCAGTGTGAAAGTATATCATTATGAATATTCAGCTAATCAACCCTGTCCCTGTTGAATATTCATGTAAGGAATTAATGACATCATGAATATTTATTAGCTGATATTTTTTATGATATAATTATGTAGACATAAGATGTTTTGGCTCAGGCAGAAACTGTAGAATCAGATCTATATTTTACAATAAGCAAACAGAGCAGACCCTGATCAGACAGCTCCTACAGGAGTCGTCCGATCTGGATCTGGTATGTTTGCAAATGTGTGATTATGTGTTTATATGAGGTAAAGGGTTAATATTCCTGGTCTCATTATGTCCTGTATGAATATTCATGGAGTGAAGGATTACCATTGCAACAAGTCTTTCTTGGAACGCATACTGTAAAGGTAGGGCGGGAGAAGGGAGAGGGTGTGAGGGAACGAACAACATTAAAAATTTAAGAGTTATAATTGGGGACTTTCGTTGATGATGTCAAGTCAATTAACCCTTACAGTGGGGGGACACAAGTCACTAATGTCCTTTGCAAACAGTGTAGACCCAGATGAGAGGGCTCCTAGAGGAGCCCTCTCATTAGGGGCTGCACTGTTTGTCATGTTACACTTTTCTTTAGAAAAATCCCTAAGCTTGACCTATTTCAATTTTGGAATAGTCCATTTGAAAACTCAGCATTGTAAGGGTTAATGGGTATACATCTTCCAATGCAGAAAGACCTCGCCCACCCCTCTTTCCCTTCTGAAACTTCCCCAAGACTGTTATAATGCATATATAGTACTTCAGACGTAGACGGACACCAGTGTAGCAGCATCCATCTCCTGCAAGCCAGCTGGAAGGTTTCCTCATATGAACAAAGGTAAATCTACATTCTCATTCCCTTTTCAAAAATGAGGGGCACAACATCCGATTCAAAGTCCATACCCATATTTGAAAGTACAGGGCATTCAATTGTGGAAAAAGCATGATAATAATTTTTGGAAGGCATCGACTGTGGAAAGGGCATATATATACTTGCCAGCAGGAAATGACTGAATGGTGGGAAGAGCATCAAATTGTGGGCAGGGCATGGAATGATTTGTGTGGCTGCATTTCATTAGTATTGTCCTTGAAGACATAGAGGAAAGTGTGGTGAAAAGAGATCTGAGAACTATATGCAGAAGCTAGTAACATTAACGAAACTTGTTATCAAATAGGCATGCTGTCTAAATTCTTGCCAACAAATAAAATTCCAGAACATAGTAAACAACTTGAGCCATGTCATGGGTAAAAAGGAGCTACACACTCTCTAAAATGGCCATTTCAGGAATAAACATGAATATCATTAACTTAACCCATTCCCTTATATTGATGACTTTTGACACATCTGCAAGCCATTTGTTGAAAACAATGTGATAAATATAGCATTTGCGCCATAGCAGCATATGCTCTATTTATCACGATGGTTTCTAAGTTTCCTTTTTTCTAGTACATTTATGCTTCTTTTTGGTAGTTTTATTCAAGGAGGCTGGGTCTACAAATAGCCTATGACGTTGGGCTAACAGCAAGTGGTGGCTTATTGCAAAACATAAGTACATGTAATGCAGAAAGTTCCAATGGGAGCATGAACTGCATTAAGCTACCACCTACATGTACCATAACCCCTTTAAATGCAATGTACTGGCATTTGCTAATAGTGTAGACCCAGACCAGAGGGCTTCTAGAAAAGTTCCCTGAACAGGGTGTACACTGTGTCATTCAATTTCTTGTATATTATCCCCTTTCATATGGAATAGGCTTTATCATTAACCCATTACCTCATAGGCTATTTTTAGATCCAACCTCTTTGAATAAATCTACTGAAAAGGAGTATTAACTAGAGAAAAGGAAATTTTTTAGAATTTTGTAGTTTGAAACCATTGTGATAAATACAGCATTAATTTTGCTCCTATAGGAGCAAATGCTCTATTTATCACAATGTTTTCACAAGGTGACTTTTACAGAGTCGTCAAAAGGCGTCAATATGAGGGAATGGGTTAAACAATGATGGTCCATTCCGTTTTGGAAAAAACACACCAAACCCAATAACATTCAATAGATTGAGTACCTAGAATTATCTCCCCTGTGTGTGGCCATTGTAGAGAGGATTTACTGTAGTACACATACTAAGGTTTGACTTTGCTATAAGTTATAATATTTCAAAAATGTCAAATACAGTAAAACACCTCTAAAGCAACCTCTCTAAGAATAAACAGAGCTGTCTTTAACAGCAGGTGGTTGCTTAATGCAGAGCAAAAGTATTGCAGAAAGCTCCTGCAGGAACTCTCTGCATAACTTTCAACCTGCATTAAGCTACCATCTGTATTTAGAATCCAGAATTAGACCTTTTTATTTGGTGGGTGCATTAGGGAGGCTTTACTATAAATCTAACTACAACTAAATCATCGTCAGATGTACTTATTTTGGGATGAATACAATAATAAATAATGATTTAAAACAAGGTAAAAAAGTAAATAAAACAAGATGTGTTTGTGAAACACTATGCCCCCTCAATATGATATTTGACCCTGAAGGATGACCTTGATCTTGACATGTCACTCCTCAAACTGTGCAGCTTCATGGGGTACACATGCATACCAAATATCAAGTCTGTATCTTTAATGGTTCAAAAGTTATGGCCAATGTTAAAAGTTGGTGACCTTTGACCATGAAGGATGACCTTGACCTTGACATGTCACCCCTCAAACTGTGCGGCTTCATGAGATACACATGCATACCAGTAAAAAGGCTGTATGTCTACTGGTTCAAACGTTATGGCCAATGTTAATGACCTTTGACCTTCAAACATGACCTTGACCTTGACATTTCACCCCTGACACTGTGCAGCCAAATGAGAAACACATATATACAAACTATCAAGTCTATCTCTACTGGTTCAAAAGTTATGGCCAATGTTAAAGTCTGTGACCTTTGACCCTGAAAGATGACCTTGACCTTGACATGCCACCCCACAAAATGTGCAGCTTCATGAGATACACATGCATACCAAATATCAAGACTTTATCTCTATTGGTTCAAAAGTTATGGACAATTTGAAGTTGGTGACCTTTGACCCTGAAGGATGACCTTGACATGTCACCGCTCAAACTGTGCAGCTTCATGAGATACAAAAGTATGCCAAATATCAAGTCTCTATCTGTACTGGTTCAAAAGTTATGGCCAATGTTAAAGTCCGTGATTTGACCCATATGTTTGACCTCTGACCTTTAAGCGTGACCTTGACCTTAACATGTCGCACCTCAAAATGTGCGGCTTCATGAGAGACATATGCATGCCAAATATCAAGTCTATCTGTACTGAGTTAAAAGTTATGACCAATGTTACAGTTACAGACAAAGAAACAGACAATTTGACCTTTGACCCTGAAGTATGACCTTGACCTTGACATGTCACCCATCAAAACGTATAGCTTCATGAGATACACAAGCATGCCAAATATCAAGTCTCTATCTCTACTGGTCCAAAAGTTATGGCCAATGTTAAAGTCGGTGATTTGACCCATATATTTGACCTCTGACCTTGAAGGATGACCTTGACCTTGACATGTTACCCCTCAAAATGTGCGGCTTCATGAGATACATATGCATGCCAAATATCAAGTCTCTATCTGTACTGAGTCAAAAGTTATGACCAATGTTAAAGTTGCGTTAAAGTTACAGCCAAAAAAACAGATAATTTGACCTTTGACCCTGAAGGATGACCTTGACCTTGACATGTCACCCCTCAAAATGTGCAGCTTCATAAGATACACAAGCATGCCAAATATCAAGTCTCTATCTCTACTGGTCCAAAAGTTATGACCAATGTTAAAGTCAGTAATTTGACCCATATATTTGACCTTTGACCTTGAAGGATGACCTTGACCTTGACATGTCACCCCTCAAAATGTGCGGCTTTATGAGATACATATGCATACCAAATATCAAGTCTCTATCTGTACTGGCTCAAAAGTTATGACCAATGTTAAAGTTGCTGACAAACAAACAGACAAACAGACAAACAGACAAACAGACAAACAAACAAACAAACAAACAGACAGGGCAAAAACAATATGCCCCCCAGATTTGATCTGGGGGGCATAAAAATAACAAAATACATATATAACACTAATCCATTCTTGGTATAAGATTAGCATTTTCAATAAAGCTTTTCATGAAGAAGACAATCAGTTACCGTATATAAAGCTTATAGACTACCCTTTTGCCCAAGGCAAGGCTCACAATTATATTTCAACAATAGTATAAAATGTTTCCAATTAAACAAGGTTGACATTATGCATGATAAAAAGAAGTTAGCATCCTCATAAGACATCAAAACCACTTATATACATTATCATTCAATCATTTATGCAAAATAACTAATGAACCCTTTATTTCAAGAATATTCATGTTAGTATAATTACTGTGTGACAATTAATTAGCTGAAGTTGAAAGACAGCATTATGAACAAGGACATTTTCACTATGACTGAAGCTGTAGAAACTGATATATGCAATATTTCACAAGTAAACAGGGCAGACCTACAGGAGCCATCTCATATGGGTCTACTCTGTTTGCAAAGTTGGGTTATTCCAAATTTCAATACCTTCTGAATATTCATGGGCAAAATAGTTATAATGAAATATGGAAGGTGGAATGTTGTAGCCATTTTAGAAAGTAAAGAAACGAACCAATCAAATTCTTTTAGCAAACAGAGCAGACCCTGATCAGACGGCTCCTATAGGAGCCGTCTGTGTCTACTCTGTTTGCAAATGTGTGAAAACACTTTTATATGAGGGAAAGGGTTAAAACACAATCTGTACGCCCTATATCATGTTTTTATAAAACTTAAGCCACGCTACAAGCTAATCAGTGATTACATTTCAAAATTTGTAAACAGTTTAGATCCTGCTGAGAGACGAAAAGTCTTACATCCAAACTACATTGTATTTGACACTTTGATTATGTCTCTGAAAAACAAACAGAAAGAAGTAAGTCTGCTTCCCTTTCAATATTCATGTAAGAAATAATGACATCATGAATATTTATTACCTGAATTTTTATAATGCTAACTTTTCAAGCTATATTTTGCTTTGATAATTATTGTATATATATATATTAGACTTATATCAAGTCAAATGCAAACAGAGCAGACCCTCATTAGATGACTCCAACAAGTCGTCTGATCTGGGTCTACTCTGTTTGCAATGACATCAGATGAAGCCTATCTATAAGGTGAAGTGTTAGAGCTATACATGAACTGTTGGGCAAAATAATCAACAAGCTTCTTCAATTAGAATATACTGCCTACTGCCTGATTCCTATTGGTATCTGAAACCTTGTATATTGTATTTACGGTATCCTAAATATTTGAACACCAAATCTCCCCTGACCACTCAGGTTTTCTGAATTTTTGAGGGCACTTTTTTTGGAAAGCTTATAATTAGGCTAATAGAGTACCAATTAGTGCTCCATTAGAAACAGTTTGATCTGGGTCTGCACTATTTGTCTAATTCTTGTCCGTCTGAATTCTTAAGGTAATTAGAGTAGGTTCTATTCTGTTCACTATCACTGTCAGGATGGTATTACTGTAGGACTGTACCACAGGAGAGCTGATGTACTTTTGTAACAAGGATTGCTGTTTCACCTTGAAGCATTTTAAATCTTAATGCTATTAAGTAGTTATCTGGAAAAATGCTACTTGTTCATTTGTTCAGGAAAACATGAACAAAATGTCAAGAAGATAGATTGGATTCTGATTAAATGAAAATAAACCCCTGGCATCTCATCTGGTTCCCCAATGGTTTGCCAAGGTTATTCTGGATTCACCTACGAGGTAATGCATGCTGGCACTCATTGTGAGATTCAGCTCAGTATTACACTGTACTTTATCGGTGTCTGTCAAGGACACTAAATGCTACAGAAGTCACTTGCTTTGGCATTTAGCCTGCAACTGGTGGAATACAGTAAAACCACTCTACAGCTTAACCCTTTGAACGCTGAAGTTTCAGAGTGGAATAGCCTATAGGAGCAAATCGAGGGATTGGTGCAAAACTATTCTAACTCCTTCACAAAGTGAAGGAGTTAGAATAGTTTTGCACCAAGCCCTCGAAATGCTCTATTTATCACAATGGTTTCAAACTACAAAATTCTAAAAAATGTTCCTTTTCTCTAGTAAATCCTCCTTTGGGTAGATTAATTCAGAGGTTGGGTCTAAAAATAGTCTAAGGAGGAAAGCGTTAAAGACCCAGCATTAACCCTTTCCCTGTTCTATGTTTCTTCCAAATTTCAATACCTACTGAATATTCATAGAGAAAATTGTTATAATGAAATATGGAAGGTGGAACATTATAGCAATTTTAGAAAGCAAAGAAACAGATCTTTCAAATTCTATTAGCAAACAGAGCAGACCCTGATCAGACGGCTCCTCTAGGAGCCGTCTGATCTGGGTCTACTCTGTTTGCAAATGCGTGAAAACACGTTTATATGAGGGAAAGGGTTAAGACATCTTCTGAGCGGTTGCTGTTTAGAGGTTTTACTGTAATTTCGATCCCAAATGACTGCTTGAGACAGTCAATTAGGTACCTTGATGTAATCCCCATCTTACACATTCTCAACCCTTTGAATGCAGAAAAGAGAAGTGTTATGGCACTCGTAAACAGTGCAGACCCAGATCATAGACCAGGTCAGACAGAAGGGCTCCTATTCATACTGAATGGACTCTATTGTTAAACAATGATGGACCGTTCCACTCTGAAAATTCAGCATAAGAAAATTTATTGCTATGGCAAACAGCAGTGAATCAGATCTGTAAAAAGCAGACCCTGATCAGACAGCTCCTACAGGATGAGTTCTTGTTTTGCTAAATAACCACATTTTGATCTGAATTTATCCAAGAAGTAGTGAGAATGAGTATAGATAGCTCTACCACCTCATACATACAAATAGTTAGTGCATAATTATTTTTTCTGTCATTACACATTATTTTTCAAAATGCAAGGTATATCAATTTTATCTACAAAAAGTGCAATGTGAGCGTCAAAAAGTTTAGATCCTTAATGCTTTTCCTTGTAAAGATGAATTTTGGTACTTTTGCCAATAGACTAGACCTAAATCGCACAGCCCCCTGTAGGAGCTGTCTGATCAGGGTCTGCTTTGTTTTCTTAAGAAATAATATAGATCTCATTCTACAGCATCAGCTATGGTAAATCCCCTTTTTAGTGGCATAATAGAAATCCACTAATTAATATTCATAATTATTATTTCTTACATGAATATTCATGAGGGCGAAGGTCAACAGACTCTTGTATACTTTTAAGTACATGTATATGTATATGCAAATTAGTGAAAATTTGACATAAATCATTTGCAGGTTTTACTTTGTCCAATTGGACAAATGGATTTAACCCATTCCTCCATAAATACACCTTTCTACGCCTCTAAAAGTCATTTAATGAAACCATTGTGATAAATACAGCATTTGCACCTATGGAGCAAATGCTTTATTTATCACAATGGGTTCAAAACTACACAATTCTAAAATTTCCTTTTATCTAGTAAATGCCTTTTCGGTAGATTTATTCAAAGAGGATGGGTCTAAAGATAGCCTATGGAGGAATGGGTTAACCCTTCGCTTGCTATTCGTGTCAATATACCTACCTGTAAATAGTGAAGACCCAGATGAGACAGCTCCTGCAGGAGCTGTCTCATCAGGGTCTGCACTATTTACAAGTTGATTGTGCAACCAGTGCACTCCACAGCAGTGATTTCACAGCGAAATACTTGTACACAGTGAAGATATATGTAATTATACAACAGGGCATGGGTAAAGAAGGAGAAATGTATTTTAAAATTCAGCAAGAGAAGGGTTAAGCTCAGTGGCATTAGAAAACATAGATACTGAAAAATCAGCTTCAGTCACAGCCCCAACCTATTGGACTACATCAACTATTTCTATGGTAGATGGCAAGATCTATTTTATGGCGATTTCTTCCCATAACCAAGAAATGTAGTGATCATCACTATTTCAGGTGGGAAGCAATGTCAACTTTGACATTCTATCTAATACAAAGTTGTTAAACCTTTAGCATGCTATGTTCAAACCACCGACAACATTTATAAACAGTTTAGATCCACATGAGACACAGAGTAACTCAACATCGTCTCTGGAGGAAAATTGTTTCACACAAATTTAAGGTTATATTTTTTTCCTAAAAGCAGAAAACCGGTGTACACTGATAGTAACATACAGGAATACAAAGGATGCATACATCTATACATTTTCAAGAATAACTCCTTTATTTCTCCACTAAACCATATGCTGTGACCACTCTTTAGAATCGTCTCTATGAGACGATTCTAAAGAGTGGTCACAGTATATGGTTTGATGGAGAAATGACGATTTTAGTATTTGCATGGGTATGCACTTTTATCTGTAGTTCTGAAAATAGATTAAAAATTTGAGACGAAAGAAATAAAAGAATTGCATAGCATACTAAAGATTGATTACCTGTGCATAGCTACCTGCCAATCACTACAGGTGTAAGAAGAAACATAATATAACAGATAGAGTGAGTGTGTGTTGCACTTACCTTGGTTATTTCTTTACTAACAGGCTGAAGCATGCAATAAAAACAAAACATTTCAGTTATAAAGGCAAAAACAAATCAGGTTTGCAACATAATAACAGGGGAATGGGAAGCACACTCACAACCAAATTATCTTAAACAGTGTTAATGTTTTATGGTATATCATCTATCATACTTGACATCGGAGCCATTGGTAAAGGGACCATGCTGCAAAAACTAAAATTGTCATTTGTCCATTAACCCCTTCCCTCATATAAACCTGTGTTCACCCATTTGCAAACATAGTAGAACCAGATCAGACGGCTCCTAGAGGAGCCGTCTGATCAGGGTCTGCTCTGTTTGCCAATAGAATGATAGAGCTGTTTGTTTGCTTTCTAAAATGTCTACAATGTTCCACTTTCCATATTTTATTGTAACTATTTTGTCCATGAATATTCAGTAGGTATTGAAATTTGGAATAAACATAGAACAGTGAAAGGGTTAACACTTTACTTGACGAATATTCAGGTAAGGAAGAAGATTGAGTAGATGAATTGATTTTATAAAAGCATAAAAACACACAATGTTTTGGCCACTATAGAAACTGTGGAATCAGATCTGTATTATTCTATCAGCAAACAGAGCAGACCCAAATCAGACAGCTCCTACAGGAGCCATCTGATCTGGTTCTTCTCTGTCTGTAAAGGCATAAAAAGGTGTTTAAATCAGGTAGTGTTAAACCCTAAGGTAAGACCACTCTTTAGAATATTGTCTCTAATGAGTGGTCACAACATAGAGTTTGGTGGAGAAACAAGGTGTCATTCTTAAAGCTCATATATATACTTCTGCTTGGCATGCTAAAAGGTTTTCAAATATTAAGCAACTGTCCACTGCAAAAAACATTGTTGCTTTCATCAATTCCAGTAGATTCACCTTCCATCAATTTACCGAAAAAATAATAATGAAACAAGAGGGTCGTCACGGGTGACAAATGCCCCCAAAGTGTTTGACACCGAAATGCATTTTGGTGGAAAAACAATACAATGTAATGCAGGTGTAACATGAAATTTTGATGCTGTAAAAATGACACAGGAGTGAGTTCTTAACATTAGAAACAGAACCTTTGACGATTATGATAGCTAAGAAAAGAGCCAAGCGTCAAAACTTAGTTAAAAAGGACCCTAAGTCATTCTCAACGTTAAAAAGGACCCTGGGTTGATTGTCAACGTTTAAGGTATAGGAGATATGCTCTGGACAAGCTTTTTGTATCTGGTAAGATATAGGAGATATGCTCCGGACTGTAAAATTGAGGTCAAAGGTGAAGGTCAAGGTCAGTGATCTGAAAATGGTACATGACTCTCCCCCATCCCAAGATGAACTCACAAACCAAATTTGGATTCCGTAGCTGGTAAGGTATAGGAGAAATGCTCCAGACAAGCTTTGTGTAAAATCTAGGTCAAAGGTCAAGGTCACAGTGACCTGAAAATGGTACGCGACACACCGCCATCCCAAGATAAACTCACACATTAAATTTGGAATCCGTAGCTGGTAAGGTATAAGAGATATTCTCTGGACAACCTTTTTTGTAAAATCGAGGTCGAAGGTCAAGGTCAAGGTCACAGTGACCTGAAAATGGTACGCGACACTCCGCCATCCCAAGATGAACTCACACACCAAATTTGGAATCTGTAGCTGGTAAGGTAAAGGAGATATGCTCCGGACAAGCTTTTTGTAAAATCGGTCAAAGGTCATGGTCAAGGTCACAGTGATCTGAAAATGGTATGCGACACTCCTCCATCCAAAGATGAACTCACACACCAAATTTGGAATCCTTAGCTGGTAAGGAATAGGAGATATACTCCAGACAAGCTTTTTGTAGCTGGTAAGGTATAAGCGGTTTTTAAAATCGAGGTCAAAGGTCAAGGTCAAGGTCACAATGACCTGGAAATGGTACGCGACACTCCGCCATCCCAAGATGAACTCACACACCAAATTTGGAATCTGTAGCTGGTAAGGTAAAGGAGATATGCTCCGGACAAGCTTTTTGTAAAATCGGTCAAAGGTCAAGGTCAAGGTCACAGTGATCTGAAAATGGTACGCGACACTCCTCCATCCCAAGATGAACTAACACACCAAATTTGGAATCCTTAGCTGGTAAGGTATAGGAGATATACTCCGGACAAGCTTTTTGTAGCTGGTAAGGCATAAGCTTTTTTTAAAATTGAGGTCAAAGGTCAAGGTCACAGTGACCTGGAAATGGTACGCGACACTCCGCCATCCTAAGATGAACTCACACACCAAATTTGGAATCTGTAGCTGGTAAGGTAAAGGAGATGTGCTCCGGACAAGCTTTTTGTAAAATCAAGGTCAAAGGTCAAGGTCAAGGTCACAGTGACATGAAAATGGTACGCGACACTCCCCCATCCCAAGATGAACTGACACACCAAATTTGGTATCCGTAGCTGATGTGACAAAGGAAATATACTCCGGACAAAAGGTACACACACCCACACACACACACACCCACCCACCCACCCACACACCCACCCACACACCCACACACCCACACACACACCCACACAAGCACGGTGCGATCACTATATGCCGCCAAAGCCTAGCTTTGGGGGCATAAAAACGTGTTTGCATCCAGATGAGATGCAGGCTAACTTTGGGAATAGTCTCAGAGTCAGATAAAAGGCCGGTATTTCAATTCTTTTAAATTATAACCCTACATTAGTTGTGACCACCCTTCAGAATCCACTCAGAGAGACAATTCTAAAGAGAAGTCACAACATGGGAATCGGTGGAGAAGTAAATCTTATGTATAATATTCTTGATAAAAATGTTCCATTTACGCATCTTATTAACCCTTTCCCTGTTCTGTATTTAAGCCACTTTTCAGTACCTACTGAATATTCATTAACGAAATAGTTATAAAGAAATATGAAAGGTGGAACATTGTAGACGTTTTAGAAAGTAAAGAAACAGATCTATCAAATTCTATTAGCAAACAGAGTAGACCCTGATCAGACGGCTCCTCTAGGAGCCGTCTGATCTGGGTCTACTCTGTTTGCAAATGCGTGAAAACACGTTTATATGAGGGAAAGGTTTATGTTTCTGTAGTCTGCATCCAAAACTTTTATACGGTATCAAACATCTGCAACGAGCATCCTCAGAGTTGGTCTTCAAACTGGTCCAAGGCTACTTTAGTTTCTCAGTATCTTTTCTGGTTTAACCCTTTAAATGTGGGAAACAAGCGTACAGACATTTGCAACAGTGTAGGTCCAGAGGAGTCCTCTGATCAAGGTCTGCACTATTTGTTTGTCAAAATATTCTGGAAAATCATGCAGTTTATGCTTTATGGACTCTTATCATTAACCCTTTATTCCATAAATACGCCTTTCTACGCCTTTGCAAACAAAGCAGACCCAGATCAGACGGCTCCTATAGGAGCTGTCTGTTAAGGGTCTTCTCTGTTTGCTAATGATATAATAAAGATATGTTTCTGCCATGACTGAAAATTCTCGTGTCCATGTGCTATTTATTATAACAAATTAATCTAATTAATATTCATGACATCATTATTTCTTACATGAATATTCATGGAGGACAGGGTTAAACAGTAATGGAATAATCCACTTAGAAAATTTAGCCTTCAAAGGGCAGGGGTGTATATAAGGAGTTTTACCATATAAAAAGTGTGACAGATTGACGGACAGGGATTAAACCTCCCTACTTTTAAAAGCGGGGACATATTCAATACCAACAAATAGTACAAGCTCTGACCGCAATTTTATTCTATAATGTTCATGTCTAGACCATTTCTAGATATTGTCTTTCAAAACTGATAGTTCAAGAGCCATATGCATGCCATATATCAAGTATCTATCTGCACTGGCTAAAAATTTATGACCAATGTTAAAGTTGCTGACAAACAAACAGACAGACAGACAGAGCAAAAACAATATCCCCCCCCCCCCACCCCCCCCCGGATCTGATCTGAGGGGCATAAAAATAGCTCCTTTATTTCCTCACCCAAACCCTTTGTTGTGAACACTGTTTAGAATCATCTCAAAGAGACGATTCTAAAGAGTGGTCACAACATAGGGTTTGGAGGAGAAATGACAATTTTAGTATTTGAATATGCACCTTTATCTATTGCTTTGAGCATATATGTTCGACACTAAATGTTACATTAATGAGCCTCAAGTCTGAAAAGTTTAACAGTTTTTCTGCGGATCTGTTGGTTTTTCCTGCTACTATCATTAGGATCTGAATGAAACCATATTGAAAGCATCAAAAGAAATATGCATACTGTTTCTGTGTTTCGGTAGGATGACTTGTGACCAGAGTTATGGCTACCTGATTAATAAACAAGCAATGTTTCTGTATACTCAACAAATGCTTGTGTGTTGGTATTAATTGTTTGAATCTGGAAAGCAAGTTAACAATGAAGACCCTGATCAGAGGGCAAAATGCAAATGCTCCATTTACCACATTGGTTTCACAAAGTGATTTTTACATAGGCATCAAAAGGCATCAATATGCAGGAATGGGTTAATACCCAAACCTCCATTTAACCCGTTACACTATGAATATTCATGTAAGAAATAATAACATCCTGAATATTAATTAGATTAACTCTGTCAAAGTCACCTGTTGAAACCACTGTGATAAATAGAGCATTTGCTCCTATAGGATCAAATGCTCTATTTATCACATTGGTTTCAAATTACAAAATTCAAAAAAAAATCTTTTCTCTAGTTAATGCTCCTTTTCGGTAGATGCATCCGAAGAGGTTGGATCTAAAAATAGCCTACGGAGGAAAGGGTTAAATTACTTCCAGCGATTTGTAACCTCACTTTAAGCAGCATTTAGACAATACTCAAACAACAAACAGACAAAAAACACAACCAATACACAACATGCCCTGCAAAAACTTCTCTCACACCAAACTCCTCAAACTGACAATTACAATTTTTGTGACACAAAACCTTGACAAAAAGCATTTTTTATACCCCACTTTGATTTTTTACAATCTTTGTTCACTGCCATTATTTAAGACTATCACAACAAATATTTCATCAAACCCCATTACCACTGAATGAATATCTTAGAATGCAAAAATAGAATACAAGTGTTCAAAATTCTTTTGAAACCTGGAACAGAGCATGGGATACTGTTGGATTAGAAACACATTCAGTATCTTTCCACCTGATAGACTTTGCACACCCTTGTAGTCAAAGTAGACCCCCAGATCAGCTGGCTCCTGTAGGAGCTATCTGTTATGGGTTTCTCTGTTTGATTCTACAGTAAAACCTCTCTATAACGACCACTTAATTACATCAAGTATTTTGGTTAAAGGCTGGTGGATGCTTAAAGCAAGGTGAAAGTAAAACAGAACGCTCCTATAGGAGCGTTCTGTTTTACTTTCACCTTGCTTTAAGCAACCACCAGCCCAAAATACCAACTAATTAACACAATTTAGTGGTCGTTATAGAGAGGTTTTACTGTACATTAATATTGATCTGATCTGTGATCATATGCCATTATAAACGATCATCTAATTAATATTCATGGTGTTGTAATATCTTACACGAACATTAATTAGGTAAGGGGTTTACAACAGGATGTTTATAAAACAATTGAATGTCCCCCATTGGCAGCCTGATTATAATATGGACATTTGACCTTGAAGTATGACGTTCACCTTGACCTGGCACCACTCAAATTTCATCAGATGAGTAAGCATGCCATATACGGAGTGTATTATCTCTATTGCAAATGTTAATCTTTTAGAAATTTGACCTATGAGCTTGATATTTGACCATGGCCATAACATGGTTCTTCTAAAAAGTTGCAGATTTATGAGACAAGCATGCTAAGTATGAAGTTTTTATCTGTTGCTAAGTATGAAGTCTGTATCTGTTATAGGTTAAAGGTTATGGTCAAGGTTTAAGTTTAATGATTTTGACATTTTACCTTGAAGTCTGACATTGACATAACTCCTCCAAAAAGTTGCAGCTTCATAACATGAGTATATCTGCCAACTATGAAATCAATGTCCCTATACTTAAAAAGTTATGGCCAAAGCTATTCTTTTTATAAAAGTAACCTTTAACCTTGATTTTTGACCTTGATATTCATCTTCTGACCTCAAAATCATTAAAGGTCATCTACTCACCATGACCTATAAATATGAGGACTCTAGTAAACAAAAAATAAGCTGAGCTATTGAACAAGGGTCATCTTCTCATCATGACCAATCTCCATACCCATTATGAAGACTAAGTAAAATGGTTCAGGAGTTATTAATAAAAAAAACATTTGGTCTAGCGCTGGATCGACATGCAAAACAAGATACACCCCCTTTTTTTCAAAGGGAGTCATAAACAGACAGTCTAAATGACAGATGATCTCTGTTGTGGTCTTGACTTTTAAGTTATCAGCCTGGATCATATTTACTTTATTAATTATTTGAAAGATAACAAGATGTGTTTGTGAAACACTATGCCCCTAAACTGACCTTTGACCTTGATGTATGACCCTGCCCTTAATAAGCCATCCCTATAAATGTTTGTCTCCATAAGTTACACATGTATGCCAAGTTTGAGGTACGTATGTTGAATGATGACAAACTTATTGCCAATCTAAATTTGACCTGTAATCTGACCTTGATGTGTGACCTTGACCTTAAAAAGTCACCCCAAAAATGTTCGCCTCCACAAGTTGCACATGCATGCCAAGTTTGAGGTATATATGTGCAATGACTACAAATTATCGCTAACATTAAAATTGGGGACAAACCATTGCCAACCAACAGACAGAGCAAAAACAATATGCCCCCCAATGGGGGCCTAAAAAGCGGAGACATATTATTGCTTTAAATGCTGGGTATTCATTAGGACATTTTGAATGAGAAACGGTGCATACTCTTATCAGAGGGCTCTAGGATCTACACTGTTTGCAAATGCCAGCACACTTGTTTCCCAAATTTGGTATCAACCTTGGCTATGACCTGATCTTGACCTTGAAGCAATTTCAAATTTACATCTATTCAAATGCAACCTTAATAATAGCTAGAGTTTCTTACTTTATGTCATTATGTGAACATGATTTTTCTAAAAGCAATACAGGAAGACAAAAATAATTAAAGAAATAAAGACAACATGTTTTCCATGTTTCGTGGTGATCACATAACTACATCTATTGACAACATCAAAAGCGGTGTGAATCTATACTATTGGCGACAGAGGCATGTGTGTAATACCTGGTCTTGCTTCACTGGCTTAGTTTGCCAGCACCGTGAGAAGGCTTTCAAGGCCATTTTGCAACATTCTACGGAGGAATGTAGGGAAGAACACCAGAGAGACTTGCTCCACGACCACGGAGCTTCCGTCTCATACTTTATCACAGGGAAGTTTGATTTTGGAATGTATGCATAGGTTCGCTCAGAGTGTGGCTGCCATATAACGACCGTTGGAACAACTTGTCGCTTTCTCCTCTGGAGGCAAGCCATTGAAAAAGAGAGAAACTTCATAAAAAGTATCAGGATTTAATATTTATTAAAAGGATTGATGAATTACAAATCTGCATGATTAATGAAGTAATATTCAAACTGCTATGTTAAAATGACAAAAGATTGAATGATGCAACCTAACAGCAAGGAAAACCATCTCATGGACATGAAAAACTGATCTAAACAGGCTCAGAGAAAGCAGATCAAGTCAATGTACCTGCTACTGTGCACGGCAGTGTAATCAATCTTCTAAAACAAGCAAAGAATACTCTTGTTTGTTGTGGTATAAGCTAGATGTAATGTTCACAATAAAGATATAAGCTGCTGAAGCATTGATCAATGAATAAATTGAACTTTTAAACAAGAGGGCCATGAGGCCCTGAAGCGCTCACCAGACATAACCCCAGGGGCGGGCCATATTTGACCACAAGAAATCATGTGTACACCCTTGGTAGAGAACCACAAGGCAAAGCAATATGCCATTAATTAAAGGTCTAAGCCTTATGGTTTCAGAGAAAGATAATATTTATATTTTTCCCATGAAAAACTGATAAGCCCTGAGGCAGGGCCAAGTTTCGCCCAGTGGTCAGGGTCGTAAGTTAAACATTCTTGGCAGAGGACCACAAGCCACAGCTACATATTTGTAGAGGATCATTAGATCATGTTACATACCAAATATCAAAGGTCTAGGCCTTACAGTTTCAGTAGATTTTTAAAGATTTTCCTATGAAAAACTGATAAGCCCTTGGGCGGGGCCATTTTTGGCTTGGTGGTCATAATTTGAACAATATTTGTGGAGGACCATAAGATCATGCTACATACTAAATATCAAAGGTCTAGGCCTTACAGTTTCAGAGAAGAAGATTTTTAAAGATTTTCTTATGAAAAACTGATAAGCCCTTGGGCGGGGCCATTTTTGGCCCGAGGATCATAATTTTAACAACTTTTGTAGAGGACCATGAGATCATGCTACATACCAAATAACAAAAGTCTAGGCCTTACAGTTTCAGAGAAGAAGATTTTTAAAGCTTTTCCTATGAAAAACTGATAAGCCCTTGGGCGGGGCCAATTTTTGGCCCGGGGGTCATAATTTGAACAATATTTGTAGAGGATCATAAGATCATGCTACATACGAAATATCAAAGGTCTAGGCCTTACAGTTTTAGAAAAGAAGATTTTTAAAGATTTTCCTATGAAAAACTGATAAGCCCTTGGGCGGGGCCATTTTTGGCCCCGGGGTCATAATTTGAACAACTTTAGTAGAGGACCATAAGATCATGCTACATACAAAATATCAAAGGTCTAGGCCATACAGTTTCAGAGAAGAAGATTTTTAAAGATTTTCCTATGAAAAACTGATAAGCCCTTGGGCGGGGCCATTTTTGGCCCAGGGGTCATTATTTGAACAATATTTGTAGAGGACCATAAGATCATGCTACATACCAAATATCAAAGTTCTAGGCCTTACAGTTTCAGAGCAGAAGATTTTTAAAGATTTTCCAATGAAAAACTGATAAGCCCTTGGGCGGGGCCAATTTTGGCCCGGGGGTCATAATTTGAACAATCTTTGTAGAGGACCATAAGATCATGCTACATACCAAATATCAATGGTCTAGGCCATACAGTTTCAGAGAAGAAGATTTTTAAAGATTTTCATATATTACCATATATGGAAAAAACGACCACGCCCTCTGGCGGCCATGTTTTTTGCCGGATCAAAATTCTTTTAACAACTTTTAAAGTCTATCAACTGAGAAACATTTTGGTGAAAACTATATTCAAATCGGACAAGTCATTCTGGAGAAGAAGATTTTTCTAGATATTGCGTACAGTTGCCATGGCAACAAGACCGATGGCCCCGCCCACTATCTTTTAACAACTTTTGAAGCACCCACCCACAGTATGTATCTGACCAAGTTTGGTTACAATTGGGCAGTCGGTTTCAGAGAAGAAGTCGTTTGAAATTGTTGACGGACAGACAGACGGACAGACGGACAGACGGACAGACGGACAGACGGACGACGGACACAGGGGTATCACAATAGCTCACCTTGAGCACTTTGTGCTCTGGTGAGCTAAAAATGCCTTGTTTATATTTCCACAAAGCCCTATGTTGTGACCACTCTTTAGAATTGTCACACAACAGCGTATGGTGTAGAGATGACAATTTTTATATTTGAAATACCCATCTATCTATGGCTCTGTATAAACCTTTGCCAGATACAAACACATTTTCACGCATTTGCAAACAAAGTAGACCCAGATCAGATGGCTCCTATAGGAGCTGTCTGATCAGGGTCTGCTCCCTTTGCTTATGACTTACTGGTATTTGTTAACAGTGTCGGCTAAGGTCTGCATGGTTTGCCATTCCAGTGAAAAGTAGTACATTGTATTCAGCATTCAAAGATTTAAAGAACAAAATGACATTCGAAATCAAATGAAAGGTAGCAAAATAGTTTAAATTAGGTAGTTTAAATAGCTGAAATTAGGTAGTTTAAATAGCTGCAATCAGTATGCTTATTTCTAATGGTCAACTAAACAATTTTTATGAAAGGCAGCAAACCAGTTTTAAAAGCTGCATTCAGCATGTTTATTTCTACTGGTCAATTAAACCAATATATGAAAGGCGGCAATTAGAACATATATATAATTAAATGAAAGGCAGCAAAATAGTTAAAAAAGCTGCATTCAGTATGTTCATTTCTATTTGTCAAATAAATAAATCAAATGAAAGGCAGTAAAATAGTTTAAAAGCTGCATTCAGTATGTTTATTTCTATTTGTCAAATAAATAAATTAAATGAAAGGCAGTAAAATAGTTTAAAAGCTGCATTCAGTATGTTTATTTCTATTTGTCAAATAAATAAATTAAATGAAAGGCAGTAAAATAGTTTAAAAGCTGCATTCAGTATGTTTATTTCTATTTGTCAAATAAATAAATCATATTTTGCTAATGAAACAATATAATTGCTTATATAGAAGCTAAAACAAAACAAGAGCCCGAAAACAATTACAGATCTAAAATTTGCGTCATCACTAATGGTGAATTGTAACCATTTGACAAATTATCATTTTTTGGTAACATTATATTTGTGATAGAGTAATCTTCAATCAACTATCAAAGGAATCAGTGAAATGATATCATGGCCGTCTACATACAATGTGTAAAGGTTTCGAAGCAGTAATACAAATACGGTATTCTGAAACTGTCAGAGCAACAGATAAAGGTGGCACACTCAAATACCAAAATTGTCATTTCTCCACCAAACCCTATGTTGTGACTACACTTAAGAAGTGTCTCAAAGAGTCTTAAGAGTAGTCACAACTTGGGGTTTAATTGGTGGAGAAATAAATAAGTTTTTACACATCTTATCTGGATTTCTGGTATGGTCAAACTGATTTTCATTTCTAGACATGAGACGTTAATTAGAGACAATTCGGTATATTCTGTTCTAAGAACAGAATGTATTCTAAATATAACATAGATATCAATGACATAGAATCTTCAACACTCCATCTGAACCCTTTACTCCCTAAATACGCCTTTCTACACCTTGGCAAACAGAGCAGACCCAGATCAGATGACTCCTATAGGCACCATCTGATCAGGGTCTTCTTTGTTTCTTATCATATACATGTAATATAGATATGATTTTACAGTTTCTGCCACGGCCAAAAATTCCTGCGTCCATGTGCTATTATAACAAATTAATCTCATTAATATTCACCATGTCATTCTTTTCTTCTATGAATATTAACCCTTTCCCTGTTCTATGTTTGTTTCAAATTGCAATACCTATTGCATATTCATGGACTAAATAGTTATAATGAAATAAGGAAGGTTGGATATTGTTGCCATTTTAGAAACTAAAGAACCAGATCTATCAAATTCTATTAGCAAACAGAGCAGACCCTGATCAGACGGCTCCTCTAGGAGCCGTCTGATCTGGGTCTACTCTGTTTGCAAATGCGTGAAAACACGTTTGTATGAGGGAAAGGGTTAAAGGAGGACAGGGTTAAACCTAAAACATCACTTTGTTTCAATTGTTCCTTCACCAGGTTATAACCTTTCATATGAATCTACCCTTTAAGAGCCCCATCTACCACTACCATCCCCCTTGTTACACAACAGGAAGATTTGAACAACATGGTTTCTGGCAACCAGTGAGCGAAATGATGGCAGAGAAAGAAGAACTGGCAAATCTCTATGAAGCATGTGCCACAGGTGATTAGCAATCTATCCTTACAATCTGTACTATTCTACACAGCAAGCTAGCATTGAATATGTCTATGACAAAGACATTAATCCCCTGGTTATCACTGCTTCAGAATAACTGAGAGCTATGCTCTCAAAGAATATTTTGCCTATTTTGAACATCTGTATATTAAAGCTCGATCAAATTGACCAGGACCCTGCCCTACTAAATTTGCATAAATAAACATTCGTAACATTTCTATATTTATCATCGTCATTGCATGGGTTTATCCTCAGCACGTGTTCCGCTAAGCAACTATGCATGGACACACTTGTAATTGTATGGTTTATATATATGCACGGGTTATCGCTCTCCCATAATTTCAGCTAGAATAGACTTCACGATTTACCGGCGGAGTTTTATTTATACAGCCTCATCTCTCTCCTTATGTATTCTGCATAAAGGTGAGGGTCCAGGTCAAATTGTTCAAGCTATAACTCTCTAGCTCATGAATATTCATATGATAAATAACTAGAAAACTGACTGACTCAGAGAGGGCCCTGTGAAGGAGTTAGAATAGTTTTGCACCAAGCCCTGCAGATGATCTTTTGTTGAATATGGTATTTTTGATAACTCAAGGGCAGATAAACTCTGGACATGGTGATCTCATACAACCCAAAAAGTATAGGTGTCTTCCTCTCATAATACTAAGCATTATTACGCCCTTAATATGAACCAAATATGTGAAGTACTGTTTGAGTTATCACGTCACATCAAAAGTGTTGACAAAAGTTAGTGGCATTATTGATGAATCAAGGGCAGATAACTCTACACATAGTGATCTGATTCAACCCAACAACAATAGGTGTCTTCCTCTGATGATACTACGCATATGCCCTTAATATGAAACCAATATGTGAAGTACTGTTTGAGCTATCATGTCACATCAAAAGTGTTGACAAAAGTTGATGGCATTATGGATGAATCAAAGGCAGATAACTCTACACATAGTGATCTGAATCAACCCCAAAACTATAGGCGTCTTCCACTGATGCTACTAAGCATAGGCCTTTAATATGAAACCAATATGTGAAGTACCGTTTCAGTTATCACACCACATCGAAAGTGTTGACAAAAGTTGATGGGATTTTGGATGAATCAAGGGCAGATAACTCTACACATAGTGATCTGTTTCAACCCAAAAACTATAGGCATCTTCCTCTGATGCTACTTAGCATATGCCTTCAATATGAAACCAAAGTATGTAAAGTACTTTTGAGTTATCATGGTCCATGCTTATAAAGCTTTTTAGTTGAGTCTGAGTTTCGTTCTCAAGCTTTTGATTGGTCAGATTTGAGTTCTCAAGCTTTTGATTGGTAAGATTTGAGCCAGAGGCTCAAATCTGACCAATCAAAAACTTGATAACGAACTCAGAATCAACTAAAAGTTTTATAAGCATGGACCCAGGTCGCATCAAAAGTGTTGACAAAAGTTGATGGCATTTTTGAGGAATCAAGGGCAGATAATGATCCGATTCAACCCAAAAACTATAGGTGTCTTCCTATAACAATTTATCTAGTTAATATTCATGATGTCATTATTTCCTACATGAATATACATGAAACCCTGATCTGACAGCTTCTACAGGATCTACTCTGTTAGCAAAAGGGTAGGAAAAGAGTATATATCTGAAGAAAAGAGTAAACTCTTTCCCCCATGAATATTCATTTAAGAAATAATGACATCATGAATATTAATTAGATTAATTTCCTATCATAGCAAATGGATACAGGAATTTTTGGCCATGGCAGAAACTGCAGAATCATATCTTTATTATACCATAAGCAAACAGAGTAGACCCTGATCAGACGGCTCCTATAGAAGCCATCTGATCTGGGTCTACTCTGTTTGCAAAGGCATAGAAAGGCGTATTTTTGGAGTAAAGGGTTAACTGCCTATGGCTTACTGTCTGCCCACTGAGCAAACAGACCCTTATTGGATCACTACTGAAATAGCCTCAAATACTTGGCAAGACATTCTTAGGCTAATTCTATAGTCCTAAAGGAGCAGTTGGACCTGTCTACACTATTGGAAAATCTGAGTTTCATCTAAAGTTATAAAAATTCTGCATACTTGACTTCTTAGGAGCTTTACAATCCACTGAGCTTCCTAAATTATTTGCTAAATACACAATGTACAATGAAATTTCTGTAAATCTCTGGTTAATTAATTAGTAACAACTGAAGAGATAGAATCTTCCCCTCCATGCTGCCTTAAGTTGTTTTTTGGCTCTGTAAACCAAACAACTGTTGTCTGCAAAAACTTCTGATAGCTACAATTCTCAACATTTAATTTTCTCTTCATTTCTCTTCAAAATTACAGTATCGGCATCAAAAAGATTGGATCCTAATGAGATGCCAAGTTAATCGACATGACATCTGGATCTAAACTATTTGTAAAGGTTATCTTACATTCGCCTCTAGCATGCAAACAGCTAACATTCTCCATGAGATTTTGCCAACATTAGTTACACTTGTCTGCTAAACAAGTTGAGCATTTGCATTCTGCTGACTGTAGTTTTCTGTAGTGCACCTCTGTGACACATTGTGAATAATCGTAAAACATCAAAAGCAACAGTAATTGCCAACAACTAGATAGGTGGGTGGAAATTAGCTTAGGTGTAAAGCAAAAATAACCTATGACACATTTTCCGGGTTTATGTATGCACATTTTTACCTATAAATACATCACAGAAATCTGACAGCTTTTTCTAGAACAAAAAGCTAACACCCCCTCATTCCTATCCAAGGCCCCTTTCCCCCTCAGGTTGTCCTTGCTGCTGTTCATATGCTAGTAACTTGTAAGTTGTAATTGAAAAATTGGAGATGATTTTGATACATGTGCATACACAGAGACGCTCCAATATTAATCCTTATTAGTCTGTAAAAAATATCTGCTTAAATTCTGATCTGTCACAAGTTCAACAATTCATAAACTAACAGCTGCCCACATCGTAACAGCCAGAATAAAACCAACCCTGCAAAACCGACATAAATCCTTCCTCCTTTGAATATTCATGTAAGAAATATTGATGTTATGCATATTTATTAGATGAATTTGTGTAATGTAATAATGTATACAGAATGTTTTGGTACTTGTAGAAACTATAATTAATTTCATAAACAAACAAGCAGGTCCTGATCAGATGGCTCTGCTCTGTTTGCTAATAGAATATTTATTTTTATGCTCCCCAACAACGGTGTTGGGGGAGCATATAGTCGCCGCTTGGTCCGTCCCTCCGTTTGTCCGGAGCATAACACAAAATCGAGACTTCTTAAAAAATCTTCAAGAGAGATGCTTTATTACTTCATTCTAATGAAAACCTTTTAACGAAGATTTAACTTTCAGAATGACAGATTACTTCTTCCATTTATTTCTGATGAGGCTACAACTAGTTTAGCATTGTAATACAGAAATGACATCAGATCCTGGGGAGATATCCTCTGTGTTGAACACTAAACTGTCAGACAGAGAGCAACAGGAAATATTTCTTGAGAGCAACCACTGCCAAACTATGTACAGTAATATGGTATTTCTAATACCTGTACAGTAAAACCTCTCTATAACGGCCACTAAATTACTTCATGTATTTTGTGTTAAAGGTAGGTGGCTGCTTAAAGTAAAGTGAAAGTAAAACAGAACACTCCTATAGGAGCGTTCTGTTTTACTTTCACCTTGCTTTAAGTAACCACCTGCCCTAAATACCAAATAATTAACACAATTTAGTGGCCATTATAGAGAGGGTTTACTGCACAAAGCAACCATTCCAAGGAGGTCTTATTCTGGGTCTTTAGCTCTTTCCCTGTTGAATATTTGTTTAATTAACCCTTTCCTTTGTCTATATTTATTACAAATTTCAATACCTACTGAATATTCATGGCCAAAATAGTTATAATGAAATATGGAACGTGAAATATTGTAGCCATTTTAGAAAATAAACATATCTATCAAATTCTATAAGCAAACAGAGCAGACCCTGATCAGACAGCTCCTCTAGGAGCCATCTGATCTGGGTCTACTCTGTTTGCTGATGCATGAAAACACGTTTATATGAGGGAAAGGGTTAATATGTACATCATGAATATTTATTAGCTGAATGTTTATAATGGCAATTAGCTACACAGGATGTTTGGGCATTTGTAGAAACTGTTGAGTCAGATCTATTACAATTTCAATGATAGCAAACAAGGCAGACCCTGATCAGAAGGCCCTTACAGGAGCCATCTGATCTGGGCATACTCTGTTTGCAAAGGCGTTAAAAAGAGTTTATATGAAGGAAAGGGTTAAGGCAGATGGTAACATAATGCAGGACAAAAGTAATGCTCAAAGCTCTTTGGGAGCTTTCTGTATTTCTAATGCCATACAGAAAGCAATCCCCTACTTTTTTTAGACTCCTGTTGAATCAGTAATTGGTCCCTTAACCCTTTACATCATACAAATGCCTTTTACGCCGCTGCAAATAGAGCAGAATCAGACCAGATAGTTCCTGTAGAAGTCTTCTGATACGGGTCTGCTGTGTTGGTAATAAATATTTATGATGTCATTATTTCTGACATGAATATTGAACAGGTAAAGGGTTAAAGTCAATTACGTAACAAACTATATTTTCTGCTTCAATTCTCATCATCTTTTTCTTTTCACAATCAGAGTCAAATTACAAAAACAACTTAGAACCTAAAGAGAACAACTTAGATCCTAAGGTGATTTCAAGTTACTCTGCATCTCATCTGGATACAAACCGTCTCCAAGCACAGTTAACCCTTTCCCTCATATAAACGAGTTTTCACGCATTAGCAAACAGAGTAGGGGTCTGCTCTGTTTGCTAGTAGAATTTGATAGATCTGTTTCTTTGCTGTCTAAAATGTTTACAATGTTCCTCCTATTATTTCTTTACAACTATTTTGTTAATGAATATTCAGTAGGTATTGAAATTTGGAATACATATAGATTACAGGGAAAGGGTTAAAACAAATTCACTCATATTGCAGGAAGAGTTACAAGTCACCATGACTGATGATGATACAACCTGCCTTCCTGATCAACAAACATACAGGCTTTCAGATAACCGAAACACCTCAAGTGTGAAACACACTGAACTTTTCCCATTCATTACTGTCTGCAAAACTTCTCATCTGCTTTACTTTCATTTATGAATTTCTTCCCATTTTGTTTAAAAACACAAAATCAGTGTTTCAAACAGTTTGGATCCAGATGAGACGTCGACTGACTTGATGTTTCATCTGGATCCAAACTGTTTGCAAAGATGATCAGATTCACCCATGGCAATGAAAGAGTTCTTGACTAGCACAGAAATAATCAGTTGGCTGTTTAAATTGTATTCAAATCAATATTAAAACACTTCAATAAACGTCCTCAGTAAGATTACAACAGATTGTTTGAAGGTCACCTGTATCATCTGCAGAAGGCTAAAAATCCTTGGAAAAAGTGTGACATACAGTACAAGCTATCTTAAGCGGCCATCAAAAAGAGGTCTAATTATGGGTCTGTAAGGCAGGTGGTAGCTTAGTGCAGGTTCAAAGTAAATTCTGCAATACAAAAAGCTCCTATAGGAGCTTTCTGCATTACTTTGGACCCTGCATTAGGAACCACCTGCTTTTTAACACTCCTATGTTCAATAAACGAAAGGTCGCTTAAGACAGGTTCTACTGTACACTGGGATGGGTGATGATGGGGGGGGAAAAAGAGACAGACAATGGAGAAGTGGTCTCCAAGTGTCACCCTACTTACAGCAGATGACAAACAATACCTCATTCTGCATTTAGCTATGTTGACTTGTGACTGACATGCGGTGTTTACAAATGAAACTATCAATGTAAGCATGGCCATATCTTGCAGGACTGAGTACTTCTTATTTAATCCTTAACCCATTCCCACTTAGGCTATTTTTAGACCTAACCTCTTTGATTAAATCTACCAAAAAGGAGCATTAACTGGAGAAAAGTAAATTTTCAGAAATGTGTAGTTTTGAAACCATTGTGATAAATAGAGCATTTGCTCCTGTGGAGCAAATGCTCTATTTATCACAATGGTTTCATAAAATGACTTTTACAGAGGCGTCAAAAGGCGTCTATATGCGGGAATGGGTTAACCTCATACAAATCACTTTCCCATGCCTTTGCAGACAGAGTAGACACAGAACAGACAGCTCTGATCAGGGTCTGTTCTGTTTGCTTATCGGATAATATTATAGATCCGATTTTACAGTTTCCCAAAAGGCCAAAGTTCTCTTGTTTAGATACCATTACAAAAACTGCAGTCAATGAATATTCATGAAGTGATCGATTCTTGCATAATTATTCATGAAGTTAACCCAAAGGATATTTTTAGATCCAACCTCTTTGAATAAATCTACGGAAAAGGAGCATTAACTAGAGAAAAGGAAAAATTTGGTATTTTGTAATTTGAAACCATTGTGATAAATAGAGCATTTGCTCCTATAGGAGCAAATGCTCTATTTATCACAATGGTTTCAACAGGTGACTTTTGCAGAGGCATCAATATGAGGGAATCGATTAAGGGATAAAGTCCAACCTGGAGACGTTTTTTTTGCTTGCTAGCTACATACAATGTACATAAAAATGATTTTGCAAATACATATTAGTCAGTTATTTACCATGTTAATGTTTCTTAAAGTCGATGCACAACAAGAAAAGGACAAGTGCACATGCAAATATAGTTGACCCTCTGAACACAACTCCTGCATATCAGATGAACAATAAGCCGGTCTCCCTGTACACACCTTGGATATACTTCTGATGAGAAAAAATATCGACTCTTTCTAGAAATATTTATCAGGATTCATTCCATTCTGTATCCAATAAAGTATCTAACAATTGGAACAGAAGAACATGAAACAAATGCAAGACTTTGTTGTAAAAAGGCTCATCTGTCAATAAAAACAATACATCTGGCCCCTGTCAGATCTGTCTTGCCATTGTGTAACACAGACAATAATGTGAAGTTTGTTGGAGCCAGCTATAAAGATCTTCAATGTATGGACATAGTAACCCTTTACTTGATAAATATGCATTTGCAAACAGAGTAAACCCAGATCAGACAGCTCCTGTAGGAGCTGTCTGATCAGGGTTTGCTCTGTTTGCTTATGGAATAGTATACATATGATTCTACCATATCTGTCATGGCAAAATATTTCTGTGTTAAAATGCCATTTATAAAAATGGCCATGTATTTTGTTTTTACTTAAATAGCAGTCATTTTAAGGACATATATATTTAGGTAAAAAACTTTTGTAAGACACCCATTATCCTGGCAATACTTGTTTATACAGAGTAATGACAGATAGTGTGTCATTGCGCATAAGTCTATATAAGTTGCAATATTTCTATGGTGTAAATTGATTATACAAGACTGTCTGAAGGAGAACACATGTGTCACCTACCATCAGAACTGTGATACAAACAAGAGGGCCATGATGGCCCTGAAATCGCTCACCAGAGGGAAAGATTTTTAAAGTTTCAACTACATGTATGTTTCTAAACAAAACTGGACACCTGTTTTGTGGGGTGTTATTTGACCCTTTCTCTGTATAATTATAATGGCAAGCTTTCTGGGATGATTTGCTTTATTATAAATATTTTCTAAGTCCAATACCGAACGTTTACCGAACGTTAACTTGGAAAGCATATAACGCACAAAAAATATGTGGAAAAGTTTCATTTTCCATTACATATTACTACGCATAACCTAACAACTCCTTGATATATTGCGTATTTAGAAACGAACGACAACTCTTGTAGAGCACGTTTCGTAACAAAACCAGTTCACACCTGAACGTTTCGAACCCCTTCAGAATTAGAGTACTGATGATTGTTTCAAAGCAGAAATTGTATAAAAATCGCGATTTCAACAATTTATACAAACGGAATTGTTATGGAAATGGAAAATTAAAACTTGTTAACAATAACTGGTGATAATAACCATTGTGATAAATAGAGCATTTGCCTTAGTGATAAATAGAGCATTTGCTCCATAAGAGTAAATGTACTATTTATCACAATGGTTTCAAATCTACACAATTCTGAAATTTTCCTTTTCTCTATTTAACCCTTTTCCTCATATAAACATGTTTTCACGCATTTGCAAACAGACTAGACCCAGATCTACCTCTTTGAATAAGCAGACAACATTTCTAACATATGACAACCCTATCACAGCTTAGCAGGACTTAACCAAAATTAGCACACAGTTTGAACTCAGATCTGACACATACCGGTATGTAACTTTATATGTGGTTTGTATATGAGTTAATTTACTCCTATGGAGCAAATGCTCTATTTATCACAATGGTTTGAAATCTACACAATTCTGAAATTTTCATCTTCTCTAATTAATGCTCCTTATCAGTAGATTTATTCAAAGAGGTAGGATCTGAAAAAAGCCTTTGTGATAAATAGAGCATTTGCTAACCATTGTGATAAATAGAGCAAAAGCTCCATAGGAGTAAATGTTCTATTTATCACAAAAGTTTCAAATCTACACAATTCTGAAATTTTCCTTTTCTATAATTAATGCTCCTTATCAGTAGATTTATTCAAAGCGGTAGGATCTGAAAAAAGCCTTTGTGATAAATAGAGCATTTGCTCCATAGGAGCTAATGCTCTATTTATCACAATGGTTTCAAATCTACACAATTCTGAAATTTTCCTTTTCTCTAATTAATGCTCTCCTTATCAGTAGATTTATTCAAAGAGGTATAACAGTCACTTTATGAAACCATTGTGATAAATAGAGCATTTGCCTTTGTGATAAGTAGAGCATTTGCTCCATAGGAGTAAATGCACTATTTATCACAATGGTTTCAAATCTAAACAATTCTGAAATTTTCATTTTCTCTAATTAACCCTTTTCCTCATATAAACATGTTTTCACGCATTTGCAAATAGAGTAGACCCAGATTTACCTCTTTGAATAAGCAGACAACATTTCTAACAGATGACAACCCTATCACTGCTTAGCATGACTTGACCAAAATTAGCACACAGTTTGGATTCTGATCTGACACAGACCGATATGTAACTTTATATGTGGTTTGTATATGAGTTAATTTACTCCTATAGAGCAAATGCTCTATTTATCACAATGGTTTGAAATCTATACAATTCTGAAATTTTCCTTATCAGTAGATTTATTCAAAGAGGTAGGATCTGAAAAAAGCCTTTGTGAGAAATAGAGCATTTGCCAACCATTGTGATAAATAGAGCAAAAGCTCCATAGGAGTAAATTAACTACACAATTCTGAAATTTTCCTTTTCTATAATTAATGCTCCTTATCAGTAGATTTATTCAAAGAGGTAGGATCTGAAAAAAAGCCTTTGTGATAAATAGAGCATTTGCTCCATAGGCGTACATGCTCTATTTATCACCATGGTTTCAAATCTACACAATTCTGAAATTTTCCTTTTCTCTAATTAATGCTCCTTATCAGTAGATTTATTCAAAGAGGTAAAATAGTCACTTTATGAAACCATTGTGATAAATAGAGCATTTTCTCCATAGGAGTAAATGCTCTATTTATCACAATGGTTTCAAATCTACACAATTCTGAAATTTTTCAAGAGGCAGATTCTTAAAATATCCTGTGAGGGAATGGGTTAAAACCAGTGTGAGCAAACAGAGACTAATTCTGAAGCAGAGTTTTGACCAGGAACTTGACCTATTCAGTGATTATGCAACACAGATGGAGTGACCTCAATCCCTCTAGTTCAGAGGAACCTTTATAGTGTAAAATAATATTTTAAAGTATAACCAACAGGGCAGGGCCAATTTTAACCTCAGAACTATGATATTTACCAATGTCAATAAGGAATACTAAGTAAATCTATACACCAAATATCTAAGCTCTGTGACATGTAGTTTTTGACAAAAAGATTTTTGAAGTTTTCCCCATGCCTAACCTAAGTGAGCCCAGCATTCTGCTACTTGTACAGAAAACAACAGTCAGCTAGAAAAAACTGGCCACCCCTGGGACCGTGGCAGAGCCAATTTTGACTCCAGGGACATAATTTATATAACTTTTGTAGAGGACCTATAGGTGATGCTATGTGCCAAAGATGAAAGCTGAGAACCCTGTAGATTCAGAGGAGAAGACTTTTAAAGTTCAAATTGTTGACGACGCACACCACACGACGCACGACAAACGCCGACAGACGACGGACATCAGGCGATCACAAAAGCTCACCCTGAGCACTTTGTGCTCTGGTGAGCTAAAAAGAGTAACACATGTTAGACAACAAAATTAATGTTATACACTGAATCTTACACACTCTTATCATAAACAAGTTAAGGGAGCACTGAAACCAATGCCATAGTCCCCCTACCAGTTAAACTTTCCTGAAATTTTGTAAGTCAAACTCCTGTAATTCTATGCAAAATCAATGTAGTGTGATCTGTAACTTATTATAATAAAGCTACATACCAAATATCACTTCAATATCTGCAGGGGTTTTGAAAAATAAAAGAAAATGTGTCCATGGGACACGGATGCCCCCGCGAGCAAACTGGAAGTAGATGAATGACAGACCTGAAAAGGGGAGACACAGTACAACTCACTAGGATTATGCTTCAGACCAAATATAAAATCATTGCAGCTTACACGAGCGAAGAAATCTTTTACGAAATGTTTTGTAAACAATCAACAAAAATTCAATCAAAGTGTCGGCAAACAGGAGTAGATGAATGACAGACAAGGAAAAACTCACTATGATTATGCTTCAGACCAAACATCAAATCATTGCAGCTTACACAAGCGAAGAAATCTTTTACGAATTTTTTTGTAAACAATCAACAAAAATTCAATCAAAGTGTCGGCAAACAGGAGTAGATGAATGACAGACAAGGAAAAACTCACTATGATTATGCTTCAGACCAAATATCAAATCATTGCAGCTTACACAAGCGAAGAAATCTTTGACGAAAGATTTAAAGGACGGACGTACTGACGTACAGGACATACAGACTGACAAGGGTAAAACTTAATGCCCCCGTCGCCTAAAGGCGGGGGCATGAAATTCTGGAAAACTGAAGTGTGACTGACAGACGGACAGATCTAGAGTGCAAACCTATAGTCCCCTTCGCGTTGCCAGTAGATAGGGGACTATAAAGAAGGAGCAGTTTTGTTACAGTCTACACTTTTTGTTTCTCCATTGATACCATTAGTTACTTGTGCCAATCGACGTAACCTTTTCCCTCTCATGAATACATGAATTCATAAATATTCATTAAAAACAAGAGTGTTCGAAGGAACACATGTGTCACCTGCTGGGAGAAGTGTCACAATAAAACAAGAGGGCCAGAATGGCCCTGAAGCGCTCACCAGACAATCAGAGGAGAAGATTTTCAAAGTTTTCACTTTATGTTTCTATTGAAAGCTGGCTACTCCTGGGGCAGGGCCAATTTTGACCACAGGGGCATAATTTATATAACATTTGTAGAGGACCTGAACATGAAGCTATGTGCCAAATATGAAAGTTATGAACCTTCCAGTTTCAGAGAAGATTTTCAATGTTTTTACTATATATTTTTATTGAAAACTGACCACCCCTCGGGTGGGGCCAATTTTAATCCCAGGGGCATAATTTAAACAAGGCCATACAAAGTTCTGACTAAAGGCGATCAACTGTTCTTCTGAACGGGTATGTGTACCCTAGCATTCCAAACTGATTTTTTGCATTTGAATATTATTATAAATTATTACATAATAATTGCATAATCATAAGTATAACTTAACAGTTTCAAGTAATACAATTTCATGTTAAAAAATATTTCATAATTTATTTGAAATCTTTAATTTGGCATTCTGGAGTCTTTACATGATTTACCCTTCTTCTGAACTGCAGGGCAGGTTATAATAATATCATAATGCCAATCACTATTATTAATTAACCCTTCCCTCATACAAACGTGTTTTCACATTTTTGAAAACAGAGTAGACCCAGATCGGATGCCTCCTATAGGAGCCATCTGATCAGGGCCTGCTCTGTTTGTAAATGGAATTTTATACAGCTGTTCCTTAAGTTTCTAAAATGGCTACAATGTTCCACCTACTATATTTCATTATAACTATTTTGTAGATGAATATTCAGTAGGTTTTGAAATTTGGAAAAAAATGACTACAATGTTCCACCTTCCATACTTCATTTTAACTATTTTGTTCATGAATATGCAGTAGGCATTCAAATTAATAATAAACATAGAACAGGCAAAGGGTTAAGGCACAGAGCTCCAGCACCAGATACAGGTGACCTAAAAATAGCCACTGGTCATCTATCCCACTGCTTGACTGGATGACCTATTTATGAGCAAAGAGAAGATGCTTAAAATCGCAGTCAGCTATAAGTTTGCTAGAAAACTGTCCACCACGGTGTGTAGCCAATTTTGACCACAGGAGCATAATTTATATAACTTTTGTAGAGAACCTGAACATGATGCTATGTGCCAAATATGAAGGCTGAGAACCTTTCAGTTTCAGAGGAGATGATATTCAAAGTTTTCACTATATGTTTCTATAGAAAACAATGCACCCATGGGGTGGGGCCAATTTTGACCCTAGGGACATAATTTATATAACTTTTGTAGAGGACCTACAGATGATGCTATGTGCCAAAGATGAAAGCTGAGACCCCTGTAGATTCAGAGGAGAAGATCTTTAAAGCTTGAAATTGTTGACGCCCGACGACGGACGACGCACGACGCACGACGCACGACGGACGACGCACGACGACGGACGACGGACATCAGGCGATCACAAAAGCTCACCCTGAGCACAAAAGTGCTCTGGTGAGCTAAAAAGGCAGGAGTCACACAAATAAACCGAATGATAGACAGACATATGGATGGCTGATGAAGAAGTGATTCCTAAGTGTCACCCTCCTAAAGCAGGAACAAACAAGAGCACCACAAGCGGGTGCAAACGCTCATCTGTCGTCATTGTCAAGATGAACATGCATACCATAAATGAAGGTTGTAAATGAAAAATTGAAGTAGTTATGGTCAATGTTAAGATTTCGGACGACGACAACGATGCGGACGCCGGAGTTACGACAATAGCTTGTGATTTCTTCGAAACAGACGAGCTAAAAAACTATTAAATGTACTTGTTTTCAGTAATGAGTATTTTAATTATTTACAGTAAAACCATGATTATTCGAAACTTTAGTATAGAAGAATTTAGGCCCTTTTAGGCAGGTGGCTGCTTAATGCTCCTATAGGAGCTTTCTGCATGGCTTTCACCCTGCATTAAGCAAAAGTCATGCAGACTTTCACCCTGCATTAAGCTGCCATCTGTCTTAAAGATTGATAATGACACGTATTTTAGTGTTCTAATAATCCAGATTTTGCTGTATATGCATGTTTGATCAATTTCCGCTACAATAGGTTATTCAAACAGTATGGATCTAGATGAGGCAACAAGTAACTCAGCTTTTCATCAGGATTGAAACTGTTCCAACTTTCTAATCATGTCGTTGAAAAGAAATTGTTGAAGAAAAAACTCCCGATATGAAATTGAAGCAGATGATATTCTTAGTAGAAAAAATCTGATTAGCAGCAAAAGGATCAAAAGTTCTCTCAAAGTTCGTCAAATAGACACTCTTGCTAGGCCTGAAACAAACTCATATTCTTCAAACATTAACCTTTTACTCCATGAATATTTATGTAAGAAATAATGACATCATGAATATTAATTAGATTAATTGTTGTAATTGCACAGACATGGACACCGGAAGTTTTAGTCATGGCAGAAAATGCAGAATCATATCTGTATATCATATCATAAGCAAATAGAGCAGACCCTGATTAGACGGCCGTCTGATCTGGGTCAGACCATTCGCAAAGGCATAGAAAGGCGTATTAAGGGAGTAAAGGGTTTAACAGACAGTAAAACCTCTAAGGGCATCACCTAAAACAGGTCTAAAAGACTCTAAATCTAGGTCTTAAAGGCATGTGGTAACTTAATGCAGGATGAAAGTTATGCAGAATGCTCCCATCTAGGAACTTCTGCATTAATTTCATCCTACATTGACTCATTACATTAGAATCTACAGCTCTAATCCTTTACTCCATATAAACACCTTTTAAGACTTTACAAGTTTGCAAACAGTGCATACCCATTTCCGACGGCTCCTACGTTCTGCTCTGTTTGCTTATGAAATAATATAGGTCTGATTCTAGTTTCCATCATGGCCAAATCTTCTGTGTTCACAAGTCATTGTAACAAGAGCACCGCAAGCGGGTGCAACGCTTGTCTGTCGTCATTGTCAAGATGAACATGCATACCAAAAATGAAGGTTGTAAATGAAACATTGAAGAAGTTATGGTCAATGTTAAGATTTCGGACGACAACGACGACGCGAACGCCGGGTTACAACAATAGCTCGTGATTTCTTCTAAACAGACGAGCTAAAAATTCATGGTCATTATTTCTTACATCAATATTCATGGAGTAAAGGGTTACAAAAATTTACTGAATCGCCCTTTGATCAACAATACAACATCAAAATACTCCTTAACATTCCATAAGTATATATCTGAAACATTATGCCATTCATGAAATGCACCACTACTTCACAGCTACTAAACAACTCAACATTCTCAATATCAATGAAACATCCCTCAATCATTTCACAAACATTCCTTATTCATTCCTGAAATATTGTCTTAACCATTCCCGAAACATGCTTCAACCATTCCTTAAATATTGTATTCTAGGATCCACACTTTCTTGAACTAATTTCATTTCAATCACTGTAATTAAAGTAACAAGCTATCAGAGTAACAGATAAAGGTGCTCAAATACTAAAATCATCATCTCTCCAAACCCTATGATGTGACCACTATTTAGAATCGTATCATCAGGAGGATTCTAAAGAGTAGTCACATCATAGGGGTTTTGGAGAAATAAAGGAGATATTCATGAAAATGTTTTAATTTACACATCTTATCTGGACCTCTGAAGCTATGAATTTTGGACACAAGCCAGCCTAAGATGGGCAGACCCACAGCAAACCTGATACTCACCAGACTAGGGTCCAGTTGTGGCTGAACCATGCTCATAAAGATGTCCCACCACACCTGTAGAAACTCCTGACTGTGGCCAGTCCCTGGCAGCGGCGTAACCTTCCGTGTCTGCGTGTTGTACGTGTGATGCCACGGCTTCACAGCACCAATAAAATGTACTATTTTAACAGAGGATTTGAACCTGAAATAGACAAAAAACAATAAAACTTTTGTTTGATCCTATTCATAATAGCTAAATTACTTTGGGGCCAGTTGATATCACAGAAATACTCTCCAAATTACAGTAAACCTGTTTAAGCACTTACTTATTGAATAAACATGAGTATTATAAACCATAAAACACTATGTTGTGACCACTCTCTAGAATTGCCTTGTGCAGACAATTCTACAAAATGGTTACAACATAGGGTATTGTGGAGAAATAAAGGTTCTAAAGCACTAGTCTTGAAAAAATGTTCAACCCTTTCCCTGATGAATATTTATGTAGCTGGGTAGAGATTGTGGAGAAACAGTTGATTGGCTTTAGACTGTGTGACTTGATTGCTCAGTCGGTAGAGTGTTGGCATGGGAAGCCAGAGGCCCTGGGTTTGAGTCCCAGGCAAGTCACAACTTTTTCACCATGTTACATTTATACAAGAATTCATGATTTGCTGAATATTCACTAACTACATTTTTATGGCCAGTGAACAAGTGAAGTGTCAAACTGAAGTGTCATGGCAGAAACTGCACAATCAGACATATCTCATGTCATAAGTATAAAAGAACCCTGATGATCACATGGCTCCCACAAGAGCTGTCTGATCTGGGTCTACTCAGTTTGCAAAGGTGCCAAAAGGCATCTCTTCTGGGTATAGGGTTATTTGTCACATTTTCGGTATGCTTCAGGCGACATCCTGCTTTGAAAGTGACCTTTTTCTGACCATCAAGCTACTGGCTATCAAGGCAGTTTGTAGTCATGATTAGGTACTTACTGTGTAAAAGCTGGCAGGTAACTGTAGAAGGCCTGTGAGACTACGTTGTAAATAAATGGAAGATGTTTGGAAATGTCCTTGCTGGCCCAGTCACTGAAGTACATATTTAACAAACCCTGGTCTCCACCTGCACACAAGAGATTAAAACATGTCAAATAGCGTATTGTTTAATAAGAGCACCGCAAATGCTGTTCTGTTACTATGATAATCAATATCTTAAGGGCCATAAGCCTTTAACCCTTCCCCTCATATAAACGTGTTTTCACGCATTTGCAAACAGAGTAGACCCAGGTCAGATGGCTCCTAGAGGAGCCGTCTGATGAGGGTCTGCTCTGTTTGCTAATAGAATTTGATAGCTCTGTTTCTTAGCTTTCTAAAATGTCCACAATGCTCCACCTTTCATATTTCTTTATAGCTATTTTGTTAATGAATACTGAGAAGGTATTGGACTTTGCAATAAGCATAGAACAGGGAAAGGGTTAAATATTAATGATAGAATAATGGTGACAGGTCCCTTTTCAAATCATAACCAATGAGGAGGAATTTTATAGGGATAGCTTATTGATGTTGAAACTGTGACAAAATGACAAAGATTTAGCAAAACAAAACCATGACTTGTTTTCTTTGTCTGTTCTGTTTGCTAATGCAATTACATAGATCTGATCCAGCAGATTCTGTCTAAGTCAACAACTCCCCTTGAAATGTACTGCTTTGAATCCTTTATCAGATAATCTAAACTCTGTATGCCTTTGCAAACAGAGTAGATCCAGCTGAGACAGGTCCTCTTGCAGCTGTCTGATCAGAGTGCCTTTTGACACTTTACAAACCAATAAGACCCAGATCAGATGGCTCCTGTAGAGTCTGTCTAACCAGTGTCTGCTCGGTTTGCTTATGGAATGATATAGATCTGGTTGCAGTTTCTATCTACATCTTACATAAATATCATGTAAGGAATAAAGACCTATCGAATACTGGTTAGATTAACCTATTCCCTCATATTGTCACTCTCATTCAAATGCATTTTTATGACTGTAAAAGTGACTACATGTATTTGAAACCATTGAGATAAATAGAGCTTTGCTCCATAGGAGCAAATGCTCTATTTATCACAATGGATTAAAAACTACACAATTCTAATACTTTCAGGGGTTTTTTCTAGTAAATACTTCTTAATCTTTTCAGTAGATTTATTCAAAGAGATTTAAAGGGTTATAGGGATTCTTCTGCATTGCATGCATTTAATATAGGACTACGTTCCAAATTGCAGGTAAATTCATAACCTTTAGGATGTTATGTATGAATCCATAACCACCTCTAGAAACAGTTTGGATCCAGATGAGACACTGAATATCTCAGTGTCTCATCAGAATGGAAACTGTATGACTTTATATCTTAAATGGATAGAAGACTATACTATGAATCCGATGAACATTTCTATTGACAAAAATTTGCTCCCTTTGCTTAATGTTAACCCTATCCTCCATAGGCTATTTTTAAATCCAATCACTTTGATGAATAAATCTACCGAAAAGGAGCATTAACTAGAGAAAAGGATTTTTTTTTTTAGAATTTTGTAGTTTGAAACCATTGTGATAAATAGAGCATTTGCTCCTATAGGAGCAAATGCTCTATTTATCACAATGGTTTCATAAAGTGACTTTTACAGAGGCATAGAAAGGTGTATTTATGGAGGAAAGGGTTAAAGATATCTCTACTGAGAATGTCAGGAATTGTATCAAGCCTTACCCTACAGTAAAAGAGAGATATTACTATTGTATCTAATAACTTAATAAAGTTTGCATTTCTCAACATCCATGCCAAAGAAATCATTCATAGCACTCAGATTAATGACAGCAGCAAAACGTGTTGTCTGCTTCGAATGTCTCCTTTAAATGTTTCCCCTTATTCTGTAGATTTCTCTCCTCATTCTCATAGTAGAATTCTCTTATATTTCTTTTCAAAAATGTTATCGAGGCACCCAACGGTCTTGGTCTTGAATTGATACCATGTCACCCGGAAACTAATCTGGATAAAATGTTTCAAAAAGAAAACACCAATATCCCCATAGCCCACTAGTAGTTAACTGTTTCAACAACAGCAGCAGATTATGATTGTAAACAGTTTGGATCCAGACAAGATGCCAAATAACCCCGCATCTCATCATGACCCCCAGATATACCCAGATTGATTCTCTGCCTCATTTCCTGAAGAGAAAATACTTTTTGCAGACGACAATTACTTAGAATGTAAAATGTTATCCTTTTACTCCACAGATAAGTCTTTTCATGCCTTTGCAAACAGAGTAGACCAAGATCAGACAGCTCATGTTTGAGTCGTTTGATCAGGCTCGGCTCTGCTTCCTTATGGAATTATGTAGATATATGTGCAGTTTCGGTCATAGCCTCAAAATCCTGTGTTCATAAATCATTTTAATCCTTTACTCCATTATTAATGTAAGAAATAATGACACCGTGAATACTAATTGGATAAAAATTGTTATAATAGCACATGGACACAGGAATGTTTGGCAATGGCATAAACTGTAGAAACATATCTCTATCATATCATTAGCAAACAGAGCAGACCCTGATCAGATGGCTCCTATAGGAGCCATCTGATCTGGGTCTACTCTGTTTGCAAAGGCATATTTATGAAGTAAAGGGTTTATAAAACTAAAATATTTAACCCTTTCCTCCATAAATACGCCTTTCTTTGCCTCTGTAAAAGTCACTTTTTGAAACCATTGTGATAAATAGAGCATTTGCTCATATAGGAGCAAATGCTCTATTTATCACAATGGTTTACTCCTTTTACTCCTTATAAGATAAACTTTTCAAGGAAAATGTTTTGCTTTGACAAATACTGTAGAATCAGAGCTAGTATATTATTAAATTTATTTAAATTATTGTATAAGCATTGAGTATACTCAGTTTTGTATATCATAATTATGCAATTTATTTATGTGATGCGCTTTTGAATGCACATATCCTGTGTGAAAAGAGCGCTAGATATAAATGTGGTATGTCAAATGTAAACAGCAGACCTGATTAGACAGCTTCTATAGGATCTGGGTCTACTGTTTGCAAATGTGTGAAAATGTTTGTATATGAGGGAAAGGGTTAATAATATAAATTCTATTGTGCAGCCAATCTTGTAACATTCCTCCTATTACCCTACCATTCCACAAAAGTTGCTTACTTCATCAAATATCTATTAAGCCTTTCCCTCATATAAACATCTTTTCATGTTTGCATATATACAGAGTAGACCCAGATCAGACAGCTGTAAGAGTGGTCTGATCAGGAGCTGTTCTGTTTGCATAAAAATATATGCTGTCTGACTGTACAGCGTCTACCAATACCAAAAATCCTTTGCACATATGCCATTATAAAAATTCAACTAATAAATATTCCCAATGTCATTATTTCTTACATGAATGTTCAACAGGGAGGGGGTGAACATTGAATCAATATGTGCTTTATTTCCAACAAACAGAAACAATAACTGCAAAGTGTAAAAATCGTCTTCTATTACCATTTTGATGTGCTACCCACGCACAACTAGATATCGCAACAAGATTTTAAATGACTTCCAGGAGAAATGGTTCAATTAGCTTTTCTGTTCTTGTAATAAGTAATACATTATATTGCCAAAATCTCAGTTAAAATAAGAACTCAGACAAAATTAGGTTGTTATCCATTCTTAGCATGCCTCTCGTGCAAAACCTGTAACTATCTGCAAACAGTTTGGATCAAGATGAGATGCAGAGTAATTGAGCATCTCATTGGATTAAACATCACTCAATAAACAGATATTTTTATTAGAAATATAAGAGAACTCTACTTGGGGAATGCAGCAAATGGGAATTCATTGCTCATAATACTACATCATAAGTGGTACATGCAACTACAGAGTAAGCCATTGTACGTCTGCATCTGCTGAATAATTCAATTTCAAAGGCTGAAAATATCTTTGGCAAATTGTCCCAACAGACAAATCTAGCATCGGGAAAGTTCAGGCCAGAAATGAGAGCAAATCTGACCAAGAATTTAGCAGTGGTCTACCTCGAAACTTATTTGAATCCAAAACAAGTAAAACAAAATGTGTTTGTGAAACACTATACCCCGATGTGAGCTTTGACATTGTATAACCTTGAACTTATGACATCATGAATATTTATCAAGTAAAACTTTTGAGGGAACTTTTTACTTTAGCAATAAACTATAGAATCAGATCTGTATCATGCCATAAGCAAACATAGCAGACCCTGACTAGACAGCTCCTTCAGGAGTCATGTGATCTGGGTCTACTCTTGTTAGCAAAGGTGTGAAAAAGTGATTATATCAGGGAAAGGGTTAAATTCCCTAATATTAATGCTTTTTCATGTATGCAAATAAGAGTAAACCCAGATCAGATAGTTCCTGTAGGAGCCAGACTGATCAGGGTCTGCTCTGTTTGCTTAAGATGAAATTGTAACGGATCCGACTCCAGTCTCTACCGATACCAAAACATCCTACCAACATATGCCATTATAAAATTTCAGCTAGTAAATGTCATTATTTCTTTTATGAATATTCTGCAGGGAAAGGGTTAAAAAAATGAATGTACAAAGAGGACTGGGTATAGAAGTAACCTCAAGTGTTTGTCAGCCATTCTATCTAATTATTGAGCCATTCTTTAACCAGTTCCATTCTGAATATCAATTTAACACAAAATCATACCAAAATTTATCACAAACGAAAATGAGTTTCAGGGCAAATAGTGCAGATCCAGATCAAATGGCTCCCTCAGGAGCCCTTTGATCTGGGTCTAAACTGTTTGCAAATTTCTTATGTACCTAATTCCCTCATTTTAAGTCTGTAACGATAGACACTAAGAGATGCCCTGGGTATACTTACCATCAAAACTGCCATGTGAAGTAGCGAAGCTTAACAAAGACTCATATGTTTCCTTGGAAGGCTTGAACACAAATACACCTGAGTTGAAGCAGTCTGGCCAGCCAGCATCTGGGGCTGCCGACAGCTCCTCTCTGTCAAACAGCTCATCTACATTCTGTAAGACCTGCAACAAAACATGTTTCATACTAAATTGCTGCAAGATCTGTAGATAAGAGGTGTTTTGAGAAAACCTAATTAAAATATTTTTAAGTTTACTCCACAAAACCAAGTCTTACTGATATTCATAAGAATCTCCTCTCAATCAATACTATTCATTAGAATCATCTCTCTGTTGCTGCTATTCATTATAATATCTTCTTTGTTGCTGCTATTCTTTAGAATCACCTCTCTGTTACTGCTATTCATTATAATCTCTTCTTTGTTGCTGCTATTCTTTAGAATCACCTCTCTGTTACTGCTATTCATTAGACACTCCTCTCTGTTGCTGCTATTCTTTGGACTCTCCTCTATGTTGTTGCTATTCATTAGGCTCTCCTCTCTGTTGTTGCTATTCATAAGAATTTCCCCTCTGTTGCTGCTATTCATTAGAATCTTCTCACTGCTGCTGCTATTCATTAGATTCACCTCTCTGTTGCTGCTATTCATTAGACTCTCCCCCCTGTTGCTGCTATTCATTAGAATCTCCTCTCTGTTGTTGCTATTAATTACTCCCCTTTCTGTTGCTGCTATTCATTATTCCCCTTTCTGTTGCTGCTATTCATTATTCCCCTTTCTGTTGCTGCTGTTGCTGCTATTCATTATTCCCCTTTCTGTTGCTGCTATTCATTGTTCCCCTTTCTGTTGCTGATATTCATTAGTTCACCTTTCTGTTGATGCAATTCATTATTCCCCTTTCTGTTGCTGCTATTCATTATTCCCCTTTCTGTTGCTGATATTCATTATATCACCTTTCTGTTGCTGCAATTCATTAGAATTGCCTCTCTGTTGCTGATATTCATTACTCGCCTCTCTATTGCTGCAAATCATTAGAATTGGCACTTCAAACTGATTCTACACATTATAATTAGAAATGTGTCCATAGGACACTGATGCCCCCACTTCAGACTTTTGTCACAAAAAGTAAGGGCAATTTTTAAAGTCATTTTCGCAAATAAAGGACGGCAACTCCTAAATGACTGAAGCGATTTACATGACTATTTAACTGGACCAAGATATAATGGCCACAAACATGTGTGTAAAGTTTGGTGTGGATTGGACAAATACTTTCTAAGAAGAAGTCCGGACAAATTCTTCTAGATGTGCATACAGACTAAGTACGGACAAGGGCAACCCTATATGCCACCACTATGTGGGGGCATAAAAATTAAGATGTTGAATATTCATGAAGTGAACAATACAGGCATAAATGTTCATCAGAGAAAGGATTAAAGACTTATGTACATTGTATATTCATTTAGTGGCTGTTGTAGATAGGTTATTCCTGTATCATTTTACAGTGAAGTAGTTTCAGTGAATCTTCATGCTCTGAAGCATAGATAACTAGATAAGGCCTGTAAATTAAACCTCTTTTCAAGAATTACTCATTTATTTCTTCACCAAACCCTATGTTGTGACCACTCTTCAGAAGTGTCTTTTTTGAGAAGAGACAATTAAGTGTGGTCACAACATAAGGTCTGGTAGAGAAATGACAGAACTTAGTATTTGAAATAAGCCTCTCATCTATGGCTCAATTAACCAATTACCTCATAGGCTATTTTTAGACACAACCTCTTTGAATAAATCTACCGAAAAAAAGGAGAAATTTAGGTCTAATTGTGTAGTTTTGAAACCATTGTGATAAATGGAGCATTTGCTCCTATGGAGCAAATGCTCTATTTATCACAATGCTTCGGTTTGGTTTTTATCAGGTTTAACGTCGTTTTAACAGTATTTCAGCCACATCATGACGTCCAGCTAATTACAGGTGGAGGAAGACCCCAATAGTTTCAAAAAGGGACTTTTACAGAGTCATCAAATAGGTTCAAAATGAGGAAAAGGGTTAATGTGCATCCTACAGTCTTATGTGACCAGATCCCATTATTCTATATTTATTGGCCGACGCTCTAATAATGTGCAGTAAAACCTCTCTAACCCTTGACTTCATAAATATTCATTCAAGACTCCGCCCATTTTGAATATTAATATATATTTTTTTAATTCTTGTATTAAAAAACAAAAATTATTTCCACAACAGCTGTATATTATCAGATCAGCAACAAAAGCAAACAGAGTAGATCTTGATCAGACAGTTCTTACAGGATCTGTCTGATATGGGTCTACTCTGTTTGCAAAGGTGTAAAAAGGTGAGATTATCAAGTAAAGCACTCAAAAATGTCTGTTTGTAGGTCTTTAAGACATGTGGTAGTTTAACTCGGACAAATATGATGCAGAAAGCTTTTTGCCTGCATTAAGCAACCACGTGTGTTTGAGACTACTGTGTTTATACACTAAGTTGAAGTGTATCTGAACTAAACAAGACATTTCATCAGAAATACTCTACATTATATGAGACCTCTCAATGTCAAGACTATTGAGGGCCAATACCTAGACTGCCAGTTAAACACACTATACAGACAATTAACCCTTAGCTTGTTTCCAAAAATTATTGCCTTATTTAGCTCTAATATTAAGTTTTCTTTCTTTTCACTAAAGCAAGCAACAAATTCTGAAACTTGCTCTCAGATCATCGTCAATAAACCGGTTGTAACTGTTTAATAAGCACAACAGAGTAGAAAATAAACACCTACCAATGTGTCAGCATCAAGGAACACACATTTGTCAAATTGTGTTAGTCGCCAGCAGTGAAGTTTTGTGAAGGTCACATTGAGGTCAGGCCGTCCAAGTAAAGCTAAATTTATTGGATCCTGGCTGTCTAGTACATCTACCTCCTGCACAAAGTCGAAAACGCCGGCTAATTGTGACCTGTCAAAATAATAAATGAGAAAACTTCAATCCCTAGCAAAATTAATACTCCTCATCTGACTAAATCAGTTTGGCATTTCATGTCTAATGGCTGTATACCAGACTAACCTGACTGGTTTCCACCTTTCCATGAAGATTTTTCATTCTGAATTCATCATTGTTTACCCTTTTCCTGTTCAATATTCATATACAGAAATAATGAATTCATGAAATTTATTAGTTGATTTTTATGCAGAATAACGAACATGGTGTTTTGGCTCTGGCAAAAACTGTAGAATTAGATCTATTAATATACTATAAGCAGAAGTTTAAGTTATTGTTCTCCCTATATTTTCTATATATATTTTAACTTCTCCCTAAGCTCAAAATAGGGAGAAGCGAGCAGGGAAAGGGAGACTTTTTCTCCCAAATCACACTCTAGCTCGAGCCTTGCCATAAGCAAAACGAGCAGAATCAGATCAGATGGCTCCTATAATAGCTTCTGACCCGGGACTACTCTTTTTGGAAAGGCATGAAAAAACGAGAAACGCGGCAATGCAACGAAACCAGGTTTTCAAAGTTTTACCAAACTATTTTATCAATAGCCTACAATCTGGGAAAAGTGGCACTAGGCATTATATTGTGTACGAGTTAATGGAAGAAATGAATGCAGTGTGCATGAAGCCCTATACATATGTATGCATACAAAAATACCAAGTTTGATCAATTCAATCTAAAGGAAATTAGTCTATTCAATCTGAAGTTATTCAGCGGAAACCATTTTTCTATTTTTAGTAACAGTGACTCAAGAATCCCAAAATACAATCCCAAGCTAGGTCTTCATATAAGCTTGCATAAAAACAAAATTTGGTCAAAATCAGTCTATCCAAACTAAAGTTATTGACCGGGAATCGTATTTCTATTTTCAATAAGTGTCCTTGACCTTGACCCAAAACCCCAAAATTACAATCCCAAGCTAGGTCTTCATAAAAGCTTGCTAATTACAAAATTTGGTCAAAATTGGTCTATCCAAACTTATGTTATAGACCGGAAAACATTTTTCTATTTTTAGTAACAGTGATCTTGACCAAAAGAACCTCGAAATACAATACCAAGCTAGGTATTCATGTAAGCTTGCTAAATAAGAAGTTTGGTCAAAATTGGTCAATTCAAACTTTTTGGTCAAAATTGGTCAATCCAAACTTAAGTTATTGACCGGAAACCATTTTTCTATTTAAATAACAGTGATCTTGACCAAAGAACCTCAAAATACAGTCCCAAGCTAGGCCTTCGTGTAAGCTTGCTAAATACAAAGTTTCATTGAAATTGGTCTATCCAAACTAAGTTAATGACTGGAAACCGTTTTTCTATTTTTAGAAAGTGACACTTACCTTGACCCGAGAACCTCCAAATACAATCCCAAGCTAGGTCTTCATGTAAGCTACCTACATACCAAGTTTGGTCTAAATTGGTCAATCCTAACTAAAGTTATCGACCAGAAACCATCTATTTTCATGGGAATTTGCTGTTTTGACAAACAATATAAAATCAGCTCTATATCATGTCATAAGCAAACAGAGCAGATCCTGATCAAACAGCTCATCTGATCTGGGTCTATTCTGTTTGCAAAGGTTACTGCCACAGATATTTCAGCTAATAGGAAGAAATTTAAAGTATTAAATGGTAACTGTCAGAATAGGTGATTTAAAGTCTTCAAAAAAGAATTACCTCATTGCTTGTGACACATCTTTGGAAACCATGACAACCAGTCTGCGTGTGGTTCCGACACGCTTCAATGAACTGGCTAGAACTAAACATCCTAAAGAGTATGTGTCATTGGTTGCTAGGGTAACAAACGCCTCCCTTGACTCTGAAATAACAAAATATATACATGTACATTATTTAACATTTGAAACACATGTCATGGAAAAAGGACACCCTCTACTAACCTTTCAAAAAGTGTACACAAATATCAATCAGAGATGTAGATAAGATACATACTGATTTATGCAGATCTCTTATTTCTCAGCCAAAACCCATTTTAACCCCTACAGGAGCCATCTGATCTGGGTCTACTCCATTTGCAAAGGCCTTAAAAGGTGTATTTATATGGAGTAAAAGATTTCACGAACATGCTCATTAGAATTGCCTCTGAAAGTTTGGCTGATAAATATATCCGACAGTGCCTTTTTTCAGCTTTCTGCAATACATGTACATACAGCTACCATCTGTCTTAAATATAACACTTAAAAGACTTCTTTTAAATGGACTCTTCAGTGTATTTTTGCCGCATTTCACTTATGTCTCTATAAATGAGTTACAAATAATGGACTTCCATTTCAAAACTTTTATTGATCCATCAAACTACTGTCAGTACATGTAATTAACCCTTTACTCCATACTTATGCCTGTGCAAACAGAGTCGACTCAGATCAGACAGCTCAAATAGGAACCATCTGATCAGGGTCTGCTCTGTTTGCTTATGATATAATATAGATATGATTCTACCGTTTCTGCCATATTTGTGCTCATAATTATGCAATCATGACATCATCTAATTAATATTCATGATGTTATTTTTTCTAACATAAAAATTCATGGAGTAAAGGGTTAAGTCTTGTCCAACAACACACACAAGTGACCTACAGTTCAAGACCATTTGTGCCTGCTGGGTTCCTGTGGAGATTCCAATCAATTTCCAATGTTCATAATCTTTGAAGTGTAAAATATCTAACCCTTTTCTTGCTAAAATAATATGCCCACTAAAATTCTTAGGAATTGTATTATTGAGTGCACATATACCAGTGTCTTAATATGTTGCAAGCTGTACTTGCAAGTAATAATTCCACTCAATAATACAATTCCTAGTATGTGCATGAGACTCTTAACCCTTCTCTTGCTGAATTTTAAAATACATTTCTCCTTCTTTACCCATGCCCTGTTGTATAATTACATATATCTTCACAGTGTACAAGAATTTCGCTGTGCAATCACTGCTGTGGAGTGCACTGGTTGCACAATCAACTTGTAAATAGTGCAGACCCTGATGAGACAGCTCCTGCAGGAGCTGTCTCATCTGGGTCTTCACTATTTACAGGCAGGTATATTGACGCAAATAGCAAGTGAAGGGTTAATCTTCGGGTCGTGGGTTCGGGCCCCATGTTGGGCCCCATAAGTAACATGGTGAAAAAGTTGTGACTTGACTGGGACCCAGGGCCTTTGGCTTACCATGCCAAGACTCTACCGACTGAGCTACCAAGCCACAGTCCAAGTCTTATCAACTATCTCATCACCATCTCTACCTGGCTACATTCTGATCTTCTGTAAGTTTTACTTCCTAAAAATACTCCCAGTTCCTTCAACTTTAGAGACGATATTGCCAGAGCATTAAATCCTGATGCTGCGCCATACTGTTTTTGAAAATGCATGTCAGGTCAAAGAATAAGGTTTAAGCTCTGTTTTCACAGAACTAAATCATTTAACACACTATCAAGGCTTTCACAGAACTAAATCATTTAACACACTATCAAGGCATTAACTTTTTGCCTGCTGAACAAAATTGTCCGTAAAAAATGCTGTCTACTTCATTTTCACAATTGATTTCTCTTGCTGCATATATTTCAAAACAGTTTAAATGCTGACAAGATGGCCAAATGTCTAGTAGTTTCATCTGGATTCAAACCGTTTCCAAACGCTCGCAGTTTTGCCGATTTGCCAGTTGCTTTGTAAGGGTTAACTCTTAGACTGCATGTGAATTGGTAATGGTCTTTGACAGCAGCCTGGATCTTAATTCAATGCCAAGTAAATCTGAATCTCATCAGAATCCAAACAATTTAACAAACTGTGGCTACACTTTTCATTGATAAAGATATGGAGGAAACATTAATAACTGTGTTAACTGAAGAAGACGTCAACCACAACATGGAAAAATAGTTCACAACTGTTGCAGAAATGCGTTGTTCATATGGAGCTGTACATGCAACATCACAATTGTAGTTGCATAGCAAGGCATTCTCTGCATTTCCTAACCCTTCTCATGCTATGTGCACATCTTGACTGTCAGAATGACGCAAACAGCTTGGATCCTGATGAGAAGCCGTGAAACTCGGCGTCTCATCAGGATCCAAGCTGTTCGACACTCACTCAGTAGTTTCTCATCATAGGCTTGAAGTCAGTAAACAGTACAGCAGATCTGACAGTGAGCAAACATTTAATTTTTCACCATGAGAAGTGCTAATGGCTTAACTATTACAAAGCTGAGTTTTCAAAATGGACTCTTTCAAAATTCAAACAGGTCAAGCTTATGGTGAATATTTAGGTTTTTTTCTAAGAAAAGTCTAACATGGCAAACACTGCAGATCCTGATGAGAGGGCTCCTATAGGAGCCCTCTCATCTGGGTCTACACTGTTTGCAAAGGACATTAGTGACTCGTGTACCGCACAGTAAGGACAAATGAATGCGACTAGTAATCAATTCAAACAGCAGCAATTCAAAATTAGCCAATTTCATTTCATAGTGAGCGGGATTTCAATTTCTAGCAAACATTATGAGCAGACTGTACAGTCAAACCTGTCTACAGCGACCATAAAATAAACACACAGGTGGCTCTGCAGGACAGGTAGTTGCTTAACATTCATGTTAAAATTAATGATATCATGACTACCGTATTTATTTCGCGGAATTCCTATGTTAAATTTTCATGGCAATATTTTACTTTGACAACTGCTGAATTAGATCTGTATCATGTCATAAGCAAAGAGAGCGGAACCTGATTAGACAGTTCCTACAGAAGCTGTCCGATCAGGGTCTACCTGGTTTGCAAAGGTGTGAAAAGGAGTTTAACCCTTTCCTCCATAGGCTATTTTTAGACCCAACCTCTTTGAATGAATCTACCCAAAAAGGAGCACTTACTAGAGAAAAGCAAAATTTCAGAATTTTGTAATTTGAAACCACTGTGATAAATAGCATTTGCTCCTAAAGGAGCAAATGCTCTATTTATCACAATGGTTTCAAGAAATGGTTATTTCAGAGGCGTAGAAAGGCGTATTTATGGAGGAAAGGGTTAAATGAAGGAAAGGGTTAACAGATCATAATGCAGACTCACAACTTTCAGCCATTTTGGTAGCTGAATTTCTTTTTTTGTAATTTAAATCATACCGGTCTCGTTTTTAGCACAAAATATTATCAGTGAGACACCACTTTTTTTCCTGAAAACAGGACAATAATTTAAGTCATAAATCAAGCTTCAGCCATGAAACCTGTCCTTGTAAGGAGTGGGGACACTAAAATGAAAATCGTCCTTGTTAAAAGTGTGTTAACTAAACAGTTACAGTGTTATAATAAATAATATCACTTAAATGCTGGTGGATTCAATTTGTTTATCTTTATAGTATAGTATAGTAGTAATTTGTTTTTATAATGTTTGCAAACAGTTTGGATTCAGATGAGATGCAAAGTAATTTAGCATCTTCAAGGATTCAAAATGTTTGACACTGTTTTTGAAAAGAAATACAGGAATAATTCTGATGTTTGAAGCAGACATTAAAGCTTGCAGCTTAAAGTCACCAAGGGTTGAAAGAGTTGATCTATTTACCCTTTATCTTAAGAATATTCATTTAACCCTTTCCCTCATATAAACGTGTTTTCACGCATTTGCAAACAGAGTATACCCAGATCAGACGGCTCCTAGAGGAGCCGTCTGATCAGGGTCTACTCTGTTTGCTAATAGAATTCAAAGATCTGTGTCTTTACTTTCTAAAATGGCTACAATTTTCCATCTTCCATATTTCGTTATAATCATTTTATCTATGAATATTCAGTAGGTATTGGAATTTGGAATGAACACAGAACAGGGAAAGGGTTAAGAAATAATGACCATCACGAATGTTTACTAGCTGAATTTTTATAACAGCATATGAATACAAGATATTTTGGCCATGATAGATACTGTAAAATCAAATCTGTATTATTTAATAAGCAAACAGAGCAGACCCTGATCAGATGGCTCTTGATCTGGGTCTACTCTGTTTGCAAAAGTGTGTTTATGGAGTAAAAGGTTAAAAACCCCGAAGAATGTTGCTTGTACTCCATTTATTTACAAATGTCAAACAGATATGATAAACATCCTTATTGATCTTGATAGCTGTCCATAATCCTTTCCATCATGAACAAGAATATGTTTGTGAAACACTTACGCCCCGACCTTTGACCCTAAAGGATGACCTTGACTTTTGACCCACGGAGAAGGGAGTTGAACGTGACACATCGTCTTTGTGTTGTGAACATTTGTGCCAGGTTATTTTGAAATCCATTCACAGATAAAAAAAGTTATAGAAGGGACACAAAATTTGGGATGGAAGGACAGACAGACGGATTGACGGAAGGATGGATCCAGATGACAGTGAGATGCCTAGTAACTCAGTGTCTCATCAGGGATATTTCATTCAGTATTAAAGAGTATAATTTGTGTGAGGATTTTGAAAGACAAACACTGCAGACCCTGATCAGAAGGCTCCCCAATGCAAGGTCATCAGCTCTCTGGTATAGGCCCACTGTTTGCAAATGGGAGCCAAAATCTTTCCCACATTCAAAGGTTAATCACACAGACAGGCAGTCATTCATTTGGCTTTCAATACCAGGCCAGTGTCACATATTTTCCCATGATAAAGGACAACCAGACAGTTTCTAAAGACTGCCACCTCTGGTCACATGAAACATCCCTGACCCAAATTAATTACCTAAGCATGTTTTGTTCCAAACAGTTTGCAAATCATTCATTGGCAGCCTTTAAATGTGGAACACAGTGTAGGCTCTGATCAGAGAGATGTCCTTGTATTATGGTCTGCAGAAAAATTTGTAATTCACCATCCACTAGCAACTTAATTCCATTCATAATGAATGGATACTACTAAGGATCAACTCTTTCCCCTTTGAAGATTCATGTAAGAAACAATGATATCATGAATATCTATTTACTATATTTTTATCATAATAGAAGTACACAGAATCTATTCCAATTTCATAAACAACAAACAGAACAGACCCTGATCAAATGCCTCCTACAGGAGCTGTTTGTTAGATGGGTCTGCTATTTGCAACAGTGTAGACTCAGATCAGACGCCGCATAATGCGGCGTCTGATCAGTCTTCACTGTTTGCTGATAAAAGTGTTTGTATGAGGGAAATAGTTGACCATTCCACTTTGAAATTTCAGCGTACAAAATTTAACCCTTTGCATGCTGGGTAATTTTGTCGTCTGCTCAACTGTCGTCTGCAGCATATTTATAAATATTAATTTCATTTCTATTTTTTTGGAAGTTGAGTCTCACTGACAAACAGTTTGGATCTCAGATCAGGCCCCACATTATGTGGGGCCTGATCTGGATCCAAACTGTTTGCATAGGTCATTAGTGGTGGGAGAATCCGCCACTAGCATCCAAAGAGTTAAATGTCAAAGCAGGGGACACAAATTCATAACCTTTTCCCCCTTATAGAATGAGTAATTTCCAATTCAGCGAGGTTTTACTGTACCAATACGTCATAAAACATGCTGATATACGAATGTAGTAGTCTAATACCAATGAAGGAATGAAGACAATATCAATTGCAAATGGATAAGTTTGCACTCCACATTCACTTCAACAAAGCCCTATGGGATGATACATAAGCAACATAAAGCAAGGTTATACCAATCAACCTCCATCCAAACTCTGATCCCCCATCATTGCAAGATGCATTAATAAATTTAATTCTTTGCATGGTGGCAAACTTGTGATAATGTATGCAAACAGTTTAGATCCAGATAAGATGCTGTCAGTGACTCGCCGTCTCATTAGCATCCAAACTGTTTGACACTGACTGCAGTTCTGAAAACTTAACCCTTTCCTCCATGAATACGCCTTTCTACGCCTCTGTAAAAGTCACTTTTTTTCAATGGTTTCATAACTACAAAATTCTAAAATGTTCCTTTTCTCTAGTTAATGCTCCTTTTCGGTAGATTTATTCAAAGAGGATGGATCTAAAAATAGCCTATGGAGGAATGGGTTAATTTTGAGAATTGTAGCAGAAGTCAATTTTCCAGACACCAATTAATTTGCATTCAATGAGGTAACCTTCGGCATGGTGAGCTTACTAAACCCTGCTATAAAAATTAATGCTTTACTCCATGAATATTTATGTACGGAATAATGAGAAGAATTTGTTATAAGAGCACAAATTGGACACCAGAAATTTTGGTCATGGCAGAAACTGTAAAATCTATTATATCACAAGCAAACAGAGCAGACCCTGATCAGATTGCTCCTATAGGAGCCATCTGATCTGGGTCTACTCTGTTTGCATAGGCTTAGAAAGGCATATTTATGGAGTAAAGGGTAAATGTCTGTTCAAACTCTGTTCTCTTCCACTATGTTAGGGTGCATAGACGTATATAGGGGGAACTGTATTCGTTAAACTTTTCAACAAAAACACGAATTATGCTGAAACACTATCGAAAAACAAACTCACCACAGTTAAAACAACGCTGGCTATTTCAAGTCTGCTTTGAGGCACCAGTTTTCTTTCTTCTACTTTCCTTTTGAACGGAGGTGGCCATTTCGCTGTGGCCCGGAAGTAGTAGTCAATTTGCATATCGAATGGGTTATGCACCGGGTCACAGCAAAATGGCCACATCCGTTCAAAAGGAAAGTTGGAGAAAGAAAACTGGCGCCTCGTAGCAGACTGGAAATAGCAAGCCCCGTTCTAATTGTGGTGAGTATGTTTTTCGATAGTGTTTGAGCAAAATTCGCGTTTTTGTTGAAATTTTTTAACGAATACAGTTCCCCCTAATGGCCCCTATATACGCATAATTTTCACCCTCGCCAGGGTCACATCGTTTCGCGGTAGCGGTTTTTCAGGTTTGTGGACTTGCAGCGACAAGAGTGAGCAATATTTAAGGAAGGCATTAATTGTGCCGATTAGTATATGGAATTTGGAACCGAACAAGACCTAAATGGTTGAAATCGGTGTTGAATTGACTTTGCCGTAAGACTTTGAAAAAGATGACACTTGTATTTTCCGTCGCTGACCTGACCTAGTTAGCTACCTTTCAATACATATATAGACCCGATAGGAAATTTTTTTCCGGGTCGTGTTTATCTTGTTTTTCTGAGTGGTTTGGGATACAAATAGATAGTTTTAGGTTAGTTTTGCATACTTCGATAATAAATTAGGGGGGGGGGGGGTTCCCGTGGGTGGGTCCCAGCATGTGTCTGGCACCTTTGCTGCAAACAAGCAGACTTTATGGACTTTAAATCTTTCTCTTAGTCACCTGTATTTAGCAAATGACCTTGACATCTAATTTATCACCAGATGACCTTTTAACCACCTGGCATGTGTGTTTTGCAAAGATACTCTTCACAAATTTCTGTTACTGCTTACAATATAATGATGCATGTATTGATAAAATAGTAGAGAAGCTTAATACCCAATAATCTATAACACTTTGAGTTTGACCTGGATAATGAGTATTACTGATACTGGCAATGATCTTAACCCTTCGCTTGCTATTCACGTCAATATACCTACCTGTAAATAGTGAAGACCCAGATGAGACAGCTCCTGCAGGAGCTGTCTCATCAGGGTCTGCACTATTTACAAGTTGATTGTGCAACCAGTGCACTCCACAGCAGTGATTGCACAGCGAAATACTTGTACACAGTGAAGATATATGTAATTATACAACAGAGCATGGGTAAAGAAGGAGAAATGTATTTTAAAATTCAGCAATGATCTTAATTTACTCAACTATAGTACCAGAAAACCTAGAGATTCTTAAGTACTGTAAATATTTAATTTCATGAAAGTGATCTTCAGACTGAGCTAAGACCAGACAGCATGTCAAGCGCTGAAATTTTGGGAATCTGTTACTTTAAATACTATAGGTGAATCTCTCAAAATAAATAGTAATTCTGTATCAGTTTAATCCTGCTTTAAGCTGCCATGTGTTTTAAAAATTGAGTGGTAATATTAGCAAGCTTTACTGTACACAGTACTGTAATTTTGACATCCAAAAGTTTTATAATTTGCATGCTCTAAAAGAATCTGCCACAACTTCTGCAAAAAAGTTGGGATCAACTTGAGATACCCATTTACTGAGCCCTTCTTGTTACAGCCTCACAGTCAGCTTGCAAAAAGGTTTATTCCCCATGTTAGACAGTATCAAACTGAAAAATGATTTTTGTGGAGTCAATTAATGTCCCTTACCTGGGCCCACCATGATCAATTTTCTAAGCTCCTCAGTTATTATATGTGGAATGTTTTAGCACACACACTATATCCTATAAACTGTTACACTACTCCCCAACTCTGGAAGTGCCAATCCATCAGAATCTAGCAGTTTCTACCTATGGAATGTATACTGCACATGAAACTAAAGGACTGTCTGAAGGGGTAAGTTAACCCTTTCCTCCATAAATACGCCTTTCTACGCCTCTGTAATAACCACTTCTTGAAACCATTGTGATAAATAGAGCATTTGCTCCTATAGGAGCAAATGCTCCATTTATCACAATGGTTTCAAACTACAAAATTCTTTTCAAAATCTTTTACTATTCTCTAGTAATTGCTCCTTTTGGGTAGATTCATTCAAAGAGGTTGGGACCTAAAATAGCCTATAGAGGAAAGGGTTAACCCTCTCCTTCATATACACGTCTTTTCAAGCCTTTGCAAACAGAGCAGACCCAGATAAGGCAACTCATATAGGTCAGCTGCCCACACTAAGTCTACTCTGTTTGCTTATGGTATAATCTAGATCTGATTCTGCAGTATCTGCCTGTGCCAAAATGTCTGGTGTTCATGTCATTATAAAAATTCACCTAATAAATATTCATGTCTTATTTTTATCCCCATGAATATTCAACAGGGAAAGGGTTATACAGTCAAACTTTATAAGCTCAGTATTAAAGCATCTGTCTCCCAATGGGGTGGTTGCTAGATCAACCCTCAGCAGAGGCTTACACATTCCCAGGTTGTGTTTAACCCATTCCCTCATATTAACGCCTTTTGACGCCTCTCTAAAAGTTACTTTCAGAAACCATTGTGATAAATAGAGCATTTGCTCCATAGGAACAAAAGCTCCATTTATCACAATGATTTCAAAGCTACACAATTCTAAAAGTTTCCTGTTTTCTAGTAAATGCTCCTTTTCGGTAGATTTATTCAAAGAGGCTTGATCTAAAAATAGCCTATGGGGTAAATGGAAAGTTACACATCGGGCGTAACCCTTTCCCCGCCTTTGCAAACAGAGTAGACTCTGATCGAATGGCTCCTGTAGGAGCCATCTGATCAGGGTCTGCTCTGTTTGCTAATGACATAATAGATCTGACTGCAGTTCCTATCAATACAAAAACACCACATTATCATATGAATATTCATGATGTCATTACTTCTCACATGAATTCATGAAGTAATTATTTCTTATATGAATATTCAACAGGGAAAGCATTAATAAATGCATGTTTGTCTGATTCGGATACTTTAATAAAAGTGATATGATTACTAATCTTTAAGACAAGTGGGTGCATAATGGCATAATGCAGGACTGAAGTAATGTAGAAATATAAGTATATGACTGATATACAAGTAACATGTTACTGTATGAAAGAAGCATTCTGAAACCCTTTACTCCATAAATACGCCTTTGCAAACAGAGTAGACTCAGATCAGACGGCTCCTAAGGGAGCCATCTGATCAGGGTCTGGTATGTTTGCTATTTTTATATAATAAAATATGATTCTGCAGTTTCTGCCATGGCCAAAAATTCCTGTCACTGTGTCCATGTGCTGTTATAGCAAGTTAATCTAATTAATATTCATGACGTTATTATGTTACATAAATATTCACAGAGAAAAGGGTTAAATAAAACACTTTTTACACTTCATTTGCCAATCACTATCAAGCTAGTTAGAATTGCCTCAGAGAATTCATACAGTATGAAAGGTTTACTGTAGATTTGGTAAAGGCAAGGAAATGACAAACAGCACAGACCCTGATCAGTCTCACGGCTGTATAGGAATCCCAGGTAGGATATGAGTCGACACTGTTTATAAATGCCAGAGCACTCATTCCCACACTCAGAGGGTTAAGGACAAGAGTATTAATTTTGAAGAACAAGTATTACCTGTCTGCAGAAGCGTGATGGACAGACATGCCTAATGGACAGACAGACAAACACAGATAGACAGACAGACAAACAGAAGGGATCTTTAACCCTTTCCATCATGAATATTCATGTCAGAAATAATGAATACGCATGAATATTCACTAGCTGAATTTGCTAATGGCACCATGAACAAGGGAATTGCTGATCATGGCAGAATCATATCTTTATTATCTATTTCATATGCAAACAGAGCAGACCAGGACCAGACAACTCCAGAACTGGGTCTACTCTGTTTGCAAGGCATCTCTATGAGGGAAAAGGTTATGAACTGTCACTCTGCTAATGACAAAAAAATTAAAACTTAAAACCACACTGCCAAACATGAAAATTTGCACATTAAGGCTTATCTAAATTCATAAATTCCTCTAATAATGAATATTGTGCAAAAGTTGGGACCATTTGTGTCAAATATGTCACCTCCACTTCTTATACTTGTATACATCTACATACCATTATCAGAACTATTCTTCTAAAAGCAATTTATTTCATTACATCTTGTCTTTCCTGGCTGTCTCTTTTTAACTCTTTTGATGCAATGTACTGTCATCTGCCATAATTCATTATTGTCATCTGCCACAATTTTCATTCTTTAATTTTCTTCCCTTTTCTTACCACAGCCAACTACGTATTATTATCAAATGTTTTGCTACGACAATTTATATGGGTATTATAATATATTTGTTTTCCTACGATGCCAGTGTATCAATTGGGAAATGTTTTCCTACGAAAACAAAGTTGCCTTCGTAGGAAAACAAATCTATTATAATACTCATATAAATTGTCGTAGCAAAACATTTTGATAATAATACGTAGTTGGCCCCCAGTGAAACAGTCTGAATCCTGACAAGATGCAGAGTTAACCCTTCTCTTGCTGAATTTTAAAATACATTTCTCCCCTCTTTACCCATGCCCTGTTGTATAATTACATATATCTTCACTGTGTACAAGTATTTCGCTGTGCAATCACTGCTGTGGAGTGCACTGGTTGCACAATCAACTTTTAAATAGTGCAGACCCTGATGAGACAGCTCCTGCAGGAGCTGTCTCATCTGGGTCTTCACTATTTACAGGCAGGCATATTGATGTGAACAGCAAGCAAAGGGTTAATCTGTGTCTCATCTGGATCCAAACTGTTTTCATATATGTAATCACACTACCCCATTGGCGTCAAAACAAATGACCCTCTGAACACTCTGTAACTTTTGTTTGCAAAACTTCGTTGTCTGCTTAAATTTTCAAAGTACAGGAGAACCTGTCTTAAGTGGCCACTCATTTAAGCCGACACTCATTTAATGAACCTTGGAGTCCTCAAAAAGCAGGTGGTTGATTAATGCAGGGCAGAGTAAGGCAGAAAGCTTTCTGTCTTACTTTTGACCTACATTAACCCATTACCTCATAGGCTATTTTTAGATCCAGCCACTTTGAATAAATCTACCGAAAAGGAGCATTAACTAGAGAAAAGGAAAAATTTTAGAATTCTGTAGTTTGAAACCATTGTGATAAATAGAGCATTTGCTCCTATAGGAGCAAGTGCTCTATTTATCACAATGGTTTCAACAGGCGACTTTTACAGAGGGGTAGAAAGGCGTATTTATGGAGGAAAGGGTTAAGCTGCCTTACAGACCCAAAATACACATTACAGGAGCTGTCTGATCTGGGGCTACTCGGTTTCCAAAGGCGGAAAAGGTCTTTATATGAGGAAAAGAGTTAACAGATTATCAACAATTGTGATGCCTACCATACTTACATGTACATGTACATGCAGCATGCTATTTATCTGATTCTCTCTGTGGCTGGTTTGAAATTTGAATGTGTCGAGGAGCTGACAGATAAGTCAATCATTAAATAATACTTAGGAAATTAAAATGTTACTAAAATTTATAATAGCTCTCCCTGAATTGATAGAATGATAAATATCATCCTTATTACTGTTAAGTTTTCAAACAGACAATTACTGTATAATACCGTGTTATAATTGGCACATGAACAGTTGAACACATGAATTTTTGGCCATGGCAGAAACTTGAATCATATTTATATTATATCATAAGCATATAGAGCAGACCCTGATCAAATGGCTTCTACAGGAGCGGTCTGATCTGGGTCTACTCTGTTTGCAAAGTCTTACATGTATTCATTAAATAAATGAACTATACTTTTTTAACCCTTTGAATGAGGGAAATCAAATTTTTGGCCCAGGCAGAAACTGGTGATTCAGATCTGTATTATTCTAAAAGCAAACAGACAAGACCCTGAACACACAGCTTCTATAGGAGCTATCTTATCTTGGTCTACTCTGTCTGTAAATGCATAAAAATGTGTCAATCAGAAAAAGGGTTATGTTGTCTGGTCGCCTTGCCTTGGTTGTTCAGTTTAACCCAGTTTTGCTATTCAGTCTATGAATACCTATATCTATCTTTTTTTACTAGATTTGAATGAGGAAGAATGAGATATACCTTGATAGTATTTCACAGACCAATCCTCTTTTGCCATATTGGTTCAAAATATTTCATTCAGCTTTTAGCTTAACCTTTTGTACACTAAGTAACTGGGCTACAATATTTGTGACTTTGTCATCTGCTAAGAGTTTACAGTAAAACGTCTCTATAATGGCCACTACATCACATCAAATATTTTGTGTTAAAGGCAGGTAGCTGCTTAAAGCAAGGTGAAAGTAAAACAGAACGCTCCTATAGGTGTGTTCTGTTTTACTTTCACCTTGCTCTAAGCAGCCACCCGCCCTAAATAACAACTAATTAACACAATTAAGTGGCCATCATAGAGAGGTTTTACTGTACTTGTGTTTCTTTTCAAAATACACAATGAGACTGTCAAACAAATTGGATTGTGATGAGATGGGGATTTATTTGTAGTCTCATCTGAATCCAAACTGTCTGTATAAGTTATCAAGAATCAACTACTAGTGTACAAAGGGTGAATGTAACTATTCCCAATGAGTGAATGATAGGCTTTCAAAACAGATAAATGACTCTGTCACACAGGTTGGGCTATTGGTGAACTGGCTATTAACCCTTCGCTTGCTGAATTTTAAAATACATTTCTCCTTCTTTACCCATGCCCTGTTGTATAATTACATATATCTTCACTGTGTACACATATTTTGCCGTGCACTCACTGCTTTGGGGTGCACTGGTTGCACAATCAACTTGTAAATAGTGCAGACCCTAATGAGACAGCTCCTGCAGGAGCTGTCTCATCTGGGTCTTCACTATTTACAGGTAGGTATATTGACACGAATAGCAAGCGAAGGGTTAACACTTCTATACTGAATTCATTTATGACCAATAAACTCATTCATTCTGAACAAGAACATATTTCATTGTTATCAATGCAGACTCTGGTCAGAGGAATTCCAGTAAATAAGTTCACGGTTTGCGAAGTTCTTAGATCAAAATTTAATGGGATTTACATACAGTAAGGAAATGCAGTTTTAACCCTTCATCTGATGAATATTCATGTAAGAATAATGACATCATGAATATTAATAAGATGAATTCTAATAATGGCACATGAACCAAAGAATTTTTTGGCCATGGCAGAAATTATGATCAGATCTATATTAAATATAGATCTGATCATAGTTTCTGCCATGGCCATTATTATTCTGTTTTCTACAGGACTTAAGAGCCATTAAATTTTAGTCTGAGTCTATTCTGTTTGTAATGGCATCATGACACATAAAACTCTCCATTTGAAAAAAGTAGCAAACAAGAGTACCGCATACAGTACATAATACGCCCACTTGCAAATTTCTCCGATTCAACATGCCTTATAAGTGTTGACATTTTCTAATCTGTGCTTCAGATCTAGATTTCCATATTAAGGTGATACTATTTTTTTAAAAAATGAAGTGAATATCTTATTAAATAAAAAAGTTACAGCTAATCCTCATTTTTGCAGATTTTTGTAAAGTGCAACGGCCATAACTCTGTAAAGACAAATTGAATGAACCTCAAAATATACTCAGCTTCAAATTTTGTTGCTTAAAGCATTTGTGTTAAGTTTCATTTATATCATTTTAATAGTTTTCCCAGAAAACAAAACACAAACTAAAAGTTGACCGACTAACAAAGCAACGAACACACGAAGATCAAGGACCATAACTTTAGAATAAAATGACATATCAAACCCCCCAATATATCTGTGAAAAATCACATTAAGGTTTAACCATATAAAAAAAAATGAAGTAAATATCATTTCAAATGAAAAAGTTATGGACATCCTCATATTTGCATAAATTTGCATTATTTTTTTTAAGTGCAAGGGCCATAACTCCGAAACAACAAATCAAATGATCCTCAGAATCAACTTAGCTTCAGGTCTTGATGCATTAAACTTGTGTATGAAGTTTCATTAATTTCTGTCAAACAGTTTTGCCAGAAAACAGCGGACAAACTATTTGCATATATTTGCATTTTTTTAAAGTAAAAGGACCATAACTCCGAAACGACAAACCAAATGAACCTCAGAATCGACTCAGCATCAGATCTTGATGCATTAAACATTTTTGTGAAGTTTCATTAATATCTGTCAAACAGTTTTCCCAGAAAACGGCCGACAAACTATTTGCATATCTTTTAAGGACATGGGCCATAACTCTGAAATGAAAAATCAAATGAACCTCAGACTCAGCTCAGCTTCAGATCTTGATGCATTTAACATTTGTGTGTAGTTCCATTAATATCAGTCAAATAGTTTTCCCAGAAAACAGTGGACAAAATATTTGCATGTATTTGCATTATTTTTTAAGTAAAAGGGCCATAACTCCGAACAACAAATCAAATGAATCTCAGAATCAACTCAGCTTCAGATCTTAATGCATTAAACATTCGTGTGAAGTTTCATTAATATTTCTCAAATAGTTTTCCCAGAAAACAGCGGACAAACTATTTGCATGTATTTGCATTATTTTTTAAGTAAAAGGGCCATAACTCAGAAACGACAAATCAAATGAACCTCAGAATCGACTCAGCTTCAGATCTTGATGCATTAAACATTTGTGTGAAGGTTCATTAATATCTCTCAAATAGTTTTCCCAGAAAACAGCGGACAAACTATTTACATATTTTTTAAGGACAAGGGCCATAACTCTGAAATGAAAAATCAAATGAAACTCAGAATCAACTCAGCTTCAGATCTTGATGCATTAAACATTTGTGTGAAGTTTCATTAATATCTGTCTAATAGTTTTCCCAGAAAATAGCGGACAAGCAAAATGTTGACGGACGAACGAACGAACGAACAAACGAACGAACGAACGAACGAACGAACGGACGGACAGGGCCACGACAATATACGACCACCTTTATTAGGTGGGCGTATAAAAATGGATATCAACTACATAATTAGACACTCTCACATTATGCAAACATTGAGATTAACCCTTTCCTTCATATAAACGTGTTTTCACATATTTGCAAACAGAGTAGACCCAGATCAGACGGCTCCTAGAGGAGCCGTCTGATCAGGGTCTGCTCTGTTTGCTCATAAAATTTGATAGATCTGTTTCTTTACTTTCTAAAATGTCTACAATGGTCCACCAGCCATATTTCTTTATAACTATTTTGTTAATGAATATTCAGTAGGTATTGAACTTTGGCCTAAATACAGAACAGGGAACTACTTCTGAATAGTTTTCTTTTATTTAACCCGTTCCTGTTTTAACCCTTCGCTTGCTGAATTTTAAAATACATTTCTCCTTCTTTACCCATGCCCTGTTGTATAATTACATATATCTTCACTGTGTACAAGTATTTCGCTGTGCAATCACTGCTGTGGAGTGCACTGGTTGCACAATCAACTTGTAAATAGTGCAGACCTTGATGAGACAGCTCCTGCAGGAGCTGTCTCATCTGGGTCTTCACTATTTACAGGCACGTTAATTGACGTGAATAGCAAGCGAAGGGTTAAACTGCCTTTTCACACCATTGCATGCAGAGTAGATCAAGATCAAACAGCTTCTGTACTACCAGGAGCTGTCTGATCATGGTGTGATATTTGCTTGTATAATTGTTTGCCATGGCAATACATTTTCTTAAGTTATCAATTTAATAACAAGATGTGTTTGTGAAACACTATTATGCACCTGATATGACCTTTGACCTTGCTGTATGACCTTGACCTTAATAAGTCAACCCTAAAAATGTTGCACATGTATGCATGTAAAGTTTGAAGTATACATGTGTAATGGCAACAAAATTATGGCCAACGTTGAAGTGGTGACAGACAAAACAACCAACCAATAGACAGAGCAAAATCAAATTGACCTTCGACCTTGATGTATGACATTGACCTTAAAATCATCCCTAAATCATCAAGTAAAGGAAGGGGCCCTAAAGGGTATTTAAAGTATACTCTCTACTGTTGCCTGATATTTTGGAGCAGTATACGTTTGATGAGGTACATTGTGTTGCAGGTACAGCAAACAGAATCCACTGGTGTAATGACTAAAACAGATATTCCCCTCCCCCCTGTGAGCCAAGATAAGAGTATACAGTAAAACCCCTCTAAACCAGATGTTGAACTTAGCATAAATACGTATCGGCCACCTGCCTAAAAGTATCTAAATTCTTTTTTACTATAATTCTGGTTTAGAAGGGTTTTTAATGTAATTCAAAGTTAGCACACATAGTAAATCCTCTCTACAACCGCTACTCAAAGTTACCAGAACCAGATCACACCTAAAATGGTTTCTATGGACATAGATGCTCCCCTCCTGGTCGTATTAACCCAAAACTAACCCTTTCCCTGATCTATTTTTAGTCAAATATTCAATATCTACTGAATATTCATGGTCAAAAGAGTTATGAAATATGGACGGTAGCCATTTTAGCAACTGAAGAAAAAAGATGGATCATATTTGATAAGCAAACAGAGCAGACCCTTTCATTCTGCATCTAGTAGCTACATGTACTTGCTTTTACAGGCATACATTAAGTGGCCATTGCAGAAAGGTTCTGCTGCCATACATTAATCAATGTTGCCAACACAAATTTGGTCTGCAAGGTTAGTTACTCAGTCTCTTACCAAAACACTGCAGGTAGATGTTAACCCTTTACTCCATTACAATCCGTTTTTCTACGCCTTTGCAAACAGAGTAGACCCAGATCAGATGGCTCCTGTGGGAGCCTTCTGATCAGGGTCTGCTCTGTTTGCTTATGATATAATAACGATACATTTCTACACTTTCTGCCATGTCCCAAATCCGTGTCCACATGTGTTATTATAACAGTTAATCTAATTAATATTCATGACATCAGTATTTCTTACATGAATATTCATGGAGTAAAGGGTTAATGCCTGCCACACACAGAGCCCTACTGAGGTCCAGTTAAAATGGATGAATTAAAGATGCTGTTCAAGAATAGCTCTTTTATTTCTACCCTATTTTGTGACCACTCTTTAGAATCATCTCCGAGTTGATTGTAAAGAATGATCACCTTGTAAGGTTTGGTGGGAAAATTACGATTTTACTGTTTAAATATGTACTTTTATTAATTGTTCTGGCCCTAAAGAGCAAGATTTACATATACAGCAACATAGATAAGCAGAGTGCAATAGATTCAAGATTCTATCAAGCTGTAGATAAAATGTGTATTGATCTATTAAAATCTCTAATTTCTCAGCCAAATTAATTCTGTCTTGTTGCTATTCATTAAAATCAGTGCAGAGGCATTTCTAATGAATAATGCTACAGCAAAACAGAGTCCGGTATATAAAAATATATGTCACTTAGTTCTCCTAAAAGTTCTTTGATACCAACAAACAGTTGTCAGTCTGCGGACAGAAGCTCTTGTTCCCAGTCAAAACAATAGCCATAAAGTGCCAAAACATCTATAGCAGCCATGGCTCTCACAGGTAATAACTGTGGCAGTGTTTTTTACAGCCTGAGATTGTTTGCATGTCTGTCATATCAACTGTCTACCAGACAATTCATGATAGCATTGCCCAACAGATGCCGTAAAACCTGTCTAGAGCGACCACCAAAATAGGTCTAATTCTGGGTATCTAAGACAAGTGGTAGCTAATAATGCAGGACAAAAGTAATGCAAAAAGCTCCTCTAGGAGCTTTCTGCATTACTTTTGCCCTGCATTAAGTGACCACATGGCACATGCTCTTACAGATCTCCAATACTATTATTCATTATTATAGTAGCTACAGACTGCTTCGACCGTAATTTTCTAATTGGTTTCTGGAACTGCAGATCGAAGAAATCAACCAAGCAGTAACATCATGCTGCACAATCTGAATATAATAGGCTCTTCCACAATGTAAAAATTGATATCATGGAATCAACTAATGGAAGAAAATTGTCAAATCTGAACTCAATTTATTATGTTAATTTATAATGTCAATTTATAACATCAGGGAGTTAAAAAAAAGAAAGAAAAAAGTACCTAGTTATAGTCTACTTTCAGTCCGAATGACCGCTCAGCCGACTGTTCAAGTTAACCCTTTGAATGCTAGAAAACGAGTGTATTTGCATTTGCAAACAGTGTAAACCCAGATCAGAGGGCTTCTAGAGGAGCTCTCTGATCAGGGTCTGTATGCCATGTCTGTCATTCAAAATTCTCTAGCAGGTTATACCTTTTTATACTGATTCACTGAACAGAGTAGACCCAGATCAGATCATGGTTTAACCCTTTCCTCCATGCATATTTATGTAAGAAATAATAAGTGAGTGAGTGAGAGAGTTGGGTTTTACGTCCGACCAACAGCATTTTAGTTATTTGTAGACAGCACCCACTGGAGACAAGTATTAGTGCTGCCTCACTGAAATGACCCTGCTGCGAGCACATGGCAAGGATATCCCACCCAGTCACATTATCCTGACAACGGGCCGACCAGTCCAAGAACTACCCTTTTAATGTCAAGCCTAGACAAGGGAGCTACTTAAGTACCAACGAAATAATGATGTCATGAATATTAATTAGATTAATTTATTATAATAACACAATGTCATGAACACAGGAATATTTGTCCATTGCAGAAATTGCACAATCATATCTGTATTATATCATAAGCAAACAGAGCAGACCTTGATCAGACAGCTTCTGGGTCTACTCTGTTTGCAAAGGCATAGAAAGGTGTATATATATGGATTGGAGTAGATAGTTAAGAGGCTGGCTTATCCCTTATTGCTCAACTACAAACCTATGTTGTTGGTAAAAGTGGTACAAATTATGAAATAACCTAAGAGAGGTGATTTACATCTGTACAAACGAGATAGGGTTTGGCAGAAAAATACGGAAAAGATATTTATTAAATTTCCTGTATGCAATTATTTTGAGACTTCATTATTTTCCTGGAAATAAAGACATGAGAATTTAGGAAATTTATGTATAAAACATTTTCTATATTTCACAGCCAAGCCAGGTACATTCGTGAGGCGATTCTTCTAACCACAAACAAGGTACCAGGTATTGTTTGGCTGAGAAATTGATCATTTGACAGACTAATACTCCTTTTATACCATTACCTAAAAAAATGTTAAGATTTAAACAAGAGCAGCATGCTGCACCGACGCTTGTCTGATTTGGTGCTTGTCCACTAAAAAACAATAAAGGGCCATAACTTCAAAATTTTGAAATCCAGAGTTATGGTTCTTATGTAGGGGCCTTCTCCTCAATGAGATCTAGCCACCTATGAAGTTTCATGTTGATACCTCTTATAATGTACTTTTTAATTAATCAGCTACATTAAAGTTTTTGATGATGACGATGCCAATGCCTACAACTACGACAACGCCTATGATTCTGTGTGATCACAATAGCTCGTTTCCTCAAAACAGACAAGTTAAAAATGACATCATGAATATTTATCAACCGAATTTTTATACTGGTATATGACCACAGGATTTTTGGGGAGCACGGCAGAAACTGTAGAATCAGATCTATATAATTTCATAGCAAACAGAGCAGACCCAGATCAGACATCTGATCTGGGTCTACTCTGTTTGCAAAGGCGTCAAAAGGCATTAAAATATGTGTATATCAGGTAAAGAGCTAAAGATTACAGTGCTGTTCTTGAAATATTTTAACCATACTCTGTGTGTCCCACTGCTATACATAGCACCACACAATATGTCAACATCATAAATCTTAATAGTAAATGGAGGACTGTTGTCAAGAATTCCCTAGAGAATGGCAATCACATTGAGTAGACAATTCTGCCATCAAGAATAATGCCAAGATCTTCTTGAAAACAGGAACCATCATCAGCTGTAAGTGACATTTAGTCAGAATCATCTTGGGGAAAATGGACACTTAAAAGTTAATAAACTTTTGCAAATTTTGTAGAGTAACCCTTATCCCTCATATTGATGCCTTTCTAAGCCTCTGTAAGAGACACTCTGTGATACCATTGTGATAAATCTAATTATAGAGCATTTGCTCCTATAGGAGCAAATTCTCTATTTATCACAATGGTTTCAAACTACAAATTTCTAAAGTTTTCCTTTTCTCTAATTAATGCTCCTGTTCGGTAGATTAATTCAAAGAGGTTGTATCTAAAAATAGCCTATGAGGTAATGGGTTAGGACCAAAATAAACATCTACTTTCGAACATGGTGGCTGATAAGTCTGTACTGTCAGTATTAATAGCTGAATGGACAGAATAATGCTATACTAGCTGCATGTGATAATTAATATGGATCCTAATCTGATGAATGAATTGTCTGGTCTAACTCTTCTCTGTTTGCATATAATTATGTTCCTTAGTGCCACCTGTCAAATGATCCAGAAACCTGTCAATGACTGCTTAGAGTTTGAGCTTGAACTTAAAAATGCTTTGCAGTGCCAAATTGAGAGCCGAGTGTGACATGTCTTCCTGTTTTGCTCTACAATTCTTTGAAGTCTGATTAAAATCCTAAATGAGGTTAAAGTCATTGGCAATATATCAGCTGGGATAGCTTAGCATTCAGTTAAATCAATACTGGTTTATCCCCTTCCCTGTTCTATGTTTATTCCGAATTTCAATACCTACTGAATATTCATGGAAAAAATAGTTATAATTTTGAAGGTGCAGCATTGTAGCCATTTTAGAAAGTAAAGAAACAGATCTATCAAATTCCATTAGCAAACAGAGCAGACTCTGATAAGACGGTTCCTATATTTAGGAGCCGTCTGATCTGGGTCTTCTGTTTGCCAATGCATGAAAACATATTTATATGAGGGAAAGGGTTATCACATTTAACCTGTGACTTAACTCTTTCCAGCCAATAAATGTTTTTTCGAGACTTTGCAAACAGAGTAGAAGCCGTCTGATCAGGGTCTACTCTGCTTATTGTATAATATAGATTCTGAATAAAGAAAAAATTACCTTTGTTTATAATATGCCATTATAAAAATTAATCTACCGGTAATTAACCCTTTCCCTGTTCTGTATTTAGGCCAAATTTCAATACCTACTGAATATTCATTGATCAACAAAATAGTTATAAAGAAATATGGAAGGTAGAACATTGTAGACATTTTAGAAAGCAAAGAAACAGATCTATTAAATTCTATTAGCAAACAAAGTAGACCCTGATCAGACGGCTCCTTTAGGAGCCGTCTGATCTGGGTCTACTCTGTTTGCAAATGCGTGAAAACACGTTTATATGAGGGAAAGGGTTAATAATATTAAATATGTCATTATTTCTTACATGCATGAATATTAACTATTTCCTTCATATAAATGCCTTTTCACCCATTTGCATTTTTTTTTTTTACAGATTAGGAGTCATCTGATCAGGGTCTGCTCTGTTTGCTAAATATATAGAATTTGACAGATCTGTTCCTTTAGTTTCTCAAATGGCTACAATGTTCCATCTTCCATATTTCATAATAAATATATTGTACATGAATATTCAGTAGGTATTGAAATTTGGAAAAATATAGAACAGAAAAAAGGTTAACCCTTTTCTCCATAAATACACCTTTCTACGCTCTATAAGTCACCTGTTGAAACCATTGTGATAAATAGAGCATTTGCTCCTACAGGAGCAAATGCTCTATTTATCACAATGGTTTCAAACTACAACATTCTAAAATGTTTCTTTTCTCTAGTTAATGCTCCTTTTAAATAGATTTATTCAAAGTGGTTGGATCTAATAATAGCCTATGAAGGAAAGGGTTAAACAGGGAAAGGGTTAAACTGACAAAAACTGAGCAGACACTTTAATCATTTGAATGCAGGTAACTAGTGCCCTGACATTTGCAAACAGTGTAGACCCAGATCAGGGTCTGCAGGTCTTCATTCAAAATTGTTTCGTAAATTATAGCCTAACTTTGCTGTGACAAAAACTGTAGAATCAGATCTATATCATGTCAAAAGCAACAGAGCAGACCCTGATCAGACGGCTCCAATAGGAGCCGTCTGATCTGCATCTACTCTGTTTGCAAATGCGAGAACAGGCCCCAGTTCCACGAACATTCTTAAGTTATTACTTAGCTAAGCCTGTTATTTAGAAATTACACAAGAACATACTTTTTCATAAATCAGTGTTTATTGTGACACAAAGGGGTCAGAGGTTTCCTCCGTTATCATTTTAAAAATAAATATTGTTTTTTATACTAACTGAAAGTGATCTTAATCAAAAACAATATTTAAGAATTTGTAACAGACTTAAGAATTTTACAAAAATCATTTTTGGTTTAATTAAATATTTCATGCAAAACCGTCATTTTCTATTTAAAAATATAACAGAATGTCTCTAAGGATTGTGTTTGGATAAAATCATTTCACTTATCTTCTCTATATGCAAATGTAATACCCTTAATAAGTTAAGCCTGGTATTAAGTAATTACTTGAGAATGTTCGTGGAACGGGGGCCAGGCATTTATATGAAGGAAAGGATTAAAACTAGGACATTGCAGATGAGAAAAATTAATTCAAAGATACTCTAAAAACAACATGCTTGAAGCCGACAGCATTCTTGTATAGGTAATAAACCAATATTTTTCATTACTTTTGTTATCATGCTACAGATGGGCTTACCACAACAGCTGTTCACAATCCAGACGTCACCAATCTATGTACCCCATTGACTGTGCTCTCAACTCTTTTCATGCAATTAGCATTTTGGTGATAACCAGTACACAAACCATTTGGATCCAGTAGACCAGTAGACACCCAGTATCTCAGTATCTAATAAGGATCAAGACTGTTTGACATTTTGACTATCTTTGAAGAGAAATTCTTTCGGAAGAAAAAAATCAACTTCTGAAACAGTTGAGGAAAACTCGAGGAAAGCAATTACTTAGCATGCAAGGAATTAACTGTCATACAGTAATCAGTTCTCATTGTACAGCAACTATAGATAGGAAAACTCTACCTCTGGCAAAAGACAAGATTTGTACCCACAGCAGATCTTTTCTACAGCAGACATGCAGGCACTAAGGGAAGATACCCTCTCCTCACACAAACATTTCTTCAAACCTTCGCTAACAGTGTAAACCCAGAACAGACAGCTCTTGTAAGAGCTGTGTGACTTGGGTCATTTTTGTTGGCTTCTGAAATTATTATAGATATTACTCTCCACTTTCTGCTAATATCAAATATTCCTGTGTACATAATTATACCATTATAAACATTCAGTTAATAAATATTCATGTCATTATTTCTTACATGAATATGCAACAGGGAAAGCATCAACTTGTAACCTGTTGAATATTCATGTAGGAAATAAATGACATCATTAGCAGATTTTTATACTTGCATATTATGTACATGTATACAGGATGTTTAGGTAAAGGATGAAACTGTAGTCAGACTTATAATTTCATATGCAATCATGAATGCAGACCCTGATCAGACCACACAGAGTCAGCTCCTACCCGTATATGAGGGAAATGGTTAACCCTTTCCTCCATAGGCTATTTTTAGACCCAACCTCTTTTAATGAATCTACCAAAAAGGAGCATTTTACTAGAGAAAAGGAAAGTGTTAGTATTGTTTAGTATAGAAACCATTGTGATAAATAGAGCATTTGCTCCTATGGAGCAAATGCTCTATTTATCACAATGGTTTCAAGAAGTGACTTTTCACAGAGGCGTTACTTAGAAAGGCGTATTTATGGAGGAAAGGGTTAATGCAGAATGAAGTTGCTATATAGCTGCTATATATATATATATATGGAAGCTTTCTGTATCAATTTCTCACCATATTAACCAACCACCTGTTTGAAAGATCCAGATTTACAATTCTGTTAAGTGCATGTTATTGTGAGGTTTTACTGTAATCCTGAGCATTTATTTCTAAGAAATACACAAGGGTCTTGTGATATCCCAATTTCTGTCTCGGATTTACTTCAAGTCTGTACTTAACTGCTTTTATCACTAAATCGTCTACATAATACTGTGGGCCTCTTTTATCATTGCACTTGTGTGAATATGATTAACCTTTCAAATGGTGAATCTTTAAGGAAAAATAGACATGCACGGTCCAGATAAGATGCGTAAATTAAAACATTTTCACGAACAACTTCTTCATTTCTCCACCAAACCCTATGTTGTGACCACTCTTTAGAATCGTATCGATTTCTTAACCAAACCCTATGTTGTGAGCACTCTTTAGAATCGTCTCGAAGACATAGGGTTTGGTGGAGAAATGACGATGTTAGTATTTGTGTACCCACCTTTATCTATAGCTCTTAAGAATTTATTTAGTCGATCAAGGTCAAGTCAAACGACTTTTTTTTATGAGCATGAACTGATTAAAATTTGCAAGAATGTCTTGAATAACAACTGTGCACATTCTAATCAGAAACCCTTTCCTTCATATAAACGACTTTTCACGCAAACAGAGTAGACGCAGATCACAATGAGATGCACCCTACAGGAGCCATCTGATCTGTGTCTACTCTGTTTGCTAAGGCATAGAAATGCAAACTTTTGGAGTAAAGGGTTAAGTTATTTTCCCAAGACAACTGTATAGGTTTCTTCTTCTAAAAAATTAAAATTAATTTAGATTCTGTCTGAATTCTTGTTTGCATAGTTTTCTGCTGCAATTGATTTCTTGCTCTACCAATTAGTAAGAAAACCACCAAACCTTAGTACTTCTAACCTTTACCATGGACCCAGATCAACATCAGATCTGGATGAAAGCTGTTTGACACTTGGCCAGCATTTTCTAAACAGCTTGAGTGTTAATAAAAAAAAAATCCTCCAGATCAGAGTTTGAGCAGATATTGAACTTTTCAGCATGATGATGATATAATAGCTAATCAATATTTAGGTGCCAATAACTGAAATGAGCTTTTGATCAGGCTTTGTCTCTACCAATTCCATGATACAGTCGACCAAACACGGAGATCTTCAAAAGCGGTGGTTGCTTAACGCAAGGCAAACGTAACACAAAACTTCCTCTGTGAGCCTTTTGTAAAACTTTAATCCTGCATTAAGCTACCATCTGCCTAAAGATCCAGAATTAAAATTTTGTCACTTAAGTCGAAGTTTTATTTGACCATCATGTACCACCGAAATTCGTTGCCTCTAAGCTTCCTATATCTTGAGCCATGCTTCTTAACCCACAACTTCTAAGTTTCAAAGTGAGATGGTCCATCTATGTTTAGCAATGAAGTGGATTGAGCTTTAAATGGTAAATTTTGCTGCAAAGAATGTCCAAAAATGTAGACCCCGATCTGAGGGTTGTCCAGAATCTTGGTAATATAAACCCTGAGATGTTTATGGCATTATAAAGCCTAAGTTGTTTACTAGCGCTGCCTGCACCTGAATCAATACAACAATACAAAAATTTCCCTAATTTCACTCTCCAATGGAATGCTTCTATAAAAGAAAACAGGATACTGAATGAAAGTCAATGCCTTTGCTGTGTAGTGATTTCACACTTAAATGTCTGTCATTCAGTAGTTCTGCAAATGACATCTTAGTCAGTGTAGCCTTTTTGGAGTGAAAAGTTGTGTGTTCAATCCCTGGTTAGTTTATGCCAGATACATGTACATTAAAATGGAATTAGTGGTTCCCTAACTTAACCTTTTACTCCATGAATATTTATGAAGGAAATTATGACTTGATGAATATTTAATAGAAGAGTAAAATGTTAGAATTGTGAAGTATTGAAACCATTGTGATAAATAGAGCATTTGCTCCATAGGAGCTAATGCTCTACTTATCACAATAGTTTCAAGAAGTGACTGTTACAGAGGCGTGGAAAGGCATACATGTAGTTGTGGAGGAAAGGGTTAAATAACTTTTATCCTAACATGCAATAATGGTTTACATGTGAAGTTTATCAAAGAAGGGAAAACCAATAATAGTCTGCAGTGAATATTGAGAAAATTGAATTTAGTCAGTTTACCAAAGAATTATTTGTACTTCAGGTCTGGGGCCATGAATTTCTAATAATAATTTGAAATACTGGTACCTGATAATACCATCAAGAATATACATGTACAGAAAATGTCTATTGGCATCTACAGCGTTCCATTGTCTAACAATATAGGTGCATTCTCCAGACATGCTACACATGTGTCCCTGAGAAGCCGTACTGCAGCAGATCGACTGGCATTCAAAAACATAATGTCCTTTACACAATACATGTATTATGTATTGCAGACTCTCAACCCATGCAGAGAGTAGCTCATTAATAATTAAATAAATTATTGTTGGATCTTTGCACAATGAATAATTGGTAGCCTGTAAATTAAGTACTTCTCCATTTTTCTTCAAAAATGCAATCAGAAGGTCGAGCAGTTTGGATCCTGATAAGACGACAGTTTGGGTGTCTCACCTGGATACAAACTATGGCATAGGTACTAACTAGTTTGGCATAAGCAGTTTAAGCACACACAAGAGTTAACCCTTTCCCTGTTATACATGTAACAAATGGAAGGTGGAATCGTGTAGCCATTTTAGAAAGTAAAGAAACAGATCTATCAAACTCCATTAGCAAACAGAGCTGACCCTGATCAGACTGCTCCTATAGGAGCCGTCTGATCTGGGTCTACTCTGTTTGCAAATGCGTGAAAAGGTGTTTATATGAGGGAAAGGGTTAAACAGTTCAACTCTCTGCACGTTTATGTAGTATTGTCTGAATTTTTGTTATGTCTGCAATTTAAGACCATTTTGTAAAAAACAAATTATATTCAGTGCCATATGGATCAATCCTGATAAGATTTTTTATTTAACTCTGTGAGAGAAATCTCTCTCACCCTGATCAGGGAGCCACACAAAATGTTACAGGGTCTGGACTAATTCAGTGCAGGCATGCTAAGCGTTAGTAGTGCCCCTTATTTAACTTCCTCTGATTCAAGGCCATGAGGCTAGTATAATCTATTTGATAATTTAAACACTATCACATGAGAGTAAAGCTGTCAAAAAGAGGTCTTCCCTATCAATTCTCAAAGCAGTTTTCTTCCATTTCTCTTAAAAAGCATTGCCAAAAGGTTTAGATCCCTAATGAGATGGTGACTTTGCAGCTAATCTGGATGCAAACAGTTGACAAAGGTCATCAGGCCTTCAATAACAGCATCGGAAGAGTTATTTTCATATAAATTTTGAATGTGGGAAACAATTCATAATTGTACTGCATACAATGAAGATCATGATCAGAGGTCTCCTAGAGAAGACCTTTGATCAGGGTCTGCACAGTTTGTCATTCAAAATCTTATAGCAGAGTTAAGCCTTTGATATTGAATGGACTGATATAGTTGAATACTGGTGGGCCATTCTACATTGAATAGTCAGCATTTACCCTTTCCTTCATATTTATAAACACCTTTACATGCCTTTGCAATCAGAGTAGACCCAGATCAGATGCCATGGCTCCTGTATGAGCTGTCTGATCAGGGTCTGGTATGTTTGCTTATGACATTACATGTATAAAGATCTGATTATACAGTTCTTGTCAAAGCAAAAAAAAATGCCTCCAACATTTTACATTATAAAAATTCAGCTAATAAATATTCATGATGTCATTATTTCTTACAATATTGAACAGGGAAAGGGTTAAATGGTTAAACACTAATCTTGCTCAAGCCTGCTTTCACGGGCCCATCGGCTAAACTTACAAATACTTGTGTTTGTCTGTTTGGTATCTGGGATATGTTTGCACAGCAAGATTAACATCTCTTTACTATCATACGTTCATGTCTCCCCTACATGTATTATATTGTCATTTATTTGCAATGGTTGCAAGCTTCAGGTTCAAACAGGGTCAAACTCCTCATTTGAAATAACCTAACAGAGTCAACAGACCAGTCCATCCCTGATACTACAGTAGAACCTAAACATTTTTTTATAGGGACCATGCAATAAGTATCAACATGTAGATCTACAATTCCAGGTGATTGCTTACCCCATTCCCTCATACTGATGAATTTTTTAAGACTCTGTTAAAGTCACTTTGTGAAACCATTGTGATAAATAGAGCTTTTGGTCCTATAGGAACAAATGCTCTATTTATCACAATGGTTTCAAATTACAAAATTCTAAAAAAAATCCTTTTCTCTAGTTAATGCTCCTTTTTGGTAGATACATCCAAAGAGGTTGGATCTAAAAACAGCCTATGGAGGAAAGGGTTAATGCAGGACAAAGGTAATGCCGAAGGCTCCTAGAGGAGCTTTCTGCATAACTTTCATTCTGTAATAACACTTAACTCCATGAATATTCATGTAAGAAATAATGACATCATGAATATTAATTAGAAACTTTAAAATCATACGGTTACAAACCTATATTATATCATAAGCAAAAAGAGCAGACCCTGACCACACAGCTCCTATACAGATCCAATAGGAGCCATCTGATCTGGATCTTCACTGGTTGCAATGGTGTAAAGTTTGTAAACAGATGTATTTATGGAGTAAATGGTTAACGGAAGTTACCACCAGTCCTACCAGATTTATTTGGTCATCGAAGACAGGTTTTTATTGTATCTATTCCTTAACCCTTTACTCCATGAATATTTAAGCAGGAAATAATGACATCATGAATACTACTTCACTGAATTTTTAGAAAGGCACTACGAACAAAATAATATGTTATCGTGACAGAAACTCAACTGGAGAGTCAGATCTATAATATTATATCAAAAGCAAACAGAGCAGATACAGAGGTCTACTGGTCTACTCTGTTTGCAAAGGTGTAGATTAAGGTGTATTTATGGAGTAAAGGGGTTAATAACATGATGGTGTGAGGGAACATGTGTCACCTGCTGAAAGCCTGACAGACAGACAGATACATGTATACTAGCTGAGAAAGTTGCTTTTAGAATAAGATGGTCTGATGACAGAAATGATCCCTAAGTTTCACCCTGCTTACAGCCATTGACAAAAACTGAAGCATAGTTTGGGATATGATCTTATCTCAGAAAAGGCATGATGCAAAACTTTACCATAGGCATATTACATTAGGTTAAAATCTACATTGAAGAAAAAACAAACAGAAGTGAGTGAGTGAGTTGGGTTTTACGTCCGACCAACAGTATTTCAGTTATATGCAGACAGCACCCACATGAGACAAGTTATAGTGCTGCCTCACTGGAATACCCCTACCACAGGTACATGGCAAGGGCACCCCACCCAGTCACATTATCCTGACACCGGGCTGACCAGTCCTAGAACTACCCCTTAAATGTCGAGCGTAGACATGGGAGCTACTAGTACCAACTTTTAACGACTTTTGGTATGCAGCGGCCGGGGATCGAACCCAAAACCTTCCGTACTGCAGACGGACGCTCTACCACTGAGCCATGCGGCCGGTAACAAACAGAAGACAAATACTTAAAATTTTCACACAACTCAAGGGTGTGGTGTAAAACCGTTGTAATAGCAATATATAAGCACTTGCAATTTGTCTTCTCATATTTTGAAACATGATGTGCTATCTGCTTCAATTCTAAACCCTTTACTCCATAAATATGCATTTGAAAATAGAGTAGACCCAGATCAGTTGGCTCCTGTAGGAACTAAGTCTGCTTATATTACATAGATATGGCTCTACAGTTTCTGCCATTGTCAAAAAATCCTGTATCTATGTGCTATAATATTGTAACAATTAATCTTATAATCATGATGCCATTATTTCTCACATGAATATTATTGATGGGGTGAAGGGTTGTTCAAAATGATATTTCTCTCATTTTATTTTTATAAAAATATTGTCAAAGTGTCAAACAGTTTGGGTCCTCAGCTGAACATAATTATGATTTCAATGCTAGCCCAGTGTGCAAAGGAGTTAGTATCAGACCAGAGGGATTCTTTTAACCCTTTACTCCGTGAATATTTGTGTAAGAATTAATGCCATCATGAATGATTAAGTCTGTCTGGCCATTG